>OZ038489.1:6234917-6499917 GCA_964036315.1 Acanthosepion esculentum
GAAAAATAACGAAACCTATTTTTCTTTTCGATTCTCGGTTCTGATCAGAATTATTTTACCTTTTTTTTCCTATTGGGCAATCTGATTGAATTCCATCTAATTCCGGGGATGTTTCTGTCCATGCTTCCCTCGGGCTTTTTAACATTGAGCCGGGCCAACAATATAAAGAACAATATTGTCCATCTCGGTAATCCGTAAATTCTATCAATGTTTCTTTCTCATCAGGTTTACTGAATGATTGAACTACAAATGCCAATCTCTTGGGATTTTTATTCAGTTTTATGAGGCCACAATGTCTACAATTGTTTCGGAGACAGAATAACAGTTGGAAAAGAAGTAACGTTCAACTTTCATATTGTATTAATAAAAAAAGTGGTGATCTCGTTTCCCGAGAAATAAAAGGCGGAGGAGGAAGATAAGTGAACTCCAACAAAAGAAAATTAATCAGCAACACACACACACACACACACACACACACACACACACACACACATATATATATATATATATATATATATATATATATATATATATATGTCGGGTCCCGTTGAGGTCGTAGGGGTATCAAATGTACTGTGGCCACAGTAACAGAGGTGTTTCCTAGGCAAGATAGCCCGACGGAGTTCAGGCTGGTTTTGAATTTAAGTTTTTCCTTTTGCTAGACTGGTCGACAAACGAGGCTTTAGGTCTCAGTCGGACGGGTAACTTACTCATAACCGCGATGGTTGGGGGAGAAAATGATTCATAACTTTCCCAATGATATTAGCACAGAAGTGAATATAATAAACCCAACTAGAATTCGATCTGGGAGACTCCGATTTCAAAATCCGGCCTGCTGTCCGAGACTCCACAGTACCCCTCTCTATCCCTCTCTCTCTTTTTCTCTCACACACACACATATATATATAATATTAGTGGTCAATATATATATATATATATATATATATATATATATATATATATATATATATATATATATATATATATATATATATATATATAAATTTTGAATTTGTAGGTCTGATGAATTGTATCGTGATTACGAATCCAATGTAATAAATTATAACCAGAGAATAATAGTGTTTGAGCCTTTTATATTATATTATCATATATATATATATATATATATATATATATATATATATATATATGTATATTTATATATATATATATATATATATATATATATATATATATATATATATATATATATATATATATATACAGGGTGTCCATAAAGTTCGAGTGCACTTTAAAAATTTATAACTTTATTTGTATTTGCGATAGAAATAATTTGTAAAAAGGATTAGAAAGAAGTAAATCTATATTTTTAAAGGTTTTATTAAAATTTTATTTAAGTTTCCACATGTCCTCCATCATTAGCAATACAAAGGGTAATACGATTTTGCAGTTCACGGAAAACATTTGCCAACTGATTTACAATAATGCCTGAAATCACATTAGTTATTTTAGCTATCCTTAAAACTTGGTACATTAAACTTTATAACATTTTTTACAGAATATTTCTATCCAAATACAAATAAAGTTATAAATGTTTTAAAGTGCATACGAACTATATAGACACCCTGTACACACACACACACACACACACACACACACACACACACACACACACACACACACACACACACACACACACATATATATATATATATATATATTGAAACACACAGATCTATGTGATAATTAGTAAAGCTTATATATAAAAATCGATTATCTTCCCCACCTCATAAAAAAATAAAATTGCCTACAAAGCAACATGTCGATGACTAAGCAAATTTGAAAAGTGGCTTTAATTTTTCTTGTTCATCGACACATTTTTTAGCCGAGAGGCCAAAGCAAGTCACTTCTAATGACTCATTTTCCCCAGAAGACCGCGAGTTCGAATCATGCTAGAAAGGATTTGTCGAAAATTCAGGCCGGTAGACGAAAATAAAGAAATATACTGTTTAGCGTCTATTCAAATATTAGTATCCATCTAAAAACAACTTTCAACTCCGAGTCGTGCTATCAACTTTGGATATTATGTATATATCTCTATCTATAAAAGGCAGGATCTGTGTGTGTGTGTGTGTGTGTGTGTGTAACGAATGCACAGCCCGAAAAGGCCAAGACTGACTTTGTATTTCCCAACTCCCATCAATAGTGGAAATAATCGATTTGTTCATGCTTCTACGGCAGTTTTCATGTAGTTTGCGGCCATTTTCTACTGGCCAGAGTGAGAGCCTATAGCTGGCTGCCACGAATAGGCAGGAAGATTCTATTGGCCAGCGTGAGAGCCAACAGCTGACTGACAAGAATGTTAACTAGCATGCTAGCATGCAAAAAAAATCGATAGCTGCATTCGTCACAAGTGGGAAAATTTAAATCTGCATGGCACTTTACTCCAATTGGCTCATTCGCTTGCTTAAACTCAACGTTGATTCTGATTCCGCAGGACTGGGTTGGGTGTGAAAAAGTATTCGTTGTTAACATTCTTTTTTCATTCGATTTTTCCAGTTACGAGTCCTTTTTAAAGCTGATCGTGTTGTGTTCATTTTGTTTAGTTCTTTTTTCGTAACAGATTTAATGTTTAGTATAGAGCTTATAAAAAATTCGCAGTGTGAGATAGGCAAGAAGTAAGGCATGTAGCAACATCAGCACGGCAAAGGGCACTCCTTTAAAGGCAAGGAAGGGCAAAAATATTTTAAGTCAAGTGATAGCGATTGCTGTATGAGTCGTACGATTTTTGAATCAAGCACGGGCAACGCCGGGCCATGCTGCTAGTATATATATATATATATTATGCTATTTAGGCAGCAAATGTATTATATATATATATATATATATATATATATAGTTGGTGTATTTCGGAGAAAGTTTTTCATATATAAGCGATTGTACGAAAAATTTAATGTTATTTTTGTTTTTTTTCTTCCGATATTTCATCAATTTTCTTAGTTTCATTTCCTGTTCATCTTCGCTCGAGAAATTTTTTTCTTCGTTTTTCTTATTTTTCTTTTTTTTGTTCTTTTTCTTCTTATTTCTTCTTTTTGTTTGTTTTCGTTTTCTTGTTCTTGTTCTTTTCTTCTCCTTTTTCTCCTTTTTCTTTTTCTTCCTTTCTTCTTCTTGCCCTTGTTCTTTTCCGTCTGTTTCTTCTTTTGCTTTTTCCTTTTTCTTGTTTTTTTCAAAATTTTTTCTTCTTTTCCTTCTTTTCTTTTTTCTTCTTTTCCTTCTTTTTTCTTTACATTCTTTTTCCTTTTCTTTTTCTTGTTCTTCATTCCTTTTGTTGTTGGTGTTGTTGTTGATTTTTTTGTTCTCTCCTTTCTTTTCTCCTTCAACGGTTACATTTTTCTTGTTCTTTTTCTTCTTTTTTCTTCTTCCTTTTCTTCTTTTTTATCTTCTTTTTCCTTCCATTCTGTTCATCTTCTTGCCTATCGGTATCCCCTCTTTCTCTTCCCAAAATTACATTCATTTCTACCTCATTCCCCGAAACAAACCGATTCCATTCATTTCTCCCCTCCCACCACTTACCCCACTCAAATCCGGTATAGCATTCAAAGAATCAGAACCCGTTTCTTCAAAAAGCCTTTTCTATCTTTGGTACTCAGTTTCCGACCCTGTGGCCCCCCACCCTGCTCCTTTCAACTCATGAAACCAATTTACTATGTCAGTGTGTATATTTAGACAGTAATTAATCATGTATGATTCATACGGACGTACCTACGCTTATTTAAAACACATACCCCTGTATGTACGCTTATTTAAAACACATCTCCCTGTATTAACAAACACGTATCTATTTATGTGTATAATAAGCTACAAAAAAATCCGGAATCTTTTCATGAGGTATTTAATATTCTTCTTCGTCTTGTTCATCTATATGCCGTGTCCTTTCAGGACGTTGGCCGGTCATGGCTCTCCAGAATTTCTTGTACTTTAACTATCCATTAACATAAGCTCATTATGTAGGTTATGCGTTGCTTTCATTTGTCCTGTTAGTATCAAATTTTCCAAGCCCTCTTTCCACATTATGTACCCTGTCTCTTTCTGACGTAATTAGTATCTCACCGGAGATTTAAAGCGTGGAGATCCTAGCAAGACTAGAAAAACGCCAGGGCTTATTATCGATAGAAAAAGTCTTAACAATATAACATACGTAGATGAAAATATGTTGACATCCGACTCGTGAAGCTGGCTGGTTGCAAATACTTCTAGTCAAGGTAGTAAAGCAAAGCCAAGAGAAAGGACTATTAACTGAAAGAAGAAAGAATGTGTAGTGATATGTAAATAAGGTACTGTATAAAAGGCGGTATCGCTATACCTACAGAAGAGTTATCTTCCCTTAGCTAGACTACATCTGTCAGAGAGAATACCTATCATAACAGAATGTGTATACGTCGACAAAAGAAGATAACACACGGTTCGAGTTATGAATTGGAGATATCAAAATCGAGCGGGTATGTTATTTCAGTTATCTGTGTAGTGTCGTGACAGGCGATGGCAATATGACGCATAGATCCGAAAACAGATTAGAACAGCCAAAGATGCCTTATAAAAGATTAACGAAATATACAGAACCTGGAATATTTCTTTTGAGACGAAGAGAATAGTCCTTAGCTTCTATGTGCTCTCTCTCCATCTATATGGCATTGAATACATGAAGATTTCCGAACAGATAAAGATGAAAATTGAAATGATAGATCTGGGTTTCTTTAATGTATACTTACAATCAGAAAGAGACAGCTGAAAATTCTGGACGCCTTAAGAAATGCATATGGAAAGCAAAAAGAGTAAATGGAAGTCATTTATAACTTCTCTAACGAATTTATGTAAATGGGCGATAAAGTAGGAAATAAGATAATAAGGGGACAAATAACACTTAGAGCTGAAATGGATAGAACGCTGTGAAGAGCCATGATCCTTGAAGTGGCATGACACATAGGAAAAAGAGGGTTTATTGCAGTTGCTACATTAGATCATAATTTCAATGGCATAAGGAGTAGCGATAAAATTTCAATGTATTGTCTAAACGAGTAGTCGTGTTATACATATATATATATACATACATACATATATATATATATATATATATATATATATATATATATATATATATATATATATATATATATATATATGTAAGATAATTTAATAGCTGGAATTACCGCTACATTTCTTGTGGTGGTGAGTCATCTAAACACTTGTACACGAACAGGTCTGGATACATTCCAACACCTGTTTTATTGAAACTCAGTCAAGATGAATCAGTAGATGCCTAGCAGTAGAGGAAGTTCTGCGTGTTCAAGTTGTACTGATCGCTGAAAATACGTCTAATGAATCTGAATCAGTGGATTAACACCAACTATCTCAACATGATGCAAAGGAGACAGAAAACAATGCCAAGACATGGAACGGAATACAGAAAACTACACAATGAAATAAAGAACAAATGCAGACAGGCTAAAGAAGAATGACTTAACGAGAATGTGCATAAATAGAAAGAAAGTGTATCACTGATAATGGAGATAAACATAAAAAATAAGGGAAGTAACAGGACAAAGGCATGCTCATCAAACAAGCTGCATAAAATCCAAGGACGGAACGTTCATATTAGAGAAAGAAAATAATCATCAGCGCTGTAACGAATATATTGGTTGTCTCTTCCACGACGAGAGAGAACAACCGGGAATACGCAGAAATACCGAAGCTGCACTGGCCAAATTGTACAGAAACAAGGCTGCAGGGCCAGACGGAATTGTAATAGAGATGCAAGCAGCCTTAGATGATTTCGGCATTGACAAGATTATAGAAATAATAAAGGAAATCTTCAAGAGTGGTGATATGTCGGAAGATCTAAGCAGATCTATTTTCATGGCACTGCCTAAGAAATCAGGTGTAAAAGAATGTAAACTCCGAACAATCAGCCAAATGAGCCACATAACAAAACTCATTATCCGAATTCTGATGAATAGAGTGCGCAGAGATAGGACAAGAACAGTGCGGGTTCGGTAAAGACACCGGAACAAAGAATGCTATAGTTATGTTCAGAATGTTATCAGAAAGAGGAATACAAATGTAGACGGACGAATACCTGTGTTTTATAGACGACGCAAAAGCGGTCGCCAAAGTACGCCACGAAGATCTGCTAGAGTTTCTCAGCAACCTTGACATATTCGGGAAAGACATTAGAATAATGAAAAATCTATATTGGCAGCAAACCGCCAGCATACAGATTAAACAAGAGCTCAGCAGATATACAAAAATCGAAAGGGGTTTAAAACAAAGTCTTTTCAGCGGACTTCTTCAACGTACATAGCGAAGCAATTCAGAGATTACCATAGACCGAACAGGTGGACAACGACGAGGTTTTTGGAGAGAATGGAAACAAAGAGTAATCTTATATTTAGCATCAAGAAGAGGCAGTTGAAATTTCTGATGAGGAAGGAGGGCTTGGAAAATCGGATACTCACAGGACGGATATAGAGAAAGAGAGTCAGGAGAAAGCAACGCGTGACGTATTTGATGGGCATGAGCCAATGGATGGCAGAACAGGACCTGAGAGAAATAACAAAAAGACAAAACTTATTAAGAGCTACAAGGGACAGGAGGATGTGGAGGACCATGATCGTCCACGTCTTGAAGGAACACGGCACATAAATGAAGAAGATTCTGTAAAGATTAGTATATGTGCTTGGGAAAGATAAACACAATTAAAATGACTCAAAGCGAGCGCGCTTGGAATAAATCGAATTTTTGAATAGTACAGGCGTTTCACGAAAGGGCGATAATAAAACCATACCTGTTTGCATTTAGATCATATGAGGATACTTTAACACAAGGACAGCCTGTAAGTTAATGTGCTTATTTGGAAGTTCTAAAATAGTTACGAGTATCTGTTCCGAGGAAAGGTCCCAAGATACGGGTCCTGGGTAAGACGTTAAACTACATCCGCGTCCTGGGTAAGACGATCAACTACGTCCAACAGCAACGCCTCTGATCAGGAGGATTTGAGAAGCGTGCAACCACCTCTTAATTGCTGGCGTTCCCAGGTCCACCCTGATCCTGGGTGGTAGCACATGTTAGGGTCCCAGCTTTGGACAAATACTTAACAGCCAAACTTGTGTAAAAATAGGTTTTAATACCAGAAATAATTTGTAATAAAAAGAAAATATTACCAGCAATAATTTTTGAAGAAAAAATTATTATCAGCAATACTTTAAAAAAATACCACCAATAGAAACAGATATATATTCTTTTGGAAAAATATTACCAGCTATACATTTCTTCAAGGCAAAATATTCCAAGAAATAGATTTTAGAAGAAAAACATTACCTGCAATAACAAATTTTGTCGGCATTAAATAACCCATTGAGGTTGATATGGCGTAAAACAAAAAAAAACAAACCAAACCAAGATACGGTCTGAAAAGTGTATTTTATATAAAACGCTGCCGCGAATGTCTAGCTAAGATTACTGTATTAATAAATCCATTATCAAAAATAAACTATAGACCATATTCACCAGATTTAGCCCACTTTGATTGTCGGTTATTTACAAAATTGAAAAATTCAAGGACAACAAACCATTTTAGAAATGCCTGACATTGAAAAGTATCGTATAGTTTTAGAAAAGTTAATTTTCAACCAATACAAAACCCACGAGTCACTCAAGTTCTGTATGATGTTCTATGAACTTAAGTAAAGGCAAGAAGTAAAGTCCATGGGGATATGGAGGAACTATAATGGTTAACCCTTGATTTAAAGACGTGAAGATTGTAGTAATTGGGAGTCTACCGGGAGTCTGTTCCACAAAGCAGCAGTACTTGGTAAGAATGTTTCCGAGTGGAACTTAATTCCTACTGTCGGTATACGAAGAGGATGAGGTTGATTGTGTAGATGGTATTAAGCAGACTCAGATTTAATTGTTTGGTCGCAATCAGGCTGAGTGATTGTGAACGAGAAAATGCAGAAAGCATGAACGTTAGAAACACATCTATTTTAAACCAAAGGGGGAGGTAACCTTTTCGTCTTTGGAGTGTTTTAGTGCAAATTGAAATTGCTTGTTTAAATCGTCGGAAAAATGAAAACGAAGGAGATAGTATCCTTAGCGTTGACAGTTCCAGTATATATCAATCCTACTCCCCGATCTACAGGCACTACACCGTTGTGCAAATAAATTGAAACAACCACTTTAGTTGCCATTCTTTCACAATACAGTCAGTTTAGTGACCCACTAGTGTTGCAGAGTGTAATCTATTTCGATTTCTTCCTCAAATGAAGTCATTTGCAGTGGTGTGCAGTAATATGAATCTATTTACGGTGGGTATGATGAAATTTGTTTGGCCTTCAAAAATATTACGTGATTCGTGATTGCATTAAATTATTTTTTATGATTAATTAATGATGAACATGTCATTTTCGTTTATGATCGACTTCCTCACGATTCTTCTGTTTAGATTGTACAGTAAATATACATTCTTGTTGCTCGAAGTAGAGTCCAATAGTTTTACAAAAACCTTTTTGAATTCCAATAAAATATCTTTAATCATTTCTAAGATACAACGGTTTAGATCATAATCTAACAATTGGACAATGTTGGCGGTACACGATTTGGAAAATGTTCGTGTTACACCCGATATATATATATATATGTATAAAGAAATATAGTCTTAAAGTGTGCTATATTTATGGGTTAAAATGCTCAATATTAGAGATAGAGCGTGTGTAAATATAAAAGTGAACATAGAAGTCAACACTTAGAGGCAACAGTCTGTTTCATGTTGACTTCTATGTTCACTTTTATATATATATATATATATATATATGTGTGTGTGTGTGTATATATATATATATATATATATATATATATATATGTGTGTGTGTGTGTGTGTAGATATGGTATTCCGGATGATTCATTAATCCGACATATCTACACACACACACATACACACACACACACACACATATATATATATATATGTATACAAGGGATTTTTGTTACAGTATTTGGGAATTTAAAATCAGAGACGAAAGTAAAGGTGGTAAAATTGAGATAATCATTGCGAGGTGTGTGGCACAGAACGCTGGCTAAACGTCACTCCGCGCGTGCATATGGGAGATCTAAATACGTCTGGACGGAAGCTAGATGCAAATATATTTTAGGATATGTTTCTTTCTGTCTGTTTGCCTAATTCTGTATATATAATTAATTAACAAATATATATCAATATATAATATATTCCCATAAATACATGCCTAATTATATATATATATATATATATATATATATATATATATATATATATATATATATACACACACACACACACACACATATATATATATATATATATATATATATATATATGTAAAACAAGATATATATATATATATATATATATATATATATATATATATATATATATGTTAATGAACGGAAAAGGTAGCATCCGTCGGTATATTTTTGGTTAATTATTGACATTTTCTCTTAAGATTGGTGTGCACAATTTTAGATACTTTTAAACTTGCAATTACTCTCTCTCTTGCTCACGTATGTTCACACGCACATACACACACACACATACACACACATATATATTTGTTTCTGTGTGTGTGTGCGTGTTTGTCTATATTGTGTGTCCGAATTTCTGCTCAAATTTAGTACCTCAGTTTTGTATATTTATATATCTATGTATATATTTCTTATTAATATAAGCGTTATTTCAGTGGATATATGAGTTCTAGTAGATATCTCGCTGTTTATTTGTAATCAGTGAGATCAACGTTTTCTGGCCTAAATCAACAAAAGATAGTGTTTCCTTTACCATTGTAAGAAATGCCTCACTGTCTCTGTCTGCTAATCCGTGTTTAATATCTTAAACATAAGCACAATCGCATTGAATCGTGAAAAAGACAGTCACAACAGCGTGTTTCTATGACAACACGGTCTATATTTCTATAAGTTTTATCTATGATACTGAACACTCATATTCTTCTTGGAAAATTGTTTTATTTTAATATGGTAGGAAATGAAATGTTATGTCTCTGCAGATATTATGATGGTCTGAAAATAATGCAAAATATTATTATAAGTTCTTGAACAGGGCGGTGTTTGAGTAATGCAGGTCGCAGACAAGAATCTCTTTTGTAAGTAGACATCCGTTTATCTTGCAGCCTAAGGTAGCGGCCTGTTCATATTTCAGTTATGTCGTAGTGCGACCACTTCAGCTCGCAGGTACGGTCGATGGTATATGGTTCCCATATTATATAAACCCCTCTCGGCCGTACCGACAAGATCAAAGGAAATACAAGGCATTGTATTCTGGGTATACTTGGCTGCAGGAGTTACTAGAAAGCTTTCAGTGATGATAGCCAACTGCCTCGGGGACACACTCCAGATTTACTTCCATAGACCAATCCGTGATTTAATATGACCCCTTGCAGCGTAGGTTTGACAAAAGGGTTTTCCTTCTGCTTTCCTGGGATGTCGAGCCTCTTCTTCACGAAGATGAGTGTAAATCAATATGTTACGTTGATCTATATTATTTTTGGATTTATTAATAATTAAAGTGAATGTTCCATTTTTTACATAATAAAACGTGACACACACACTAACAAATTCTAATGTTGGGAGACAAGACGCGATTATCTCCCTTTAGCTGAGATAACGTCATGTAGGTCACATGACTGTTGCTTCGTGATGTCACGAAACTGATGAGTCATTAAGTCAGTTTCCTGGCTTCGAATAGTTCGTTCGCACGGACGAGGCAAAAACTCAGCCAGGGTCAGCCAGATGCAACGTGGGTCAGATCAATGGAGCTTTTTTTCAGTGGAAATATGCATTCAACAGATATAGAAACTATTTCCGGCTTGCAGTCTCAATGTGGGAAATACCCATGAATCACTGTTTTCTACTTTGAAAAGTGTTCTCGCTAGTGACACAGAAGAAAATCCGACACACTCGTTTTCCCGTTGGGATAAATATGGATTTTCCATGAATATAGACGAAATCGCCGCCAGCTCGAATAATGATCTACTTGTTGTTGCATACAAGAGTTATATTTTGCGTGGGACAAATATATATATATATATATATGTTTTGCATGACTTAGCGGTATAAAACTCTCTCTAAGAAAAATCATGGTTGTTATTCCTTTTCTTTTAGCTATTCCGTTATGTACGTGTATTAAGGTGTTATTTGATAGATTCGGTTTTTAAGTTTTTATCACTATATTGGTCTGCAGGGATATTATATATAGGTAGATAGATAGAAATCATGGATACATAGGAATTATAGATAGATAGATAGATAGATAGATAGATAGATAGATAGATAGATAGATAGATAGATAGATAGGTATGAAAAGAGTGGGATAGAGAGAAAGTGATACATAGATTTGAAGGGATTAAAAGAGAGAGACATAGCTGTATAGAAATTAGATAGATAGATAGATAGATAGATAGATAGATAGATAGATAGATAGAAATAAATAGACTAAACTAGATAGATAGATATGAAGAAATGCGTCATATAATTCGGGTCAATTTCGTGTGATATTGTTAGGTTTTTGTAAGTTTAAGAAATCTTTGTATTTCTATTTAGGTTTGTTTGGTGATGCATTTGTATTTTGTATGTGGCAGTTTGGCCCGAAATCTAAAAAAGCTTTTTGGTGTTCGATAACTTGTATGTTCGAAAGATTGAGAAATTTATCAGAAGAATTGCGAATGAATATTAATCCTTTCTATGAATTGTGAAGCATTTTTGAATTTTTTGAAAGGGATCCCGGTTTTTTGTGGTATAGTCAAGTTACACCCTTATGCAAATTAATTGAAACAAAACGAATAATTACGTTATTTTTTAATTTCTTTCGTATTTTTCCAATGTAAAAAGACCCAGTGCCCATGTTAGTACTTCGTATATCCATTCTATGAAGTCTTTCCTTACAGATTGACAACAGATTCTCGATTGGATTTAAATCAGGAGCGTTTCCGGGCCAGTCTATAGTACCTTGATTTGCTCACTGGTAAGCCTCTCCAGTGTGTTCATGCAACGATACAGTTTTCGGAGTAACGACTATCACAGACAATGGCCGTAAAACTATTAATCGACAGTCGAAACAATAGTTTGATGGCGTGATAAAAATCTGATGCAATCACGGATGAGACAATATTTTTCAAGTTGAAAAACATTTCATCACATATCTCGAAAAGATATTCATATTACTGCACACCACTGTAAATTACCTTACCTAATTTGCGGAAAAAATAGAGATCGATTACACACTGTCACTCAAGTGGGTCTAAAACTGACCGTATGTTGAAAGAATGGAAACTAAAGCGGCTGTTTCAATTAATTTGTACAAGGGTGTAGTTGGTGATGTCTGAGTATTGAACTGCCGTAGTGGTTAATGTCAAAGTTTATTTTGAATTATTAACACCTGTTACAAGTTTTATATCTGTTTGTTAGAATGTTGAATTTGATTTTCGACGGGACTTCGTCGGAATCTTTGAATGCCGATATCATGGTAAGCTTCGCGATCATTCAATTTAAACTGTGTGTATGTAGGCAGCAAATGTTCTTTACGGTGAATGTTATTAACGACAACAGACGTTCTGTGTCGATTAATTTTATTGATCGACTTTTATAAATTACAAACACCCGTCTCAAATAAGAAGGAAATTCTATTAGAAGTTTTCCCAAGTTCCTTTTGGAAGAAATATGGTCTAAGCTCAACATTACAGGTAAAAGTTTTGGGGCCACCCGGAATTTCTAAAAAAACACACCCTAAAATGAGATATTTCTTTTATTTTTTAAGTAAAAGAGAATATTATTATCCAATTTTGCAAATCTATTTCATCTATTTTACGCACAAGTCGAAAAAACTGATTTCAACAAGATAACGATCCAAAGCACTATTCTAGATTACGTCAAAATTACCACACGTAAAAAAAAAAGAACAACATTTTGGAAAATATGACTTGGCCGTCTCAATCTGTTAACCTCTCTCCCAAATATGGTCTACTTTGTATTGAGCACATTTTAAAAATTAAATGCTACGAACAGTGGATTTTTACTTAATATCGGATGAACTGCAGAGAGTAGAGTTCGAAGTGAATACCCAAAGCGTGAGAGTGAGCTTGAAGAATACCTGTGAAGATCTGCTTTCTTTATAAAAACTATTGGAAGGATGCCAAGAATTTGTAGAGCAGTAAAGACAAGCGATGGCTTTATTGACGAAAGCAAGATATGATCTTATTATATGATAACTATGTCAAAATTACCTCGAGTCAAAAAATAAAAAAATGACACAAATTTTAGAAATTATGACTTAGACGCTTCAATCTCCTGACCTCTCTCCCACTGAATTTGTCCGGGATGAATTGGATTGGCCATTCACTTCTCTCCTAAGAGTGAGAGTCAGCTTTTTTCATGTTTCCAGACTGCTTGGGAAGGTTTTTCAAAAACTGTTAGAATGAATGCCAAGAATATGTAAATTAAGTAATCAAGGCAGGTGGTAGTTTTATTGATGAAAACAAAATATGATGCTGTTGCATGATAAGGTTTTATAGTCATGTGCTTATTTTTGTGAAAATAAAATTAAATCCTTCGTAGTTACTGAATTACTATCTTTTACTTAAAAAATACAAAAATATCTCATTTTAAGTTGTTTATAAAGAAATCGAATGTTCCTCAAAACTTTTTCCCTATAGTGTATATATGGAAAAAGACAGGAGTAGATGTTAGTGTGTGAGTGCAAGTATAATTGCCATTTTCAAATAGGCTTATGTGAATATATATAGATATATATAGATAACAACATTAAGGTTTTTATAATCCTGTGTATTCATACATTGCTATCGATTTCCTATTGGTCTGCAAGGAAATTATATATAGATAGTCAAATAAGAATTATATATAGATAAATAGATAAGAATTATAGATAGATAGATAGATAGATAGATAGATATGAAAAAATGCATCGTATAATTGGGGTTAAATTTTATTATTCCAGGCACAGTTTCTGCAATAAAATTTACTTTTGCCAACCGATGTTGTAAGAATTTTCAAATCTGATGATGAATGCAATGAAATATTTTAAATTCTTGGACAAGATATTTTTGGATTTGTAGAGTCAGAAGCAAGCAGCTTTAAGGCTATATACATGAAAATCAATACTCCTTCACATTGTGCAAAGTTGACTATGGCCTACGTGACCGAAAAAAATGTTTTCAGTGTCGCTAGGTTAATGGAGTGGAGCCTAGCCTCTCCAAATATTTATCAAGTAGAAAACCCGTGGTCCATCATTAAAAGAGTTTGTAGAGGAGAATGCAAAATAGATTCAAGCAAAGATCTCTGGGAAGCAGTAAAAAAATCTTCAAGTTATGTCAAAATCGGAACTATAAACGGTCAGGAGGATGGGGAGGTTAACAATTTCCACACAGGAAACTTTGGGCATTCATTGATTAAACATTTAGTGTTATACCCGGTTGAAAATAGTTTTTTTTATTTAGAAAATATTGTTCTTAATTCCGCTAAACTCTTATTACTCACTCTAATATTGAAAATAATTTTCCATCCCCTTTCTTGGAAATATAGAATGTCAAGATCTTGATTTTATCATTATTTTCACTTCCATTTATATGTGCTACCCATTTTTACTGTTGCTGCAGTTGGAAGTCTTCAATTGATGTGGAATTTCTATATCGTGAAGCTCTTTGTTCGTGATCTTGTAGCGCCTGTCTGTAGATATACATGAATGATTCTTAAGTCCTAAGTCGTTCATTCACTAGAAGTCATTTTTAATTATTAATCTGAAAAAAGAGAAGTTAACAGAATCAATGACTGTGAGACCGATAGAGGTTCTAGAATAATGAAGAACGCATATAACCATGTAAATAAAATATTTATTTATTGAGGTATATGGAATATTTGGCTAAAATGTTTTCAGGCATATATAGTTTAGGATTCAATTTATAAATAGATATAAATATTGAATTTTTTAAGTAGGAAACATCACTCCTCCAAAACAAATAATTATCAATATATTTTATCAGGAAAACTTTCCTTAGCTTCAACGTAGAAGATATCTCAATCATATATATATATATATATATATATATATATATATATATATATCCGAATGTAATGAGAACGAAAATAATATATAAATTTTAACGTTCGCAGGATTAATTTGAAAGACGGTTCAATACCGATAGCTGAGCAACAATTATTTTTTTCAAAGAAATAGAAAAAAAGGAAGTGATGTTCCACGTACGGCCTGCTTACAAACAGAATTGTTCATAACCCTTTTGGTTCTTACCAGTCAAGGTGCAACTAAATGCACCTGAATATATATATATATATATATATATATATATATATATATATATATATATATATATATATATGTTAATTTTATTATAATCTCTTATAAAAAAATTAACATATATATATTTGAAAGTATTGAAGCATGAAAGCATTTGTGTAGCGATTTCTACATCTTTTATTATAATCTCTTATAATAAAATTAACACACACACACACACACACACATATATATATATATATATATATATATATATATATATATATATGATTTCATGCTTCAATATTTTCAAAGTATTGAAACATGAAAACTTTTGTGTACCGATTTCAACATCTTTTATTATAATCTCTTATAATAGAAAAATAATAATGTATTTGCTCTACTTTGTAGTGAGCAAATCTTTAATATTAAATGCTACGAAGAGTGGATTTTTATTTGTTCTTTCTCTCATTTAGTTTTATATATATATATATATATATATATATATATATATATATATATATATATATAAGTGAACATAGAAGTCAACACTTAGAGGCGTCTGTTTCATGCTAGTGCAATCGTCAGGCCACTTGCATCTAGCATGATACAGACTGTCGCCTCTAAGTGTTGACTTCTATGTTCACTTGTATATTTACACACGCTCTATCTCTGATATTGAGCACTTTATCCCATAAATATAGCGCACTTTATGACTATATTTCTTCATATATTTATATATACATGTATATATATATACATATATACATATATATATATATATATATATGTATGTATATATATATATATATATATATGTATATATATATGTATGTATATATATATATATATATATATGTATGTATATATATATATATATATATATATATATATATATATATATATATATGTATGTATCAGTTTGTTACTACCAATCTTGCGAAAAATCTGACATAGTTTATTAACGTGTGTATTCTTATTACCTCAATTTTATTTTTTCATCGTATTCATCTCGATGTTATTTATTAATTAAAAGTGATGTCAGGTAGATTATTAACATTTAAATACTATTTAGACCGTGTGTCTTTATATTTTAAAGAATTTTGTTGATTATTATTATATTATTATTATTATTATTAAATTTCGATTTCTGCTATGGTCACACTACCAGCAAGTCTGCAGGAAAACCTAAGACAGCTACCTGATGTGTTATTATGGCTACGTTTCATGATTTGTTGTCGGCAGTACTTATCAAGATATGTTTTGGTATATCTCTTAAACTGGGATTCCCATGGATTTTTTAAATTTGTTGTTGTGTTCCTTTTTTATCATTTCAAGAACTCCTACTATGACTGGTACTATTCTTGTTTTGAATTTCCACATTATTTCTATTGCGATTTTCAGGTCTTTATACTTCGATAGTTGTTTTTCAAATTCATTAGTTGCTGGACATGCCATATCAATCAGAGGGCAAGTTGTTTTTTTCTTTTAGGTTTTTGACAATTATGTCCGACCACATTGCCTCAATCTTCCTGTCTTTAAAGATAGAATTTTAATGTCTTCTATTTCTGCAACCGGTGCTGGGTGATGTTCATACCAGTGTTTATTAACATCTTTTCCAAAGTGTTTGCATATTGTCCAGTGTAAGTATTGCCCAACTCTATCATGATGATTTTTATATTCATTTGGCGCAAGTAGAGAACATTCGTAGATTAGATGGTCGATAGTTTCCTGACATTTGTCACAGAACCTGCATTTTGCATTTTATTATTATTATATTGCTTTTATTTCCTTAATTTTTGTCGCCATATTTATTACGTTTCGGCCTTTCAGTATCTGTCTATATTTCTGAGGTTGAGGTATTATGTACATTATTTAAATTATTCGGACTATTGTCCTCATCTTTGTCGCCATATTTATTACAACGGTTCGGGGAATTAACAGGAGATAGCAGATAACTGACCTTCATTAGACATGGCACATGGAACTAGAACAGTCTACTCCAGCGAGCGAAATAAAGGGTTCAGTTCGACATTCCAACCACCTGAAGAAGGCCGGAGGCTACAACGGCCGAAACGGTGTAATAAATATGGCGACAAAGATGAGGACAATAGTCCGAATAATGTAAATAATGTAAGATTTAGCAATGCAGATTTTTCAAAACTCTCCCTCCCGCCGAGTCACAGTCACTCTCTCTCTCTTTCTCTCTGTTTACACACACACACACACACACACACACACACACACACACACACACACACACACACGCACACACACACACACACACACACACACATATATATATATATATATATATATATATATATATATATATTATAAATTAATAGATTTAAAATATGGTTTTACCGCTACACAGTGATGACCATGTTTCAGAAATGGAAGCTAAAGCCCCTGAATTTAATTTTGTTATTAAACCAAAGACATTAGTTCCATTTCCTCATCAAGCGAATTTTGGAGTAACTTACTTTTTAAAATTTACGGTTGTTAACGGCACAGGAAAGATTCATAGTTTGAGGGTTTCCAAGGTTACCGATAAATCCATTCATCTAGACAAGGGGTGGTAGAGGGTTCAATTTTTAATTTTCGTTGTCTCAGTTAATAGTTACATTTGAAAGCGGGGTTATGTTTAGGGATGGGTAGGGATGTATCTTTTAACAAATTCTGACATCCGCTAAATTCATGTCATCTGGGTTTATTTCTAACGGCAAAAATTCTTATGGTATTATTTCTATTTGTATATTTAAAGATTTTGAGGGACTGTTTAGGTTAGAATATGTTTTATCCACCTTTCTAAAAAGTTATTTTTAATATTTGATATACTATACTTCTAGTTAAAAACCAAGTAAATGTATTAGGATTACTTACAGTATTTAAAATTATTTATTCTTATCGAGTATAAGTAAATATTATTTTATTTTATTTTATTTTATGTAAACTTTATGACAATGACGGCAAAGGTGGTTAAATTATTTCACTAATTCAATAAACTTAGTATTATAAATGTATATATGTATGTATAAAGGACATTTAATGTTCAATATTATATTCTAACTTATTAATTTCACATGACTTTCGGTGTTCACTTGGATTCTTTCCAGTGTTTGAATTGCTTTGAGAGAGGTGTTATGGTTAGAGTACGTTTTATTTAATTACAATTTTAAAAGATATTTAGGTTAGAATCTGTTTTATTTAATTTCAATTTTAAAACATTTTTAAAAATCTACTTTCAAATTTAACTTTTTAATTTTAATCGGCTATATTTCTTTATAAACCAAGTAAATGTAATATACTTATCTACATTATTTAAAATTATTTATACCCATCAAATATGAGTATGTATAATAATCAGGTAATTTTTTTTTTTTTTTTTTTTTTTTTTTTATAGATTATTTAAAGATTATTTAAAGAAAACTTTTGGCAATGACGACAAAAAATAGCTATTTCATTTCTCTGATTCAGTAAATTTTTATTTTTTATAAACTTAGTAATATATAGTTTCTCATGTATGCATAAAGGACATGGGTCATTTAATGACCTACATATTCTAGCTCTTCTTATTAACTTCCATTTCACTGTAGGTGTTTTATTGGATTCTTTTAGGTGCCAAAAGTACTTCGAAAGAGATGTCTGACTTTTATACTTATTTATCCTAAACGAGGATTGATGTTGGTAGAACCTCTTTTTGAACTCATGGCTAGTGCAACCTATATAAATTTTTATGTTTTCAGGATTTTCAACAGAAGATATATTACATTGGTATACTACTGATTCTATGCAACATTTATTTTGTAAAGGACAGTTTTGAGGGTTTCTACAATTACATAATTTTTGTTCACCCTCATTAGTTGTTGTTTGTATTTTTCCCTTGTCTACAATTTTTTGGTTCTGGTATAAGTGTTTATTTAAGATATTAGTATTATGTTTCTTAATTATCTTTTCTAGGTTATCAGTACAGCTATAACTTAATTTTAGTGTATTTCTATTGAAAATGGTACTAAGTTTACTTCCACCGGGAAAATGCTTGAGTATTAATTCAAGGAATTTTTGTCCCAATTTGTTTTTTACCATTTGGTTGTATGGGGGTGTATACCAAATTATTTTCCTGCTTCTGTTTTTCCTATGTTTACCGTTTTCATTTTTAATATAAGTTAGTTTTAGGTTTTTGTAGCCACTATCTTTTAGAGCTTTATTATAGAAATTAATATGTTCGTCGAAAATCTTGTCATTTGCTGAATTTGTACTAATTCTTTTTCGGATAGATAAAGGTATATGTTTAATTATAGATGAGGGGTGATTTGATTTAGGGTGTATATATACAGGATTCGTATTGAGTTTTTTATAAGGTGTGTATGTATTGTTCTTTAAATCTAATGTTATATCAAGGAAGTTAACTTTTTTAATTTTAGTGCTAACGGTAATTTTTAAACCCATGCTTTTAAATTCTTTATATAATGCCTTTCTAATTTTGTCTATTCTGAAGTTAGTAGAATTCCTAATAACCATGAGACCATCGTCCCTGTATAGACCAATGTCAGTTGAATCAATATCACGATGCGCTGTTAGGTTGTATAAAATAAAAAGACCAATAAGATCAGAAGACTCAGCTGAGTCTAGTGATCCCATTGTGATGTCAAAGTGGTCATATGAATTTTTTACCCATTGCTCACCATTATGGATCAGTACCGATTTCTTCGCATTTAATATAATGTTCTTTTCATCCTCAGTAATATCCGTGTACTGGGTGGCAAAGTCCAACGCATTCAAGAACAGTTCTTTAGATATTGATGGGTAATAATTTTCAATATCGAACTGCATTAGTGTACAGTTGTTTTTTGCTTTTATACAGGTGAACCAGTTTATCACGTCTTCGGTATTTATCCAAAGTTTGAGGCCTATTTTATCTTTGATTTGTTTATTTATCCTTTCAAGGATCATTTTACTAATTTTTCCTATATCTGGTCTTGTAGGATTAATTATCCTTGTAGTTGGATTAGCCTCGAAATCTGGTTTGTGGTCTTTTAAGGTTATGTAGCTCTCTTTTTCAGATAATTTACCTACTCTGTCACTGATCTTCAGTTTATCAGTGATTTTTTTACTACTATTATTGATATTCTGGACCATATTTAGGTTACTATTATTTGCTTTTTTGTAGTTCTTATGTAAGTCCTTATTGAATAGATCATAATAGTCTTTCGTGGTTGCCTTATAAAAGTTTCCAGTTTTGTCTGACTTTATTAAAATTTTATCAGAAGTGTTTATTACTTTCACTATTCTATCTAGGTGTTTCTGGAAGTGGCATTTTTTCTCCCTGAAGTTTATGCTGTTTATCATATCCAAAAGGTCATTTTCAAAAGCTGACAAACTATGAACAAATGGTGCTGCTTTCTTGCTTTTAAAACCGTAAACCTCCTTGTTTTTATTTTGTAAATCATTCCGTTGAAGGAAGAAGTAGGCCTTCCATCTCATCCTTCGTATGAGTTCCTCCGTCTTTTGCATTAATGCAACGAAATATTCCTTTTTGTTTGTATTAGGAATGTTTTTCAGAGAAATTCCGAAATTTATTTTCTCCATATTTTCCTGATAAAAATAAAGATTTAAAGTGCTCGACTTTGATTAGGAGCCAATGTATGTATATATAAATAAAAAGGAAAGAACAGTAAGATATAAAATCCGGTGTTCTTATAGATATTTTTATTTTTACACAATAGTGCTCTATGTAAATTTAAATTTACAGAGCATTAATATTATAAATTAATAGATTTAAAATATGGTTTTACCGCTACACAGTGATGACCATGTTTCAGAAATGGAAGCTAAAGCCCCTGAATTTAATTTTGTTATTAAACCAAAGACATTAGTTCCATTTCCTCATCAAGCGAATTTTGGAGTAACTTACTTTTTAAAATTTACGGTTGTTAACGGCACAGGAAAGATTCATAGTTTGAGGGTTTCCAAGGTTACCGATAAATCCATTCATCTAGACAAGGGGTGGTAGAGGGTTCAATTTTTAATTTTCGTTGTCTCAGTTAATAGTTACATTTGAAAGCGGGGTTATGTTTAGGGATGGGTAGGGATGTATCTTTTAACAAATTCTGACATCCGCTAAATTCATGTCATCTGGGTTTATTTCTAACGGCAAAAATTCTTATGGTATTATTTCTATTTGTATATTTAAAGATTTTGAGGGACTGTTTAGGTTAGAATATGTTTTATACACCTTTCTAAAAAGTTATTTTTAATATTTGATATACTATACTTCTAGTTAAAAACCAAGTAAATGTATTAGGATTACTTACAGTATTTAAAATTATTTATTCTTATCGAGTATAAGTAAATATTATTTTATTTTATTTTATTTTATGTAAACTTTATGACAATGACGGCAAAGGTGGTTAAATTATTTCACTAATTCAATAAACTTAGTATTATAAATGTATATATGTATGTATAAAGGACATTTAATGTTCAATATTATATTCTAACTTATTAATTTCACATGACTTTCGGTGTTCACTTGGATTCTTTCCAGTGTTTGAATTGCTTTGAGAGAGGTGTTATGGTTAGAGTACGTTTTATTTAATTACAATTTTAAAAGATATTTAGGTTAGAATCTGTTTAAGAAAGTTAGTTTTAGGTTTTTGTAGCCACTATCTTTTAGAGCTTTATTATAGAAATTAATATGTTCGTCGAAAATCTTGTCATTTGCTGAATTTGTACTAATTCTTTTTCGGATAGATAAAGGTATATGTTTAATTATAGATGAGGGGTGATTTGATTTAGGGTGTATATATACAGGATTCGTATTGAGTTTTTTATAAGGTGTGTATGTATTGTTCTTTAAATCTAATGTTATATCAAGGAAGTTAACTTTTTTAATTTTAGTGCTAACGGTAATTTTTAAACCCATGCTTTTAAATTCTTTATATAATGCCTTTCTAATTTTGTCTATTCTGAAGTTAGTAGAATTCCTAATAACCATGAGACCATCGTCCCTGTATAGACCAATGTCAGTTGAATCAATATCACGATGCGCTGTTAGGTTGTATAAAATAAAAAGACCAATAAGATCAGAAGACTCAGCTGAGTCTAGTGATCCCATTGTGATGTCAAAGTGGTCATATGAATTTTTTACCCATTGCTCACCATTATGGATCAGTACCGATTTCTTCGCATTTAATATAATGTTCTTTTCATCCTCAGTAATATCCGTGTACTGGGTGGCAAAGTCCAACGCATTCAAGAACAGTTCTTTAGATATTGATGGGTAATAATTTTCAATATCGAACTGCATTAGTGTACAGTTGTTTTTTGCTTTTATACAGGTGAACCAGTTTATCACGTCTTCGGTATTTATCCAAAGTTTGAGGCCTATTTTATCTTTGATTTGTTTATTTATCCTTTCAAGGATCATTTTACTAATTTTTCCTATATCTGGTCTTGTAGGATTAATTATCCTTGTAGTTGGATTAGCCTCGAAATCTGGTTTGTGGTCTTTTAAGGTTATGTAGCTCTCTTTTTCAGATAATTTACCTACTCTGTCACTGATCTTCAGTTTATCAGTGATTTTTTTACTACTATTATTGATATTCTGGACCATATTTAGGTTACTATTATTTGCTTTTTTGTAGTTCTTATGTAAGTCCTTATTGAATAGATCATAATAGTCTTTCGTGGTTGCCTTATAAAAGTTTCCAGTTTTGTCTGACTTTATTAAAATTTTATCAGAAGTGTTTATTACTTTCACTATTCTATCTAGGTGTTTCTGGAAGTGGCATTTTTTCTCCCTGAAGTTTATGCTGTTTATCATATCCAAAAGGTCATTTTCAAAAGCTGACAAACTATGAACAAATGGTGCTGCTTTCTTGCTTTTAAAACCGTAAACCTCCTTGTTTTTATTTTGTAAATCATTCCGTTGAAGGAAGAAGTAGGCCTTCCATCTCATCCTTCGTATGAGTTCCTCCGTCTTTTGCATTAATGCAACGAAATATTCCTTTTTGTTTGTATTAGGAATGTTTTTCAGAGAAATTCCGAAATTTATTTTCTCCATATTTTCCTGATAAAAATAAAGATTTAAAGTGCTCGACTTTGATTAGGAGCCAATGTATGTATATATAAATAAAAAGGAAAGAACAGTAAGATATAAAATCCGGTGTTCTTATAGATATTTTTATTTTTACACAATAGTGCTCTATGTAAATTTAAATTTACAGAGCATTAATATTATAAATTAATAGATTTAAAATATGGTTTTACCGCTACACAGTGATGACCATGTTTCAGAAATGGAAGCTAAAGCCCCTGAATTTAATTTTGTTATTAAACCAAAGACATTAGTTCCATTTCCTCATCAAGCGAATTTTGGAGTAACTTACATTTTAAAATTTACGGTTGTTAACGGCACAGGAAAGATTCATAGTTTGAGGGTTTCCAAGGTTACCGATAAATCCATTCATCTAGACAAGGGGTGGTAGAGGGTTCAATTTTTAATTTTCGTTGTCTCAGTTAATAGTTACATTTGAAAGCGGGGTTATGTTTAGGGATGGGTAGGGATGTATCTTTTAACAAATTCTGACATCCGCTAAATTCATGTCATCTGGGTTTATTTCTAACGGCAAAATTTCTTATGGTATTATTTCTATTTGTATATTTAAAGATTTTGAGGGACTGTTTAGGTTAGAATATGTTTTATCCACCTTTCTAAAAAGTTATTTTTAATATTTGATATACTATACTTCTAGTTAAAAACCAAGTAAATGTATTAGGATTACTTACAGTATTTAAAATTATTTATTCTTATCGAGTATAAGTAAATATTATTTTATTTTATTTTATTTTATGTAAACTTTATGACAATGACGGCAAAGGTGGTTAAATTATTTCACTAATTCAATAAACTTAGTATTATAAATGTATATATGTATGTATAAAGGACATTTAATGTTCAATATTATATTCTAACTTATTAATTTCACATGACTTTCGGTGTTCACTTGGATTCTTTCCAGTGTTTGAATTGCTTTGAGAGAGGTGTTATGGTTAGAGTACGTTTTATTTAATTACAATTTTAAAAGATATTTAGGTTAGAATCTGTTTTATTTAATTTCAATTTTAAAACATTTTTAAAATTCTACTTTCAAATTTAACTTTTTAATTTTAATCGGCTATATTTCTTTATAAACCAAGTAAATGTAATATAATTATCTACATTATGGGTAAAAAATTCATATGACCACTTTGACATCACAATGGGATCACTAGACTCAGCTGAGTCTTCTGATCTTATTGGTCTTTTTATTTTATACAACCTAACAGCGCATCGTGATATTGATTCAACTGACATTGGTCTATACAGGGACGATGGTCTCATGGTTATTAGGAATTCTACTAACTTCAGAATAGACAAAATTAGAAAGGCATTATATAAAGAATTTAAAAGCATGGGTTTAAAAATTACCGTTAGCACTAAAATTAAAAAAGTTAACTTCCTTGATATAACATTAGATTTAAAGAACAATACATACACACCTTATAAAAAACTCAATACGAATCCTGTATATATACACCCTAAATCAAATCACCCCTCATCTATAATTAAACATATACCTTTATCTATCCGAAAAAGAATTAGTACAAATTCAGCAAATGACAAGATTTTCGACGAACATATTAATTTCTATAATAAAGCTCTAAAAGATAGTGGCTACAAAAACCTAAAACTAACTTTCTTAAACAGATTCTAACCTAAATATCTTTTAAAATTGTAATTAAATAAAACGTACTCTAACCATAACACCTCTCTCAAAGCAATTCAAACACTGGAAAGAATCCAAGTGAACACCGAAAGTCATGTGAAATTAATAAGTTAGAATATAATATTGAACATTAAATGTCCTTTATACATACATATATACATTTATAATACTAAGTTTATTGAATTAGTGAAATAATTTAACCACCTTTGCCGTCATTGTCATAAAGTTTACATAAAATAAAATAAAATAAAATAATATTTACTTATACTCGATAAGAATAAATAATTTTAAATACTGTAAGTAATCCTAATACATTTACTTGGTTTTTAACTAGAAGTATAGTATATCAAATATTAAAAATAACTTTTTAGAAAGGTGTATAAAACATATTCTAACCTAAACAGTCCCTCAAAATCTTTAAATATACAAATAGAAATAATACCATAAGAATTTTTGCCGTTAGAAATAAACCCAGATGACATGAATTTAGCGGATGTCAGAATTTGTTAAAAGATACATCCCTACCCATCCCTAAACATAACCCCGCTTTCAAATGTAACTATTAACTGAGACAACGAAAATTAAAAATTGAACCCTCTACCACCCCTTGTCTAGATGAATGGATTTATCGGTAACCTTGGAAACCCTCAAACTATGAATCTTTCCTGTGCCGTTAACAACCGTAAATTTTAAAAAGTAAGTTACTCCAAAATTCCCTTGATGAGGAAATGGAACTAATGTCTTTGGTTTAATAACAAAATTAAATTCAGGGGCTTTAGCTTCCATTTCTGAAACATGGTCATCACTGTGTAGCGGTAAAACCATATTTTAAATCTATTAATTTATAATATTAATGCTCTGTAAATTTAAATTTACATAGAGCACTATTGTGTAAAAATAAAAATATCTATAAGAACACCGGATTTTATATCTTACTGTTCTTTCCTTTTTATTTATATATACATACATTGGCTCCTAATCAAAGTCGAGCACTTTAAATCTTTATTTTTATCAGGAAAATATGGAGAAAATAAATTTCGGAATTTCTCTGAAAAACATTCCTAATACAAACAAAAAGGAATATTTCGTTGCATTAATGCAAAAGACGGAGGAACTCATACGAAGGATGAGATGGAAGGCCTACTTCTTCCTTCAACGGAATGATTTACAAAATAAAAACAAGGAGGTTTACGGTTTTAAAAGCAAGAAAGCAGCACCATTTGTTCATAGTTTGTCAGCTTTTGAAAATGACCTTTTGGATATGATAAACAGCATAAACTTCAGGGAGAAAAAATGCCACTTCCAGAAACACCTAGATAGAATAGTGAAAGTAATAAACACTTCTGATAAAATTTTAATAAAGTCAGACAAAACTGGAAACTTTTATAAGGCAACCACGAAAGACTATTATGATCTATTCAATAAGGACTTACATAAGAACTACAAAAAAGCAAATAATAGTAACCTAAATATGGTCCAGAATATCAATAATAGTAGTAAAAAAATCACTGATAAACTGAAGATCAGTGACAGAGTAGGTAAATTATCTGAAAAAGAGAGCTACATAACCTTAAAAGACCACAAACCAGATTTCGAGGCTAATCCAACTACAAGGATAATTAATCCTACAAGACCAGATATAGGAAAAATTAGTAAAATGATCCTTGAAAGGATAAATAAACAAATCAAAGATAAAATAGGCCTCAAACTTTGGATAAATACCGAAGACGTGATAAACTGGTTCACCTGTATAAAAGCAAAAAACAACTGTACACTAATGCAGTTCGATATTGAAAATTATTACCCATCAATATCTAAAGAACTGTTCTTGAATGCGTTGGACTTTGCCACCCAGTACACGGATATTATTGAGGATGAAAAGAACATTATATTAAATGCGAAGAAATCGGTACTGATCCATAATGGTGAGCAATGGGTAAAAAATTCATATGACCACTTTGACATCACAATGGGATCACTAGACTCAGCTGAGTCTTCTGATCTTATTGGTCTTTTTATTTTATACAACCTAACAGCGCATCGTGATATTGATTCAACTGACATTGGTCTATACAGGGACGATGGTCTCATGGTTATTAGGAATTCTACTAACTTCAGAATAGACAAAATTAGAAAGGCATTATATAAAGAATTTAAAAGCATGGGTTTAAAAATTACCGTTAGCACTAAAATTAAAAAAGTTAACTTCCTTGATATAACATTAGATTTAAAGAACAATACATACACACCTTATAAAAAACTCAATACGAATCCTGTATATATACACCCTAAATCAAATCACCCCTCATCTATAATTAAACATATACCTTTATCTATCCGAAAAAGAATTAGTACAAATTCAGCAAATGACAAGATTTTCGACGAACATATTAATTTCTATAATAAAGCTCTAAAAGATAGTGGCTACAAAAACCTAAAACTAACTTATATTAAAAATGAAAACGGTAAACATAGGAAAAACAGAAGCAGGAAAATAATTTGGTATACACCCCCATACAACCAAATGGTAAAAAACAAATTGGGACAAAAATTCCTTGAATTAATACTCAAGCATTTTCCCGGTGGAAGTAAACTTAGTACCATTTTCAATAGAAATACACTAAAATTAAGTTATAGCTGTACTGATAACCTAGAAAAGATAATTAAGAAACATAATACTAATATCTTAAATAAACACTTATACCAGAACCAAAAAATTGTAGACAAGGGAAAAATACAAACAACAACTAATGAGGGTGAACAAAAATTATGTAATTGTAGAAACCCTCAAAACTGTCCTTTACAAAATAAATGTTGCATAGAATCAGTAGTATACCAATGTAATATATCTTCTGTTGAAAATCCTGAAAACATAAAAATTTATATAGGTTGCACTAGCCATGAGTTCAAAAAGAGGTTCTACCAACATCAATCCTCGTTTAGGATAAATAAGTATAAAAGTCAGACATCTCTTTCGAAGTACTTTTGGCACCTAAAAGAATCCAATAAAACACCTACAGTGAAATGGAAGTTAATAAGAAGAGCTAGAATATGTAGGTCATTAAATGACCCATGTCCTTTATGCATACATGAGAAACTATATATTACTAAGTTTATAAAAAATAAAAATTTACTGAATCAGAGAAATGAAATAGCTATTTTTTGTCGTCATTGCCAAAAGTTTTCTTTAAATAATCTTTAAATAATCTATAAAAAAAAAAAAAAAAATTACCTGATTATTATACATACTCATATTTGATGGGTATAAATAATTTTAAATAATGTAGATAAGTATATTACATTTACTTGGTTTATAAAGAAATATAGCCGATTAAAATTAAAAAGTTAAATTTGAAAGTAGATTTTTAAAAATGTTTTAAAATTGAAATTAAATAAAACAGATTCTAACCTAAATATCTTTTAAAATTGTAATTAAATAAAACGTACTCTAACCATAACACCTCTCTCAAAGCAATTCAAACACTGGAAAGAATCCAAGTGAACACCGAAAGTCATGTGAAATTAATAAGTTAGAATATAATATTGAACATTAAATGTCCTTTATACATACATATATACATTTATAATACTAAGTTTATTGAATTAGTGAAATAATTTAACCACCTTTGCCGTCATTGTCATAAAGTTTACATAAAATAAAATAAAATAAAATAATATTTACTTATACTCGATAAGAATAAATAATTTTAAATACTGTAAGTAATCCTAATACATTTACTTGGTTTTAACTAGAAGTATAGTATATCAAATATTAAAAATAACTTTTTAGAAAGGTGGATAAAACATATTCTAACCTAAACAGTCCCTCAAAATCTTTAAATATACAAATAGAAATAATACCATAAGAATTTTTGCCGTTAGAAATAAACCCAGATGACATGAATTTAGCGGATGTCAGAATTTGTTAAAAGATACATCCCTACCCATCCCTAAACATAACCCCGCTTTCAAATGTAACTATTAACTGAGACAACGAAAATTAAAAATTGATTTTATATCTTACTGTTCTTTCCTTTTTATTTATATATACATATATATATATATATATATATATAATTTCTTAATTTTTCCAGGAACCATCTCCGCATCGATTGGTCGATTCTATTAATTTAGAGTAAAACTTTATCTTAAACATCGACATATACACGAACATACATAGTTAGAAGAGGTAATTCGTATAAACGTTTTCTGCAATCCCGTCTCGTTACTCTGTCGATTTTCTTCGCAACTTAAAAATGTCTCCTATTCCTCATTCAATTTTATTTCCTCGTTCGACCGGTCAGTCCATTCAGTTTCCTATACGAACGGCGTCGGCCGGTTCCTCCCAGGCTTACCAAGCCAATGATAGTTGGAATAATACGAAACATTAAAGAAAAGAAGGTAAAGGAAGTCGATCGGCATAACCAACGGACTTCCGGTTACGAAATATACGACTTCCGGTTACGAAATATAGCTTGCAGCTCTCGCGCATGTCTGAAAGGAACTGAAAAGGCAGGAAGACGTAAAGTCGAGAGAAAAGTGGTACACGAAACATATTTTATGGCGACACTTAAAAATTCTTTATGTTATACACTTATACATTAAGAAGCTACAGTATATATATATATATATATATATATATATATATATATATATTACTAACAATATGTACTACTATATCAGTTTATATATAATATATTCACCGATTAGTGAATGTAGCCTTATGATTGTACAACAATAAAATATTTGCCACATACAATGCTAGATTAATTAAAAAATGGAAAATATTAATGAATTAAATGGACACGCAAATATGATAGAGCAATATATATATATATATATATATATATATATATATATATATATATATATATATATATATAGTTTGTAAACAGTAACTATTGTCACTGTTGTGTTTTTCTTAAATTTACTATCATCCCTGTCGTGCGCCAAGTGCTGAGGGGTAGGTTGACGCCAGTTCAGCCGGGTTTCGATCCTGGCTTTCGATCTGGACGTCTAGCCACACTGATGAGCTGTGATAGAGCGCAACAATCTGTCAGTGGCTGTGGATGACACTATATATATATATACATGTATATATATATATAGTCATCCATTATATATATATATATATATATATATACATTTATATATATATATATATATATATATATATATATATATATATATATATATATATATATAGTGTCATCCACAGCCACTGACAGACTATTTCGCTCTATCACATCTCATCAAACGCAAGAGGAATAACTATACCTAGCCGCCGCGTTTCGTCTCGTGAGGGACTTTATCAAGACAATGGAAGATTTATTATGTTCATATATAGAGAGGCGGCCTTTTAACCACGTAATGAACGTTCATGAACGTTCTCAGATTTACAAGCTTTGATAAACCAATGACATCCTCGCCTCTGTATTTATAAGCACGCACCGCACAGTTTATATATCCGACATTGCCTTGATAAAGTCTTTCAAATGATGAAACGTGTCGGTTAAGTATAGTTTTTCCTCTTGTTTCTTTTTATTCATTTTGTCTCTCCTACAGATATACTCCATCTGGAAATAATTCCACACACACGGGCGCGCGCACACGCGCGCGCACACACACACACACATATATATATATATATATATATATATATATATATACACATATATATATATAAATATAAAAGTGCACATTGAAATCAACACTCAGTCAAAAGACTGTTTCATACGAAACGCAATCATATTCATATATATATATATATATATATATATATATATATATATATATATATATATATATATATATATTAAAAAGAAGAGAGGTACCGCAAACTTTTTTGGTTGTTTTGCGGTACCTCTCTTCTTTTTAATATACACACTTTTCTCTCGTTGGAACCATTATAACCTCTTCATTTCATTTTATATATATATATATATATATATATATATATATATAAGATCAACATAATCACTTGATAAGACACCAGAGGTGTTGAAACAAAATGGCTATTTCTGTAGTGATTTTATAACATATTTATGTTATAATTTTTAAATAAACAATTATATATATATATATATATATATATATTTAAATTAATAACAACTAGCCTTAGATGCGAAGTCCTACTAATTGGTAATTGTGCCTTCGACAGGAATCGAACATGTAACCCTTTTTTTCCATCGTGGAGGGGACATTTGGAGATAAAGTGTGTGAGGACGGAACCAAAGTACCATCGCGAAATATGCTTTCCTTCAAATGCTAATTCAAAACTTTGTTCTGTCAGGTGTGATACTCGTTGCCAAACTGCTAGCTGCACCTGATGGGGAAAATACTGGTTCGATTCCTGGCCATGGCACAATTGAACTTCAGTAGGGTTTTTGCAATTTAGACCCATTGTTTTTAATTTCAATTCGTTGCAAAAAATGACGTGAAAATCGCCGAAAACAATCGCAGTAATGAAAAATTGGGATTCAGCCCGGAATCTTTTTAATTTGTCGGCTTAATTCCAAAATGGTTTGATATATTAGGAAATGGCCACTGGCAATAAAGTTGAAAAAGTGTGACACAGTGACACACTGTCACTCGCAATTTTCAGACATATAAATATGTATATATATGTATACATATATATATATAAATATATACATATATATATATACATATATATATATATACATATATATATACATATATATATACATATATATACAAATATATACATATATATATACATATATATATGTATATATATATATATATGTATTTTGTGTGTGTGTACGTGTGTGTGTGCGCGCATTTTTTGTGTATTTGTGTGTGTGTTTACGTTTGTATCAGTGGGTCGTAAAAAATTCTCAGCGTGGCCCGCATCCCGATAGCAATATTTGGTCAATGAAATGGTCTATTTTTTGGTGGGGAACTGGATCGGGTGGAATGGTCCCAGCTGCCACTTATCCTCTATGTACAGAGTAGATCTCTCGAAATGAGCTGGCTACGCGCAAGAAGTAATGTCCTATTATACAAAAACAAAATGAAACCAAGAAAAAATCTAAATGATATTGCGGATGAACGAGCAGCCATCTGTTTCACTCGTGCACCCGGAAACTTTCAGACATAATAGAAGTTTCGTTACGTCTTCTTCTCTATGAAACATTGGAAGTGACAGAAATAATCCCTCCCATCCCCCGCGAAAAAATAGAAAATGAAGTTGGGTCAGACATGACTGCAGTAGACGTGCCATGTGTGGGACAAAAACAAGATGGCGCTGAAATTGATTCGCCTCCTTTTGTTTCATCATCATCATCATCATCATCATCATCATCACCACTTCCATGACCAGGTAGAGTAGTAGGGCCGATGTGCTGCTGGGCACCAGGCCTTCGACACATGCGACACTACAACTATAAGCTATATTAAAATAGAGTGTCAGTTTAAATTGACGCCAGAAGCATGCGGCTTTTGGAAGACAAGTTAAAATTATAGCAGGGACGATCTTCAACATAGCATATTTTCTTCATTAAATTTTATCGAGTGCGCAGGCCGTAATGCACACTGTTTAAAAATAAACGAGGCGTTTATTCAAAACACTGTTATCCACTAAAATAACGCTTGAAATAATATATATATTCCCCCCTCCTTCCTCAATATTAAATATTGTAACAAAGAGAAAAAGATATTTTAAAACCTCCCTTCCCTCTCCAAACTCAACCATGTCTCTCACAATATTCCTCACCACCCTCTATGTCACCTTATATAAGCTTAATACTGCCCGTTAAAAATGTAAATTTTAAATTCATTTTTCTTTTCATCTTTGAAAGTGAAGTCTGAAGATCCAGAGACAAATCAAATTCTCTGGTGAAATAAATTATAACAAATGAAGCCTTAAAGTGGCCTGTTTTTCTTTAGATTATATATATATATATATATATATATATATATATATATATATATATATATGTATTATAATATTTTTCAAAATATGATTCCTTCGCTACATAAGAGTTCTCATGTTTACCTGCATACCTGCACACACACACACACACACACACACATATATATATTTATATATATATTTGTGTGTGTATGTAAATCAAATAAGCAGTTCCGAAGTGTATCTGCTATAGAGGCTCACCGAATAAACATACTTCACCGGCATATAAACTAGCAGTGTCCTAATATTATTTAATCCATTTCCGGCGAACAACGACTAAAAGTTGCATTCACATACAATCATCAGGCGGTCACTGGAAATTTGTTTAGTAATTTATATATATATATATATATATATATATATATATATATATATATATATATATATATATATTTGTTTGTGAGCGCGTATTTTTTATTAGTAAAAAGGTTATTTTTAATGGACACCTGTATTTGATTGTTTGGGTTGGTAACACTCGTTTTTATTTTAATAAACACTGAAATTAATAAGAGCCTGTCTAATTTGAGAACTCCTACAAAAGGAAAAGAGTGAATGACTCCCTTTGGTTCCCTCAGGAAAACCACTTTTAAACCAAAGTGGGCCGCTAAGAATTCGACCACGGAACCAGCCTGGCAAAGTAATCTTATTAACAAAACCACATTTCTCGGTGGAATGTTTGCGAGTATATTTTTGTTATCTTCATTGTCGTAGCCTAAACTGAAATGCGTCCTGAGCTTAACAATAAACTACATCCGGCAGCAAGGCCTCTGAACATGAGGTAATGAGGAGCATGGAACCACCACTTAATTGCTGGTTTTCACAGATCCATTCTGACCCGAAGTGGTAACAACTGTTAGGGTCCCAGTTATGGGCAAATAGTTACAAACTGAGATCAAAGCACTATGAAATTGTAGCACTATTTAGCTACGGTGGTTAATTAATTAATTCGTCACAGAAATTAATAACGGGAATTACTTAAAGCAATAGATAGATCGAAAGTCATACTGAGCGACATTATTTGTTCCTTTTTACAACAAAAAATGGGTAAAATATTTTTTTTATTTATTTTCATTTGCGAAGCATGATATAATTATTTTTCCTTTCCCGCAGAAAACGGGAAAGTTCGTCAGAAAGGCAGATCTCGAATCTGTCAGCATTAATTAATGTACTAATAAGAGCAACGGTCTTGACCACACGCATAGCCGACACTCGAAATTTCGAATGTCGGTCAGTTGTGTGTGGAAAAAGGGGGTCAACGAAATTCGGTTAACAAGAAAGATGGAATTAATCGAATTACGCGAAACAAAAACATTGTTATGGACGGCAAGCTGTATACACACAAAACTTTCTGTCGCCAGAAATGGTCATCTGGACACACGATAATATTAAAACGAGAAAGACAAAGAGATTTGGTTTCCATGTGGAACACAACAACCAGCGATTATTAATGATTCGGTCTTCAAGTGGATTTTGGGTGGCTCAGGGTAAGATATAACAAAAATAATTTATGGCAATGTGGGATTCATAAGAATTCTGGCCGATAGAAAAGAAAGAAGAAAAAGGGAAGATATTTTTTCTGAATGATAATGCAAACTAATGCCAGCCTAGCCACACCCACACCGCCAAGAGACCCGTGGCCGAAAGAGGGTAGCATGAAGTGATAGGCAGAGGTGAAAAATATGATAAAGAAGAGGATTTAGTTGACGCCCATCTAAAGGATTGTTAGCCAATGTGAGGAAGGATAAGCCTAGAGGGATAATTGTTTTCTTTTCGGATGATAAATTATATAAAATCTGCCCGAATGTCCTTTTTATCCGAGCGCTTTCGGCTATACATTTAGCCATTTTAAAGGATTATATTTTAACTGTTAAAATAAGAAATAGTTTGTTGTCTGTATGTTTTATAAAAAGGTTTTCATTTTTCAAAACACGGTCAAGATATTTTGTCCATGTTCAATGTTAATATTATTAAGTGTTGGTTTGTTTTTTTTTATTAATAAGGCTTCCATTATTTTTAGCCTTTTTTTTGCATGTAGATGATGCTATTATATTAGTTTTGTCAACAAGTATGTTACGAATATTGTCCAGTAGGTCTCCATGAATATTTAAATGAGATCTAATTGAACTATTGTCAGAAAGGTGTAGAGTTAGTCTGCGTGTTAAACAATTTGTAGTGTGCCCTAAATGTATAGCCGAAAGCGATCGGATAAAAAGAACATTCTGCGTGTCAAACATATATATATACATATATATATATATATATATATATATATATATATATCAGTGTAACCCGGATATAAGAGAGTTGTCGGGACCGGGGAAGAAGTATCTTATATCCGGGTTTCTCTTATATCCGGGTTTCTCTTATATCCGGGTTTGGTCTATTATATATACATTAACACAGGCTTTAATTTTGGACCAGATAAAAATCGCTCTTATATCCGGGTTTCTCTTATATCTGGGTCTCTTATATCCGGGTTACACTGTATATATATATATATATATATATATATATATATATATATGAAATGGACTAAGTTCTACAATTATTTAAATATAATTGTTGTTTATATGTTATTTTAATAGATAAGATTGCAATTCAGGCCGGTAAATGTTGTTAAAAGTGTTTATAATAAACAGTGACTTTACGTAAATATTTATATCTGTAAAAAAAACTATATACAATAAATATATTAATATAATAAAGAAAACTAAACGCTGGCCACAATTTAAAATTATCGATATTGTAGCTAAAATAAGTTTTAGCTGATGTACGCTGAGGAAATTCTCTAGATTCAGTTTGAAAGATAAATGTAAATATTCAAGCTTTGATATACTCGGCCATTTCTGTTTATTCAGGCAGCCGAAAACAAGTGCAACGGATATATGTGAGGTAATTCATTGCAATGATGTAAAGATGGTTTTCAGAAATATCTCCCAGATACATCTTAAGATTTATTTCCAACTTCGTCTACTGTATCTGACAACGTATGAAAATGTATTCACATCACGACTCTGAATATATCTCGATCAATTCTATGTAGCAATTCCTGTTTATTTAAATAATCAAGCACATGCACACTCACGCACACATACACATATATGTATAGCTGGCGACTCGTAGTCGAGGATACCCGTCTACTAGGGCAGCTAGCCAATCCCGATTGCAGACGCTTGCTCAGGCACATTTGTGTTTATTCAACACCCACAGATCCTAATTGTGGTTTATAATGCAACTATGCTGAGCAGACTTTAGTTAAAATTTCTGGGAAAGAGCGTGTAATCTAGGGTGATCGACAATTTGAACAAGGTCAGCACGCTCAAGCCCTCGGTCACGATGACTTATAACTTCTGTCTACCCAAGGTTTAGTGTTGTGGTAGGATCCACTTAATTTGCATAGTGGAGTACCGACTATATAAATATAGTTGGTACCGGGAAGACAAGAGAGGCGAATCAAGAGATCCAACTAGAGACTCTGCCCGACTGCGACTTAGTCAACACATTCTCCAGGAACGGTCTTCCCAGGAATATACAAAAGACTATATGTAAATATTGTGTACACTTTCTTGTTTCAATACATTTTGTTCTAAGTACATTTGGTGTTGCATTATTATTCCATGCATTAGTCAAGTTTCAACAATGGCGACGAAGTAGAAAGAACCATACGGAAAAAAAAAAATTAATAATTGAGAGTTTTCAACAATTGGGACAAGTCATTGAAGAATCCAGGCTGAAAAAAAAATTATTAATTAAAAGTCCAACAGTTAACGTAACGACGAAGGATTCTGAATTTCTGGATATGTAGAACTCGTTAAAGGACGACTAAGCATAAAGGAACGTTCACTCAGAAAAATTTGAAAGGTGTCGTAAACGAATAACGGTGATTTTAAATTGAAAAAATTATCTACAACGAGACACCCGCTAAAAAGAAAATAAAAAGAACGAGGATGGAAAAAAGGTCCCACCATATAATTGCAGACGTTGTAACGAAAGACACTGGGAGGTAAATTGCCCATATAGAAATAAGAAATGTTTCGTGTGCCAAAAGAAGGGTCACAAAGGATCGTGTAAAACGAAAAAATTCAATAGCCGAATTAGACAAACAAATTCGAATATCAAATCAGATAGAGATTTGAGGAAATATGTGACGACTGAAATATTTAAAAAGAATATCAAATTTCAACTCGATTCGGGTTCAGATTTAACAATAATGAACTATAAAACATGGAAAATTTTAAAAAGGCCTACAATAATGAAGTCAACGAAACTCGCTCGAACGGTAACTGGAAAGGAAATTAACTTCGAAGGCGAGGTTGTACTTCCCATAAAATTGAACGGGATCGTTAAAAAAATAAAAGTTTTCATTCTGAAAAATGGAGAAAACTTGATAGGTACAGATTTTATTGAAACATTCTAATTGTGGGATGAACCGTTAAACTCATTCTGCAGAAAAGTAGAAAGTAATACGCAAACAAGACAGGACATTAAAGATGAATTAAAGGAAAAGTTTCCGGAAACCTTCACACCTGGTCTTGGAAGATGTAACAAGTTTGAAGCTAAATTTGAATTAAAGGAAAATACTATGCCAATTTTTAAAAAGAAACGTAACGTGCCTTTCGCAAGTGTAGAGAAAGTTAACGAAGAACTTGATAGGTTGGAAAAAATAGGAATTATTTCGAAAGTAGAATCTAATTCATGGGCTGCGCCGATTTTGTGCATAAAAAAGAAATCAAACCAAATCAGAGTCTGCGTTGATTTTTCGACAGGGTTGAACTCGGTAATTAAGGACTACCATTACCCGTTACCGAGTCCGGAGGAGATTTTTAACAAGCTAAATGGCGGAGTGATATTTTCAAAGATCGACTTATCAGATGCCTATCTCCAAATTCCCGTCGAAGAGGAATGTTCGAAGTTACTCGGGATAAACACGCATAGAGGTTTATTCAAGTACAACAGGCTTCCTTTTGGTATTAAAGTGGCACCAGTCATTTTTCACCAAGCTATGGACGTCATGTTGAATGATTTAGACTTTGCGTGTGCCTACTTAGATGACATCATAGTAAGGAGTGCAAACGTCGACGAACATCGAGAGCACCTCAATCAAGTATTTAAAAAGATTCAGGACTTTGGATTTAAAGTCAAAGAATCAAAGTGCGAATTTGGTTTGGAGGAAATTAAGTATTTAGGTCACATAATCAACAAAAATGGAAGATTTCCAGATCCGGAAAGGTCCATTGCGATTAGAGACATGCCGACGCCCACTAATGTGGCGATGCTACAGAGTTTTCTGGGGCTCGCAAACTATTATCAAGCGTTCATTAAAGGAATGTACAATCTAAGAGCTCCGTTGAATGAACTATTAAAAAAAGACAAGGCATGGGAATGGACGGTAGAATGTCAGAAAGCCTTTGATGAAATAAAGAAAATGCTTACGTCCGACCTCTTTTTAACCCATTAAAATCCAAAACTTGATATTGTAGTCGCAAGTGACGCTAGTTCATACGGGGTAGGAGCGTGTATTCAACACATGACGCCAGATGGTTCTAGAAAACCAATTGCACATGCTTCGAGAGCATTACTCTCAGGAGAACGAAGTTACTCACAGATAGAAAAATGGTCGCTGAGTATCATTTTTGCCATAACAAAATTTCATAGATACATCTACGGCAGACATTTTATGTTAGAAACGGATCATAAACCTCTGATCACTATTTTTGGTTCAAAGAAAGGGTTACCCTTTTATACGGCAAATCGACTGTTAAGATGGGGAACCATTCTTCTCAATTATGATTTTCACATAAAGCACCTATCATCCAAAAATATAATTCATGCGGATACTTTATCAAGACTCGTACCGAGTCAAGAAGAAAGATTCGAAGAATCAATTATTGCAAATATCAGAGCAGATTATGAGGTGAAAAGCATGGTAAACAACATTGTAAGAGAGCTACCGGTTACATCAAAGGAAATCAAAAAAGAAGCTGAAAGCGATGATTTCATTTTAGAAATAAAAAGCAAAATGGTAGCAAATGACCAAAAAGTGCAGGAGATTTATTCAATATGTGACGGAATTTTATTATATGGTGAGAGACTAGTAGTACCAAAAAAGTTGCAGAAAAGAATCCTACGGGACTTTCATATGGGTCACCCGGGGATTAATAGAACAAAAAGCTTAATGCGAAGCTTTGTATATTGGAAAGGAATGGATGTGGATATCGAAAACATGGTTCATCGATGTAAAGGGTGTTCGTTAGCAGCTAAGGCACCACCTATAGTACACAAACCATGGCCCAAGACGGATCATCCGTGGACAAGATTACACATTGATTTCGCTAGTCCAGTAGAAGATTATTACTACTTAATAGTGGTAGATAGTTTTACAAACTGGCCGGAAGTACTACGCTGCAAAATGCCTACGTCCAATACCACAACAACTTTTTTGCATGAACTATTTGCACGGTTCGGTGTGCCAGAGTGTATTGTGAGTGACAATGGTACACAATTCACTTCTGAAGAATTTAAGGAATTTTGTGAGTTATATCAAACTAAAGACATAACGACGCCGCCGTATCATCCGAGATCCAATGGACTCGGAGAAAGATTTGTCGATACGTTAAAGCGCGCTCTGAAGAAAGCCTCAGGAGTTCCAACGGAAAAGGCGCTTCAGCAATTCCTACAAGTATACAGAATCACGCCAAACCAGAGAACACAATCAAACATGGCACCAGCTGAACTAATGTTCGCTAGGAAAATTAAGTCAGTGTTTGACAAGCTTTTGCCAGGAAAAAATAGAGTAAAGAATACTATGTATACAGCTAGAAAAAGAAGACACCGCCGGAGAGAAGGTGTTTTTCAAGTGCTACAGAAACAACGTTGAGTTCTGGGAGCGAGGCATAGTGGACAAGAGAATCGGTGACCTGATTTACATAATTAAACGGCCGAAGAATACTCATAAAAGGCACCAGAACCAACTCAAAAAATGTTACGTTCTAGAGCATGAAGAGAGTATACCGAATGAGGAGGAAGATCACATTGATGTAATGTATGATATTTTTCAAGTAGAACTTCCGCAGAATACTCCTGAACCGAGAAGATCCGGTAGGAAACGGAAGTTCACGGACCCATTGGACGTGAATCCAAAACGGAAAAGATATTAAAATTAAGCGGATTGACATATACATATGAAGTATGCAAATGGAATCTACAATGAAATAGCCATAATCATCATCCCATATAGGAAGCCAGTTGAAATCCAAAAGGGATTCCAAGGCTTGTGTGAATGGTGTTGTGGTAGGATCCACCTAATTTGCATAGTAGAGTACCGACTATATAAATATAGTTGGTACCGGGAAGACAAGAGAGGCGAATCAAGGGATTCAACTAGAGACTCTGCCCGACTGCGACTTAGTCAACACATTCTCCAGGAACGGTCTTCCCAGGAATATACAAAAGACTATATGTAAATATTGTGTACAATTTCTTGTTTCAATACATTTTGTTCTAAGTACATTAGGTGTTGCAATATTATTCCATGCATTAGTCAAGTTTCAACATTTAGGTCAGGCACTTTCCAAATGTGGCACACGCTGTGATCCACTCCTCAAGTCCAATAACATCTGAAAGTCTCCTTCTTGTGAAATCGACCATAGTGAGATTTGAAACCGGGTCACATGGTCAGAATGCGAACGTTCTAACCACTCGGACATGTACCCATAACACACACACACACACACACACACACACACACACACACACACACACATATATATATATATATATATATATATATATATATATAAAAGTGAACATAGAAGTCAACACTTAGAGGCGACAGTCTGTTTCATGCTAGTGCAATCGTCAGGCAACTAGTGCTGTTATTTTCTCGGCTATTTATATATAAGGGTCAGTGGTGCATTGTGGGTAGTCTATTTTGGCGGTTACTGTTACCGGAAGTCGCTTATTTGTTTATTTATTTATGTCAAATTATTTTGTTTGTTTTTTTTAATTTTTTTTTATATTATTTTTATTTTTTATCTTATATATTTATTTATTTAGTTTTTATTTTGATCGGTGTTTTTTATTAACGTAGTAAAAATGTGTTTATATAGCTTATTGTTGGTAGTCTATTATGGCGGTCATTTACCGGAAGTCGTTTATTTGCTTATTTATTTGGGTCAAATTGTTTTGCTTGTTTTTATTTATTTTTATTTTCATTTTTATTTTTTATCTTATATATTTGTTTATTTGTCATTGATTAAAGCTATTTGGTGGGAACAGCTTTTAATTTATTTATTTGAGTTGATTATCTTTATTTGTTTTTTCTAAACGGCTAGTTTATCGTTATCGGTTGTTAGTTTATTTATATATTTGGATGTATTTAGATCAATTTATTATACTTGTTGTTACTTATTTGTTACACTGTATATTTTCTCTTTTTGGGTTTCCATTTTTAAGTAACGCAGTATATTGTTTTTATAATTTATCGTTATATAACAGTTATAACTATTTTCCGTCCGATTTTTTGTTTTGATTTTTATAGTTTAATTTTTTTGTTCATAATAGTTTGATAATTTGTTCATTATTTACTTTATTGATTTTTTTTTCGCCTATTCTAACAGGTTGTGGTTTGGTAATTTGTTTGGATTAATTTATTTTGCTTATTTTATTGTCATTTTGTTTGTTTATATATTTATTTATTTTTCTATTTTAAGTTACGTAGTAAAAATTTGTATTCATGTCTGCATTTTGAGATTATCTCAGATTTTTTATTTAATAATTTATTTTGGTCTGGGAAGTTAATGATAGCTATGAATCATTACTATTTCACGATGAAGAAGCATGGATAAAGAAAGACGGGATATTTGACACTGTATATATGTAACTGTTAACTGTTATATAACGATAAAAAATAACTGTTGTAACTGTTATAACTGTTATATAACGATAAAAAAAAAAAAAATAAAAAAAAATAATATACTGCGTTACTTAAAAATCGAAAACCAAAAATAGAAAATATACAGTGTAACAAATAAATAACAACAAGTATAATAAATTGATCTAAATACATCCAAATATATAAATAAACTAACAACCGATAACGATAAAGTAGCCGTTATGAAAAAAGAAATAAAGATAATCAACACAAATAAATAAATTAAAAACTGTTCCCACCAAAATAATAGTCAGAACAAACCACAACATTTCACCCCTAAATTCAACAAATAGCTTTAATCAATGACAAATAAACAAATATATAAGATAAAAAATAAAAATGAAAATAAATAAAAACAAGCAAAACAATTTGACCCAAATAAATAAGCAAATAAACGACTTCCTGTAAATGACCACCATAATAGACTACCAACAATAAGCTATATAAACACATTTTTACTACGTTAATAAAAAACACCGATCAAAATAAAAACTAAATAAATAAATATATAAGATAAAAAATAAAAATAATACAAAAAAAATAAAAAACAAACAAAATAATTTGACATAAATAAATAAACAAATAAGCGACTTCCGGTAACAGTAACCGCCAAAATAGACTACCCACAATGCACCACTGCCCTTATATATAAATAAAAATAAAATTAAAAAAAACAAAAAACAAGCAAAATAATTTGACATAAATAAATAAGCAAATAAGCGACTTCCGGTAAGAGTAACCACCAAAATAGACTACCCACAATGCACCACTGACCCTTATATATAAATAGCCGAGAAAAATGACAGCACTAGTTGCCTGACAATTGCATTTATGTAAACTTAGCTAAGGTGTGTTTGCTCATTGCCCCCCTTTTTTTCTGTCCCCCTTTTCTTTTCCTTTAGTTTAACTCCCCATCCCTCCCCTCTTTAGGTGCTCAGTGATTTCAGTTCTCTGGGGGATGCGGGACGCCTTTCGTTTTGTGTGTGTGATCTTTTTCGTATGTTTGAGTGTGAATCAGTGCGTGTTTGTGTGAGTGGTTGGGATGGATAAATGTGCATTTCATATTGTCAAAGTCCCGTGTCGTTTTCGCCCAGTTAATTGATTTTACTGGCACATTTTAGGATTTGTGGGGGGTTTTTAATTACTAACATGATTTTGTTTAGTTTCTTGTACATATTGTATATATTCATTGGGGATTATTTTATTAAACTTTTACGCCCCCCCCCCAGACTTTATTGTACATATGGGGTTATTTAAAATTTTCATAGAGACAATGAGGTATTTTGGTGGTGGTAGAAAGAATGGTATGTATGAATGTGGTGTTTTGGTGAAAGGAATATTGTTTTGTATGCTTGGGTCAGTGCTTGCGACTAGCTAAGTTTAAATTTAAGACAATTGATGACCTTCCTTTCCCAACCCCCATTTTTGGCCTTGTGCCACATTTACTGTGTATTTTTTTACAGTGATAAATATTGTTGCCTGACAATTGCACTAGCAGGAAACAGACTGTCGCCTCTAAGTACTGACTTCTAAGTTCACTTTTATATTTACACTCGCTCTATCTCTGATATTGAGCACTTTATCCCATAAATATAGCACACTTTAAGACTATATTTCTTTATATATATATATATATATATATATATATATATATATATATATGATAATAATATATATATATATATATATATGTATGTATGTATGTATGTATGTGTGTGTGTGTGTGTGTAAATATATATATGGTGTATTTAGGCAGCAATCCCACTTTTATACAAGTTTGGTTGAAAACGAATGGCAAAGAGCTGTGGTTGTGTTTTTATATAATGTCTAATGTGTTCGTTCAATTTAAATTTCTTCACGACATAAATTATATAAAAAATTTCCGAATGTTTTCCAAGCGCTTTCGGCTATAATTCTAACCATTATCAAGGATGAATTTAATTTTACTTTAAACTGGCTGGGTTGTTTTATGTATGTACCTAGAATTATAGGAATGTTTTATTTTTCAAACACGGTCTTCATGTTGACTTCGTGTTCATGTTTGATATTATCGAATATAAATTCGTTAATAATATTCGTTCTCTGTAATTTGTATCTTGCAGGGGAATTATTATTCTTGACGATGAGGTTAGCGGTTTTAATTTTTAAAAATAAATAATTGATTTAATTTTGTTGTTTTTAAAGATTTGGAATAGTGTATTTCTTAAAGATGCTTCTAAGTGAAGATTCGTCTTGCTTATAGTTAATATGCATTTGATTTTTGTAGAAAATGTTACTGTTATTGTTTTTTCTGTGTTCAGTGTTGCTATTGGTTACCTGAGAAAGAATCAGTCTAATATGGTAATCTAAAGTTTAATGGTAAAAAACGAAATGAATTTATTGAAACAAAGCAAGTTCAGTTGACCATTGATGACAATTCTAGAACAAATACCTATAAACAATTTTTTTTGCTATCCTCTGCCAGCCGCAATGATGGAGAAAGCATTACCTCGAACCATCGCTAGTGAGACACGCTGCAAGAGCCACTCCGTTTCACGAGGCTCATCCCTTAATTGAGACGCAATCGCGCCAAACCTCTGAAGGAACGCCATCGAACGAGAGCCAATAACCCCAGAAGTCTCCACTGCCACAGGAGTAAAAAAAATCTATCAGCAAGAGAAGAATATTTAACTATTTTTTTATCTCTGCGTCCCGGGCGACGGACCCCGGGTCAAGCGCGGACCTAATCAAAGTACCGGTCGAAAGTGTATCCACACATCTCGCATCCTAAATCAACGACTTACCCATTTTAAAAAGGAAAATGGTAATACCATCCGGCCGCTATCCATCACCACGGTCGAGGCCTACGGTTTCGATTTGGGAAGGGAAGCCAGCTGCATCCAAACCTCTGATGATGATGTCGACGACAGGAGAGAGGATGCAAACAAAGCTCATCGATGGAAGCTCTACATCTGCATCTGTGACGCTCACATAATTTGAGTCCAAGACGGATCACAACTCCAACCAGAGTGCACTCATCATCTAATAGGGTACCGGTAGATGAAGAGGGCACTGCGTTGAGCCAGGCGCCACTACTCGGTTGTGAAGCAGATAGTAGACAGGCGAGGCGATGCTGATTCAGAGAGAGCCTCAAATTAGTAAAATTGGCCTCGCATTTTATTTTATTCCAGCTTTTTTGTTTTGATGTGTCTAGTGGAATAGAAAATAATTCGTGGGTCCAGACGCTGCAAGCTTGTTCGAAAGAACTACCTGGGAAACATTGAGACGTTCTACCGCGTATCTTATCAATAGGGTAATCTAGAAGATGGTTTGGAAAACCGTTATTAGCAAGCGTTTGATTCACGTTATTAAGTTATTTTCTAAAATGAGGAAACTTGTAAAAACACATGCAAAATTATGCAAAAAAAACCTCAAACTTGACAGTCGTTTCCAACAAAAGTTGCACACACACACACGCACGCACACACACACACACACACACACATATATATAGAGATCTCGTTCGGGGCTGTTTGCTTTACGACTTCAAAGTGGGATTATTAGCAGCTGCATCAAGTCGCCGCATATGTCAAGCGTTTGGGGATAGTGCTGTAGATGAACGTACTGCAAGGCGTTGGTTTTGAAAATTCAAGTCGGGAGATTTGTCTCTCCATGATGAGCCTCGCAGTGGACGACCACAGGTCTTGAATGACGGAGTCCTGAAGGCGGCCTATGTAGAGGACAGTAGTCTAACGTGTGGTGAACTTGCAAGACAGTTCAACGTTTCCGATGAAACAGTTAGACTTCACCTGCACTGCCTAGGTAAGACGTACAAACTGAGCAAGTGGGTTCTGCAAATGCTGTTGGAGGTCCACAAGGGACAACGAGTGGCAGCCTGCGTATCGCTGCTTTCTCGCCACCGTACCGCATCCTTATTCAATCGAGTGCTTACCAGTGATGAAAAGTGGGTTCTGTACGAAACTCCCAAGCGTTCCAGACATTGGTTGTCTCCGCAGGATGCTGTCCCTCACACCGCAAGACCGCCTATGCACCCACGCAAGATTATGCTTTGTGTCTGGTGGATAGGTCGTTCAGTGGTTCATTATGAACTGCTACCAACGGGCCAAACAGTCACTGGAGACCTATACTCACAGCAATTGAAACGTGTGAAACAGGCATTGCGCCAGAAGGAGCCAGCACTGGTGAATAGCAAAGGTGTGCTTTTCCTCCATGACAACGCCAGGCCGAATGTCGTGCGAGTGGTCAGGGATACCATACAGTAACTTGGGTGGGAGACTTTGTGCCATCCACCTTATTCACCTGACCTTGCGCCATCCAATTACCAACTCTGCCACTCCCTGGATAATCATCTTCGTGGGAAATCCTTCACCAATGAAGCAGACTTGCGCTAAGCCCTCACGGACTTCTTTGCTTCACCCCCCCCCCCCCGAGTTCTACCGCAATGGCATTGAACAGCTGGAGACACGTTGGCAGAAGGTGCTAGATGACGATGGCGATGACTTCGGAGACTAAATATAAGTTACACATACTGTGAAGCGTTTTCTTTTTTTCCTTTAAAAACGGACAGAACTTTTTGGTTACCTTGTATATATATAAAAGAAAAAAGAGAAAAGTTTGTATAATAAAAAGAATAGAAAAACAAACGTTTCTAGTTGTAATGTGGAATTTTTAATATATATATATATATATATATATATATATATATATATATATATATATATATATATATATATATATTGTGCTTTTATATATTCTGATTTCACGCAGAATTCTTTCACTGCCAGTTCAAGAAAGACATTTAGGTTACTAACACATAAAAAAGGGAATGTCTAATATCGAGAATATTTAACATCGGAAAACATAAGAATAATATTTCCTTTTAATAATATCTGTGCCTGATGAAGGTCGCGAGACCGGAAACACGTGTAGGAGAATTATGGATGATAAAGCGCAATATATTTTTTAAAAAGAATCCACATTACGACCAAAAAACGGTTTTCCTCTTCTTTTTATTATACACACTTTTCTTTCGTTGGAACTACTATAACCTCTTCCCTACACACACACACACACACACACGCGTGCGCGCATATATATATATATATATATATATATATATAAAATTTTCATATCTATCTATCTATCTATCTATCTATCTATCTGTCTGTTTGTCTAATTCATCTAACATGCAAGTACTAAAATGAAACATAACTTTATAAATAAGGGTTATCTTTAAAAGTATACCAAAGAACGTTTAATTCTGTTTAATTTTGAATAATGGAATCATAGGTTTGGGGAAAAATAACCAGCACTTTATTGTAGAAACGAAGTAACTGAGGACAGAATTGAAAACCGTTTTGTCGTTGGAATCTATTGTAAAAACCTCACAACTGGATATCTGACCGCATCTCTCGCGTGTTCTGAAATTGCAATAAGCAATTGCTTTCCTATATTTCATTTCATTTTAAATTATTTATTTGAAAATTTAATTCACTTTTCGAATTTTTTCAAAATCTGAGTGAATCAAAACAAAATAGTGTATTTCAATATATACCGTCAGCATCGACATATTTTTTTCTATTTCCACAGCCTTTAATAAATCAGATTTCATATTTCTTGTCCAAATATATTTTTTCGTATCTAAGGCAGTTTTTTTATGACCAGAATTCGTCATCCTACATCTCTGTGTCTCTACCAAACACCCACCCACCCACACACACACACACACACACACACACACACACACATATATATATATATATATATATATATATATATATATATATAAATATATAGATAATATTAGTGGTCAATATACATATATATATATATATATATATGTATATATATATATATATATATATATATATATATATATATTACGATTCCAATGTAATAAATTATGACCATGGAATATTAGTGTTTAAGCTTTTTATTATCTTATTTTATTATATATACATAGATATACATACATACATACATACATATATATATATATATATATATATATATATATATATATATATATGTATGTATATATATATATATATATATGTATATATATATATATATATATATATATATATATATATATATATATATATATATATATATATATATATATTCATTTGTGCGTGTGTGTGTAAAGAAAATAGTATATATAAAAAAAGAATGATTCTGGTGTTTTTAGAATTGTTATAGGAACCGTTAATAAAATCAGAGTGTGCTGTTGAGTGTAGATCACGCAGCGGACATTTATAGTCGACAAGTATGCGGGCAAAAAGTCATTTATGTCGATAAACTTACGTACACTCAGATTTTTCCTTTCTTTCTTTTACATATACTAGTATATCTATATATAAGTTTATATATTTATATATATAATGTAGCCACTGTCTGTCTGTTTGTTTGCTATCGAACTCCTCCTATGGTTTTCGAGATAGACCTCCATAACCATATATATTCTGAAACCACATTACCCAGGGTACATTGATGAGAATATTTCATTTTTATTAACAAACAAACTGCAGAAGAAAATTTAGAAGTTTATAGAGGGTGAAAATCATCTTGAATAGGCTTCAAAATGATCCTGGAATAATATATATATATATATATATATATATATATATATATATATATATATATATATATATATATATATATGTGTGTGTGTGTGTGTGTGTGTGTGTGTGTGTGTGTGTGTATATATATATATATATATGTATAGATAGATAGATAGATAAAAGGCTAAACATAATGGAAGCCGTATTAATAAAAACAAAAAACCAACACTCAATAATATCAAATATGAACATAAAATCACATGAGAAATTGTATAAAAACTTAATCAAAACTCCTTGTCTGTCATATTTAATGAAACTTGCATGAAAGAAGGATTTCTGCCTAAATACATAACATATATATATATATATATATATATATATATATATATATATATATATATATATATATATATATATGAGCTTTATTTCAATTCTTCATGATCCTTAACTATGATTAATTAATGATGAACATGTCATTTTTCGTTAATGATCGACTTCATCATGTTTCTTCTCTTAAGTTTGGAATGTAATTATATATGCTTCTTGTTCAAAGTAGTCTTTAATAGTGTAATAAAAACCTCGGATAATTCCAGTAAGATATCTTTAATCATTTCTAAGATTCAACGGTTCAAATCTTAATCTAACATCATGCACTTACACGATTTGGACAATTTTGCTCTAACACTTACTTGTGTGTGCGCGTACACGTGCGTGCGGGTCGGAGTTTACATGTGTCACGTATGAAGCAACATTTCGTGGTGTTACGAGATGACGCTTCAATAGATGATTTCGTTTCACACTGAAAATTATGAGACGTATTCATATTCTGAAAAATTATACCGTTCTCTACGGTCGTGGGGTTTGAATTTTTAAATGTTTCTACGTTTATAACGGATCTATAGGATTCAGATAGGCAGCCACTAAAGATAATCTAATCTGAAAGCTGATTAAGCTGATTAAGAATAATCCGGCTCACACGACACGGGAGATAAAAGAGTTACACCCTATATCCTTGTGCAAATTAATTGAAACAAAACGAATAAATCTTTTATTGTTTACTTTTTTTTTGTATTTTTCCAATGAGACATGACCCAGTTCACATAGTAGTGCTTCTTTTGTCCATTCCACGAAGTCGTTCTTTGCAGATTAACCACAAATTCTCGACTGGATTTAAATCAGGAGAATTTTCGTTCCCGTCTACAGTACTTTGATTTGCTCATTGGTAAGGCTTGCCAGTGTGTTCATGTAGAGTTACAATTTTCGTACGCTTCCATGGAGTAACGTTCATCGCGGACAATGGCCGTAGGAAAACTAATCGACAGTCGAGACAATAGTGTCTGGGCGCGATGAAAATCAGATGCAATCACGAATGGCACAATATTATTGAACGCCAAACAAATTTCATCCTCCACTCATAATAGATTCATATTACTGGACCGCACTACAAATAGCCTAATCTAAGGAAAAATAGATTACGCCCTATTAATCTAGTAGGTGTAAAACTGACTGTAAGGTGAAAGAAAGGAAATTAATGCGATTGTTTCAATAAATATGTACAAGGGTGTATTTGTGATTCTCTGCTCAACTCTATTCGCAGTCGCAAAATGTTAGACGTTTGAAGTAAATATATTCACAGCTGAGCCCAGTCTGATAAATTCCACAATATTGGAGAAAGTAACGTGTATTGAATTCGCGTCGTCACTAATGGATCTCTGCTTTCGTAAAAAGAGTTTTAATACTCTCTGTGAACAATATAAACTGAAAAAATGACACTATATAAGAGTACTAAGTGAAGACACACTCAGTGGTTATTCTATGAATATCTTACTAGCAGAGATCAGAAGTTAATAGTTGCCCACAAGAGAACAGTCTCAAAAATAAATATTTGTAAACACTGTCGTTATTCATGAAATAGACAAAAATTTTTAAATTTTATTTTAAACAACATTTATTACGTCTATCGGCCTGAGCACTCAAGAAAACTTAATAAATGCCAATTGAGGCAATGCATTCTGTTTAGAATGAAATAAAATTCAAGGTGTTTCTAACATGGATATCGAGTAGAGAGAAAGACAGAGGCATCTTAAAAGACGGGAATTTATATATATATATATATATATATATATATATATATATATATATAGATAGATAGATCTAAACAGACAGACATAAAAAGACTAAAAGATATAGTTATGTAGTCGTCTGGTGAATTATAAAGACTGGAGGACATTCGCGTATGCCAAATAGCTTACTTTTTTAATGATCAGTTTGTAACTCTGAGAAAATAATTTGTAGAATTGATGACCGCCAGTATAGATAAAAAGTCCCGACAAAAATATCGCATAACTGTCTTTTCGGCTTTTTCTCCTTTTGCGTATGTATGCGTGTTTTCTTTTGTATGCGTTTGTATTTATCTGTGTTGTGTTGGAAAAGTTCTTCTTTGAACCGAAACTATAGTTAATCTCTTTTTTCGTATAGCATTAAATACCCCATGTTGAATTCTTGCGCCAGACATTTTTAGGCTTTGCAAATATATATCGAGAAATGATAATCTGAGTTGTATACTCAAATAATTAATGAATTCCAAAAATAGCTTAATCACAACTCCTGATATAAAATGACAATTACTTGATTAATCTCGAAAGCAATTGAGAGTTCGTTTTGTCTTAACTGTAGGTTTTACTACTGAAATCTTGTGCTGGGAAATTTTAAGTTATGTAAATATTTTTAGTGATGGTCGCTTATAACCTAGCTTATCTAAAAAAAAAGGTATCTTTTCTTGTTGCCCATCAACTGAATTCAAATGAAAAAGTTATATGAAAAAAGTACGAAATAGAAATATCGGAACTCCTTAAATATTCAGAATTCTTAAGCGTGTATAAAAACACACACAAAAACGATCACACGAAAAGACATAAAATTGTTTCGTATGATTTCAAACAGCACTAAAAATACGGGCACAGGAATATATCTGAATCAATCATGAGTATGAAAATATATTCCTATAATAAATGAATAAAACAAGAGAAATAAACACAGAGAAAATTATTCTCTCGAGTCTACCAAAGCAACCATAACTCGAATGATTCAAGTTAGAAGTTCGCGCATGCGCGCACAGAAACGGAAGTTTGAAATACATTTATCGTGGATATATATAAATGTCGTTTTCCAGTGCAATATCTTCCGAACATTTTAATGGTAGTTGAGATGTGTCAATCATCCCAGTTTTGCTTAAAGTACAAAATGAATAAATAAATAATGAAGAAGATAAATCGTAAAATCTCAAAAGAAAAGGAAGAAGTACGCATGCGTATTCGTTATATATATTTGGCCTGTTTCTGCCAGCGAATGAAAAAGAAATAAAAGGAAGTCTCCAAAATACTTAATAAATTTATTTAGTCAGAAAGAAACTAAAGGCTATACGAATAATATATATATATATATATATATATATATATATATATATATATATATATATATATATATATATATATATATATATATATATATAAATAAAAAGAAAGAACAGTAAGATATAAAATCCGGTATTCTTATAGATATTTTTATTTTTACACAATAGTGCTCAATGTAAATTTACAGACCATTATTATTTTATATTAATTGATTTAAAATATGGTTTTATCGCTACACAGTGATAACCATATTTTAAATCAATTAATATAATATATATATATATATATATATGTTGAAAAATATGGAAAAGACAAAACAAAATCCGAATATGCAAGTTTACTGTTTAATGTTGTTTTACTGTCGACGTCAGACGTTTCGGTCTAGTAGACCATCTTCAGGACATGGTTATTGGAAACATACTTATATTTAAGTAAACATGCACTTTCACTCATTTCACATATTTGAACTCAAAATTTTATACATTCTTTTTTTACACATAATTTGATACTTGTACACTTTCCGTGTTATATATGTGTTATATATGTATTTATACGTATCTATCTATGTATCTCTATCTCTATCTCTCTCTCTCTCTCTCTCTCTCTCTATATATATATATATATATATATATATATATATATATATAAAGAGAGATGGAGAAAGAGATCTTTTGTAAGAATTATAACTTCATTGATGCATTCATATATATATATATATATATATATATATATATATATATATATATATATATATATATAATTCGTATCCTTTCTGTCGAACTCGCCTCTAACCGCCTTGACGTCCGCGTGCGTGCTTAATATTTGCAGACAGATTGGCCATTATTAGTCCAGTCCCTATTAATAAAGTACGGTTGTTGGTTGCAGGGGACAATAATTCGTTTTCAATGGTGTCCACAAATAGTTCATATTTGTCAAAATCTTTCCTAATGGAACTTGATGGGCGTTATGCAAGGACATCGTCCCCCTTCGCAGTCCGCTGCTCCTCCGTAAATGATGATCCTTGGTCACTTTCATTGAATCTCCATTCCACCTCATCGGGGTTCTGTGAGCTTCATTCAAAGCAATATTTTATCTTCACCCCTCCCGTACTCTCTCTCTTTCCTTATTTCTGAGATCGGAACAAGTTATTCTCGAAAGTTTGGCATGGTCATCATATTATTTCCACGATAACTCTATTGTAGAGCAGTAGTCGTTGGTTGCTTACGTAAGAGGTTAGAAATTGAAATCCTTCCATTGTATAATGGTAAAAATCATATGGAAATCTTCAGTGTTCATTGAAGAAGCAGAAATTGCTACTCGAGTTAGGCTTTCTTAGATTACCGGCCATCGAGATGGGATGAAAGTCTTGTATGTGTTCAACTCAGTCCTAATGGTAAAGCTTTGGCGTTTATTGACCGAGTAGCTCGTATTATACAAGTTACATTTTTCTTCATCCCTTGAATACTGGGTTTAGATCAAATTGTAGTTACTACCCTCGGTCGGATAAACTATATTTTATATCACAATTATGTCTCCAGAATCTTCGGAGAGAGCGCAAGTCGGCTGTGTTTCTATCCCCGGACAGAGCGCAACTAACAAAATATTATCGAGAGGAACAGCCGTGCGTGGAATGACCTTCTTCACGAACGTGTGCGGATCGAAGGTTGCGGCGGCTGGGCTATTTTTGAAACGGACTCGGATGTGCGCCTTCGAGCTCCCCACATTAATCGGGCTTCGTGTCACATTCTGCCAGGTGGGGCGGCATATAAATGCAATCTGCCTACGGACAGATAAAATATTTATTTTCTCTCAATTGTGTTTCTGAAAGACAGGAATATATAGATAGATAGATAGATAGATAGATAGATAGATAGATAGATAGATATAAAAAGACTTAGTTCTAAAAAGACTTCGATAGATAGATAGATTTAAAAAGACTGGGCTAGATAGATAGATAGATAGATAGATAGATAGATAGATAGATAGATAGATAGAAAAGGACTGAGATAGATCAGTATAAACTGAAATAGATAGATAGATAAATAGATAGATAGATAGATAGATATAAAAAGACTTAGTTCTAAAAAGACTTCGATAGATAGATTTAAAAAGACTCGGCTAGATAGATAGATAGATAGATAGATAGATAGATAGATAGATAGATAGATAGAAAGAAAAGGACTGAGATAGATCAGTGTAAACTGAAATAGATAGATAGATAGATAGATAGATAATGAACAGACTAGGATAGATAGATAGGTAGATAGATAGATAGATAGATAGATAGATAGATAGATAGAAAAAGACATAGTTCTAAAAAGACTGAGACAGAAAGATCTAAAAAAGATTTAGATAGATAGAAAAATACTTAGATAGGTAGATAGATAGATAGGTATATAGATAGATCTAAAAAAGATTTAGATAGATGGATTTAAAAAGACTTAGATCTAAAAAGACTGAAATAGATAGATAGATAGATAGATAGATAGATAGATAGATAGATCTGAAAAGACTGGGATAGCTACTTAGATAGATTGATTGATAGGTAGATCTAAAAAAAACTGGGATACCTTTATTCAATCTGTTCCTTCCCCCTAACCCCGACCTCTGGAATCTTGCCATGCCTTGAAACTCTGTCCTCTTGGCAATACATATCACGTTGTATTGTCTGGCGATATTTCTTTTCACATTGTCTATTAGGCAAGGCTTACCTCGTCACAAGACACCATTTTATCATCAACGCACTGAATGGGATATATTTTGTGATTTTTCTCGCGACGCTGCTTGAAACGAAATCTTTGATCTTCACATCAAACATTCTACCAGCGGTATCTTCTTGGGTAAAAATCGTTATAGATGTTTTCGTGTCATCTCGAATCAGAATTGGTTATCACCTGCCTATTCAGCCACTGTAGCCCACAGGTACCACTTGTTGCGACTATAAGAACGTGATAGTTCGAATAATAACAGACATCTCTTTGTGTCCACTCGTATCAATTGTGTGTCCTCAACGAGACAATGTCGCTGTTCGCTAACAGAATAAGACATCATATAGACGCTCATCAGTGTGGATCACGTGATTCCCATCGGACTTTAAAAGTGTAATAAAACGGTAAATTCTTATTAACCCCCAAGTTTGAAGTGTTTTCATCGACTGCAGATGAAGCAGAATCATTTGCGTGTAAATTCTCTTCCAACTTCAATCTCGACTCATCAAGAGAATATTTGTCTGATTTTCGAAGCGAAACTCTGCGGAGTGATATGCATATAACTTTGTTCATGGTTCCTGCTATCGTCTCCAAACTAGAAGCCAACAAGGCATACAGACTTGATGGCGTACCTTCAATTGTTCTAAAGAAATGTGTTTCTGTTTCACTAAACTCTACAACAAATGCTTTGTTGCTTCTAGATTTCCAGTTTGTTCGGAATCTTCTGTAATTCCTGTTTTTAAAAACTCTGGGAAACGTTTTGATCCCTCAAATTATTTTTCTATATTGCCAGTAAAAAAGGTTAAATAATATTTAACCATTTTTCTGGCAAAGTATTGCAGGATCTCGTAATCTCCGAAATGGTTAACAATCTTACTTCTGTCAGACTTCTTTCAAATAAACAATATTGCATCTCCAGGCCAACTGCTGATATGTTAATTAGTTATTACTAAAAGATTGATTTGTTTGTTTAATGGCACACCTAATGGGACGTTTACTGCCGAAATTTAACTTTATGGGAACTTTGAAGTAATAAACAAATGTTACTCTGCCTTCGCAATTAAATAAATGGCAGATGATACACAGAATTTATACATAAGCATGTTTGTGTAGATATAATAACTAGAGGCTTTGGTGTGTGTGTTTTACGTCGTTTCCTTCAAGTTATATTTTGGAATACAGTTATATGGATTAATAAAATGCACGTTCTGCAAAGCCTTAATAAGCCTAATATCAGTAGCAGCCCTTAAACAGTAGCAGTAGCAGTCCTTAATAAACCAAGAATCAGCAGTAGCCCTTAAACATAGAAGAAGTAGCAGCCCTTAATAAACCTTGTATCAGTAGTAGACATTAAACATAGTAGCAGTAGCTGCCCTTATTAAACGTTGTAGCAGCAGCAGCCCTTAAACATAGTAGCAGTAGCAGAGTTTAATAAACATAGTATCAAGAGCAGTTCTTAAACCTAGTAGCAGTAGCAGCCCATAATAAAATTGTATCAGCAACATACCTTAACTGTATTAGCAGTAGCAGTCCTTAAAAAACCTAATATCATGAGCAGTTCTTAAACATAGTAGCAGTAGTGGACATTAATAAACTTTGTATCATCAGCATCCTTTAAACTTAGTAGCAGTAGCAGCCCTTAATAAACCTAGTGTCAAGAGCAGTTCTTAAACATAATAGCATTAGCATTCCTTAGTAAACCTTGCATCATCAGTAGCCCTTAAACCTAATAGCAGTAGCAGCCCTTAATAAACCTAGTATCATCAGCAGCCCTTTAACATAGTAGCAGTAACAGCCCTAAATAGACTTAGTATCAAGAGAAGTTCTTAAACATACTAGCACTAGTAAGCATTAATAGCACTTGTATCATCAGAAGCCCTTAAGAATAGTGGCAGTAGCAGCCGTTAATAAATCTAGTATCTAGAGAAGTTCTTAAACATAGTACAGTAGCAACCCTTAATAAAACTTGTATTAGCAACACTTCTTAAACATTGTAGCAGTAGCAGCGCTTAATAAACTTAATACCAAGAGAAGTTCTTAAACATAGTTGCAGTAGCATCCCTTAATAAAACTTGTAGCATCAGCAGCCTTTAAACATAGTAAGAATAGCACAATATAATAAACCTTGTATCATCTGGAGCACTTAAACATAGTCGCAGTATCAGCCCTTAATAAACCTAGTAACAAGAGAAGGTCTTTTAACATAGTAGCAGTAGCAGCCCTTAAGAAACCTTGTATCATCAGCATCCCTTAAACATGGTAGCACTAGCAACCCTTAATAAATCTTGTATCATCAGCCGCCATTAAACATAATAGCAGTAGCAGCCCTTTAATAAACCTAGTATAAAGATCATTTCTTAAACATAGTAGCAGTAGCAGCCCTTAATAAAACTTGTATCAGCAGCAGCTCTTAAACATAATAGCAGTAGCAGCTCTTTAATAAACCTAGTATCAAGAGCAGTTCTTAAACATAGTAGCAGTAGCAGCCCTTAATAAAACTTGTATCAGCAGCAGCCCTTAAACATAATAGCAGTAGCAGCCCTTTAATAAAATTCTTTTTTTTTTGCAGCAGCAGCAGCTCTGGTATAAAAAACGTGCTCCCTGGAAGCAACTCTCCTCCGGATTTTCCTCTTTCGAGCGCTGTGACATAAACGCTTCCCGTTGAAGTAATAAGGGCCGTGAACTCTTCACCCACAAACACACCAACGTAGTTAGTCTCACTCAAATATATTTATGATCATTTCCTTTTGTTTGCAGTTTATTTCCATGAAAGTTTCCTTTATTTAAATTTGTTTAATCAATGTGTCTGTTATTTGTGCATGTTCCCCTTTTCAACACTATTATTTTATGTATTATAAAATATTATCTTAAGAAACCTTACACATTTACTTTTGAAATAGCTAAAGTTATAAGTTTTCCTTTAGCGGCATATCAACCTCTACGGGTTATTTAATTCTGGAATCTTAATATTTTGATTGGTTTGGTCTAGTTGATGTTGTTTAGCGGCATATTAACCTCTATGCATTATTTAATGCCGAAATCTAAATATTTTAATTGGTTTGGTTTGGTTGATTTTGTTTAAAGAGAATAGTGCCCATGATATATTTTCAATTAAAATCTTTTCTAGTTAAATAACGTCTTAATATTATTGGCTTTTTTATTGTATGTTCCTGGGTATATTTTCTGTAACTGTGGGTCCTCTGTGTGTGTGTGTGTGTGTGTGTGTGTGTGTGTTTTTTAAACAAATTTTTTACAGTAAATTCACTCTGTACATGGCCCGGGGGACACTCGGGGTAGAGTGTTATGATAAGGGGTAGTTTATGTGGATAGGACGGAAGATACCGGTTGACTCTAGACTTGAACAGGTTCAGATTATAGTGATCGCGAAATCAATGCTGGAAAGTGAGGTCTTGGCTGCTCTTACACAACTATGGCAACAGTACTCCACTTTTGGCTTGATCTGGCTCTTATAATGCTTGAGGACAACATGAGGTGTCATGTATAGGGTGACCCAAAAAACGGGAACATTTTAACAATCCAATAAAACCAAGAGTGATGGAAGAAAAATATTTAATTCATAGTAATTGAAACCTTAAAACATACCATTTAAGAAACAATGATGGGATTTTCATTATTTTAAAATTACGTCCTGTAGATGGCGTCCTCCTGTACGAATGCATTCTTGAAATCTGCTGTTGAGATTCCTCATTGACTGATGCAACATCTCAGCTGGGATACTGTGAATTTCATACTCGTTACTAAAATGTCGAAATGTTTACTTGCTCAAGGTCACTGTCTCGAAGTGTTGCCACTTGCTCATGTCTGGCAATAGGCACTTCAAAAATTCCCGTTTTTTGGGGTCACCCTGTACTTACTGGAGCTAGACAGAGAGCCGATCATTTTACCTGCATCTTTACCAAAAATTAATGATTTAAATTATCGGGGATTTGTCTTTATGACTAACCCGAACACTAAGCGCTACAAAAAAAAAAGAATTTATTGAAATTTCAGAAAAATTAAAGTGAGGATTAACAGAACGTTAAAGGTGGAATATTTAATGGCTACTCCAGTTACTGAAACGAATGAACTACTTATTTAAGACGTTGCATACTAAGACAGACAATATTCGAGGAATGCTATTGAACTTCGAACGTCATGATTTAGAGCAGGAGATAGACTGTTTTCATAGACGACAACTGCGAATTCTGATAGGAAGAGAGTATCCTCATAATTTCTCCAACAAGAACTTGGATTTTTACATTAAAAAGACTGAAACTAAACAGTTTAGAGGTCATCCAAGAAACACCATAATCACAACGCCGAGCCGAGACATTCAAAGAATAAGGCAGAAGGGTCCCCCTGTTCCTTTGAAGTTTACAATCAAGGAAGATCTTAAATAAATCTGTAGAAGAGCAGAGGACGGAGAAAACTGGCAAAAAAATTGTCAAATCAGTTTACAATGTCACTGAAAATGAGAGGTAATGTTAATTCATGACCTCAAATCGAAACAGGTTTGATGATAATGAATTGTTATTAGATATGAAAAACATATTTTTTACAAAGATTTTTTAAAAACGAAACATCAAAAGTTATTTATGAATAAGACCTGAAAGCTTTATTAAAATCAGTCAATTAGCTTATTTTTATCAGAATTTCCAAATTGGAAAGCAAAAAAAGATGCAAACATTTCCCACAGTCCATTATAGTAATCCGCTGAAGAACGAAAAACAAAGTCTTTAACCAAAATTTCAAATGTTTAAGAATTATAAAAAATATCATTCAATAATAAAAACATTCTTTGGTCTTTCCTTTTAATAATAAAGATGATTTCAATAATAAAATCTTTTGTTTATATTAAGACTTGGGTAGGTTTTCTATCAGTTATGCTCAATTTCTAGTGAATGTTTGGAGGTGACAAATTATATGTATATTATATGTTAATAATATTTTATGTGATTATATGGATATTATATATTTGTATATTATATGTTAATAGTATTATATGCAATTATATGTATATTATATATATGTATAATATATGTTAATAATATTTTATGTAATTATATGTATATTATATATATGTATATTATATGTTAATAATATTTTATGTAATTATATGTATATTATATATATGTATATTATATGTTAATAATATTTTATGTAATTATATGTATATTATATATATATAGAGAGAAATAAAGAATTAAGAATAACACACACACACACATACAACTGTGAGCAAATTACTTGAAACAACCGTTTTAATTTCCTTTATTTCGTCATACGGTCGGTTTTAGACCCACTGGTGTGACGGGCTAACTGGTTTCTATTTTTCCTCAGATTAGGTAATTTGAAGTGGTGTGCAGTAATATGAATCTATTTTTGCTGTGTGTGATAAAATTTGTTTGAAGTTGAAAAATATCACGTCATCCTTGATTGCATGAGATTTATATTACGTCCAGACACTACTGCCTCGACTGTTGATTAGTTGTCTTACGTTCATTGTCTGCAATGGGCGTTACTCCAAGAAAGCGTCCGAAAATTGTAACGCTGCACGAACACACTGTCAACACTTCCCAGTGAGAAAATCATATACAGACTGGCCCGGAAACTACAATCGAGTAACCGTGGTCAATCTGCAAGGAACGGCTTCGTGGAATGGACATACGAAGTAATAATTTGTGTACTGGTCATGTTTCATTGGAAAAATATGAAAATAAGTAAATAATAATGGAATTATTCGTTTTGTTACAATTAATTTACACTAGGGTGTATATATATATAAATATCTATATATATATATATATATATATATATATATATATATCAATGGGCTGATATATATATATATATATATATATATATATATATATATATATATATATATATATATATACAGCTAGATAGATAGATAGATAGATACTAATTAGTAACTAGATAGATAGATAGATAGATAGAAACAGACTGATAAAAATAGAGGGATAGAAAGAAACTGAGGCAGTCAGACAGATATATATATATATATATATATATATATATATATCGATAGATAACGAACTAGCTATCCAGATAGATATGAATGATTTTACAACTAACATTAAAAACTGTTTGAAATTAAACTAAATGACGCAATATAGTGCAATGAACAAAGTAAATAATAACGCCAATGTAGTCGAGAGGTTTTCAAAAAAAGAAGAAAATAATAATATCATCTGAATTAAAATTGACTTTTGGAAACATTATATGAAGAATTTCAGAAAATTAACAATCCGAAATCTTACAGTGCTTAAAATAAACGAAATACGCAAAATAAGAAGTCGTCGGAATGGTGAATCTAAAATATCGATTTTAAAGCCATTACCGAATTCCCAATAAGGAAACTGATAGATTTCTGTACAGTAGACAGCAGACCATCCATTCTGTATGCAGAAAAGTTATGGTACTTTACTCAATTCTGTCTTGATCCGATAATGGATAGGAGGGTAATAAAAGCCGGTCATATCCGGGACCCCTATTTGAATCACTTCTCGCCCCTCCCTTGCCATTAACCTTAAGAGGGCCTGATCCCCACACTACATTAGGCCTCAAACCGGCGCACTCAAAGCTTAGCATATTACAGGGTTATCTCCAGCTACTCAATCAGTGATGATAACAAAGCAAGGGGAAAGACGGTCTTTACGAGTCGCTCACCAATGTTTTCATCAATGCTGAAGAAAAGGCTTTGAGGTCGACCAAATGTCCACTTGTTAGTGGGTGTGAAAGATTCTCAACACGCGTGCGAAGGGTCAGAAGGAGGTGACTGGTAAACGAGCGGTCAGCGCCAGGTTTAGCATATAACTGACCGCTTGATTAAGAATAGCATTCTTAACACTTTCACAGCGACGCAGCCTACGGCATTAACGGGATCATTAAAATGGTTACTATTGAGAGCAAACCGCGATTTAAATATCCCAAGTCCACCTTGAGAGTAGCGATCGCTCTACAGAGCGGCCATACATTCTTGTGGAATAAATTACTCGTATAAAAAGAGAAAGACTCAAACACTTTCTCGTTATCTATCTTTCTCTATCTCTTTCTCAGGCACTCACTCTCTCTCTCTCTCTCTCTCTGTCTATATATATATATTTTTGAATTGGACAAAGTCCGACAATTTATTTAAAGACATTTATATATATTATGTTTAACGTTCTTTTTATAGATACAAGTATTTAAGCAAATGCTCTGTTTTATAATAAATCGAACCTGTATCCTATATTCCTGTCGGAGAACGAAAATTTTCTATGAAAATTTCTCGGACATTCAGGCCGGTAAATTTTATTTAATACTGTTTATTATAAAACAGAGCATTTGCTTAAATACTTGTATGTATAAAAAGAACGTTAAACATAATATATATAAATGTCTTTAAATAAATATATATATATATATATATATATATATATATATATATATATATATATATATATATATATATATATATATATATATACAATATAGTGGTAAATATACACATACATATGCAATTATATATACACATACATATATGTATAAAAAATAATTCCAAGAGGATATGATCCACGTAGAACTCAATGTCCAGGACAGAGTAAGGATATAATAAAAAGACTTAAACACTAATATTCCATGGTCATAATTTATTCCATTGGAATCGTAAAAACGATCCAATTCATCAGACCTACAGATTCAAAAAGAAAACAGAAAAAACAACTCCGGGAAAAAATTAGTAAGAGTATATGTGTGAGAGTGTGGGAGGACATGCGATCTATATAGAGGGGTAACAGACGAAAGATGCAGGGAGGTCTAAAGTGGGAGGGGGCATTAAAATTTAACAGAGAGAAGATTTAAAGAAGGGTTTCATTGAGAAAATATGCGTATTTTCAAACGTCCGAAGATATACCGGAAGAGTGTATACATTTCTTGGCGACATACACACCCCATAGGCGATAAAATCTTATACTCCCACCCAGACACCTACAACACATACATACACACACATACACACACACACCTATATATATATATATATATATATATATATATATATATATATATATATATATATATATATATGTATATACATATACATATACATACACACGCTTAGAAAATCCGATTTCAAAACCCATGCTAAATTCGCTATAATTGAGAGAATGGAAAAGTTTAGAGAAGGTAACATTGGAAAAACTTTATTGTGATCTCTACTTAATAGGGTTGCTCTTTTTTCAAATGCAATATAACTCTTAGTAACCTCTTGCCTCTTATTGATTTTTATTGCCTTGATTGGGATGAAACGATTCAAAAAAGTTATCATGTTTATGTTTTGGTTTCGTAGGAATTTGCGTTTTTGGGGGGTAAGACATCTGCATTTTGGGGGGGTAACTACATCTGCGCCCTGAGTAAAAAGATAAACATCATCCTCGTCCCAAATAAGATGATAAACTACATTCGCTTCCCGGTAAGAAAATAAACTACATACCGCATCCTGCGTAAGACGATAAACTGCATCCGCGTCCCGGATTTGACGATAAACTACATCCGCGTCCCGGGTAAGACGATAAACTGCATCCGCGTCCCGCGTATGAAGATAAACTACATCCGCGTCCTGGGTAAGACGATAAACTACATCAGCAAACTTGGGAAGACGATAAACTACATCAAAACAGCAAGGCCTCTAGTCAAGAGGTTTTCAGGAGTGTGGAACCTCATCTTAATTCCTGGTGTTCCCAGGTGCACTCTGAGCCGGGGTGGTAGCATCTGTTAGGGTCCCAACTATGGGCAAATAGTTAACACCAAACTTGGGTTAAAACACTATGAAAGTGCAAAAATAGGTTTTAATACCATAAATACAGTTTTGTAAAAAAAATATGATCAGAAATGTATTTTTGAAGAAAAAAAATATTACAGCAATACAATCTTTAAGCATTAAGTAATCCATTGAGTTTTTTTTATATGCCATAAATCAAACCCAACCAAAGCAAACCAATTCGAAACTATCTCCGGCACAGTCTATTCTATATTCAATTTCTTTTCGCCCTATATTTTATTCGTATAATTGATCCATACACTGAAGTGCCTAATATTTACTAATTCCACAGCCTGTATTTTTATGGTGGATTCAAGGAAGGTGCCATCACTGTTTTCATTCGTATTTCAGATCATAGTTTCTGTCTTGGAAAAGATTTAACTTGAATACCATTTCTTGGTACACTTGATTGAGCAACAAAGACGCAAACCAATTAAGATATTAACCACTCGGTTAATATCTTGCTGTACAATACTCGAAACGTTATAATAAGAACAAAACTGACGATACTAATTCGGCTATCTATTTAAATATGAATAAGTCTCTATCACAGAAATACAGAACGAAAATACATTTCGCTTTCTTAATAATAAATTTTACTTTTGCAAGGTATATTTCCTGTTTTTGGAAGGCTATTTACATTTTCCGTCGTTGAAGAACTGGTCATCTTCTGTCAACAAGTGGTGATTACTATATATCATGAAACACTCATTCAATTCAATTTTGTTTTGCTACAGTAGTCCATTATTTGCATAAATATGGTTAGAATGCTTAATTGAAAAACAAAAAACAAAAAAACAAAAACGCCGAGGATAGAGGAATTACCAAATGAAAGACAAATCGAACTTTTTAGATTCTTCGATTAAAGCAAATTGGCCTGTTTGTATCGCGATGTTCTCTTGGTTGTTTTCGTTCTTACTATTGTATTAAGTACTTCAGCCCTCGCCTCTTGAAGACTTCAATTGCTCTTTCATTCACTTACACAGCTAATTAGATTAATTCTTCTAGGGTGAGGGAGAAGATTCTTCATTTCTCAGCGCTTGTCGAAACCGAACAACGACACCGAAGAACATCAGAATAAACAAAAAGAACAGACAAAGAAACGATCAGAAATACAGAAATTAAAATCGACCTTTGGAATGAAGGGAATTCGTACATTAAATTTAAAACAATGAGGAAAGCTAAGATTAATGTCACTACATTTAGACTAAGAATCATGACATCTAAAAGTTACTAATGATAATTGTCGGAAGGGTATTGCTGCCCGCTATTAGAACAGAGCAACTTGAATGCATAATTAGCAACAGGAACTTTTGGCGGATCTAGAGGTCGGGAGAAGGGATCGTTGGGCGGCGACATTTACGTGAATGACCTAGAATCCAGAATTCGTTTTACCATTTTCCCCTCGTATTTCATTTGTGCTATTCTTTCAACTTGTCCCAAATGTTTTCTTTTTTCAGTTGTTTCTCCATATATTCAACTTGTGCCATTTCCCTTTCTTATTTCATTTGTGACATTTTCCTCTCGTTCCACTTGTGCCATTTCCCCTCTTATTCTGCTTGTGATATTTCCCCTATTATTGTATTTTGCCATTTTTCTAATGTTATTCCATTTGTGCCATTCCTCCCTCTTATTTCAATTGTGCCATTTCCCCTCTTATTTCAATTGTGCCATTTTCTCATTCATTCAACTTGTGACATTTCCTTTCTTTTTCCACTTGTTCCATTTCACTTTCTTATTTCATTTGTGACATTTTTCCTCTCGTTCCACTTGTGCCATTTTCCACTCTTATTTCACTTTGTGCCATTTTGCCATTTATTCCACTGGTGCTATTTTTGTCATTTATTCAACATGGGACATTTTCCTCTTTTATTCCATTTGTGCCATTTTTCCTATTTATTCCACTTGTGCCATCCCTGCTCTTATTCAAAATGTGCCTCCTCCCACTTGAATTCAATTTAAAGTAATGCATCGAACATGTATATTAAGTTGTGCCCCGTTGTGTCTGTAACGGTCTGGAGGTGGGCTTCACGCTGTCAATATTGTCAATGTAATTCTAAATTTGTGTATAAATCTTTAACCTAAAGCTAGTTAAGTTCTTAAAATGTCGTTTTTCTAAAGATTTTTTTTAAATATGTTCTTTTTCATTGTTCTTGTCCTTTGGTTTATTTTGTGGCTCCAACGTATCCTCGGAATCACATGAACAAACAAAGTTAACAACACTACTGATCTGGAGCAAGCCTATTCCTGCAGCATGCATTTTCTCTGTCACCTTCGTCTTCGATGTTATACCAAATGACTTCATGTACGGTGAATTGGCAATGGGACACTGTCCGGTAGGCCACCCTGGACTATATTTCAAGGACGTCTGCAAGAGGGACCTGAAACTCACATGCATCGTCTGTAGTAGTTAGAGGACGATCGCTGGCGATATGCTGTTCGGAGAGGAGTCACAATATGTGGAAAAAAAGAGAAATAAACGGTTGGAAATCAGACGACAATGCATGAATCAGACGAAGGAATCCCAGACTTTCATTCCAAATTCCAGCATCGTCTGTTGCGTGTACAGAAGAAACTTCTATGCAATGAAAGATTGGCTTGTTAATCCACTCCAGACGCTAATCACAAAAGGACTGAATTTTGACCAAGAAAGGTGATAACAGTTTTTCGCAGGATAAATGGATGCTTGCTATCATAAACAATTTTGATGTATATGTTGTTACTCTTTTGGCTACAATCAAAACAAAAGTGATCGTAATTGCAATCTTTATATTTTTATATTTTGTCTTCTTGAAGTCTGTTTAATATTCTCTCCTCTAAATACCGTTTTTCTTGGCTTCTATCGCCGGTCGATAATCCCGTGAGTCTTATTAGATTTATCGCTATGTTTGGAATGAAACCTTAAAAATAAGTACACTTTTGGAACTTTGATTAGAAGCGCAGCTAATTGGAACGCCGTTGCAAAATACCATATGGTAAATACGATTTAATTGAATGGTTATCACCGTGTATTATAATACGATATATGTACCGGGAGTAACAACAAAATTGTCCAAACCGTGTAACAGCAGAATTGTCCAATTGTTAGATTAAGCTTTGAACCGTTGTATTTTAGAAATGAATAAAGGTATCTTCCTAGAATTCGCAGGGGTTTTCATAACACATTTGGACTCTACTTTGAACAACAAGGATGTATTTAGCTCTAAGTTCAAACGATGATCCGTCTTCCTGTTGTAACCTCCTGATTCAGTTTTACTCTCTTTTGTTACTTCTTTTTCAAACTTATTACCCGTTCTCTTGATGGTTCTTGAACGGTCTTTGCAAATGGAAGTCAGGGTATGTGTGTGTGTGTGTGTGTCTGTGTGTGTGTGTGTGTGTGTGTGTGTGTAATCTACAAAAGCCTACCAAAGGACCCTCTCCCTGAATACCAAAAAAATTACAAGGTCCTTAGACATGATGCTTTACAAAAAACTAATTGACAAGGAAACATGCACAACTCTTAAACCCGCAAACATCACACCTACCCTCTTGTATCTCCTTCCAGAAATACACAAAAACAACAACCCTAGAAGGCCGGCCATTTCATCATTTAACTGCCACACGACCAAAATTTCCAAATACGTAGACCATTACATACAGCCCCTAGATAAGGAAGTAAAATTCTACATCAGAGGCACAACAGACCAACTAAATAGAATTAATGCCAGAAAATGATACTCTAGTAACTATGGACATAAGATCACTTTATTCAAACATTAAACACATCGAAGGACTAACCGCCCTTAAAGAAGCACTTAATAAAAGAAGAAAGCAAGACCCCCCTCAGAAGTTATAAAAGTCATGGATCATATTCTTACATTGAATACTTTCAATTCCAATGGAAAACACTGCCTACAAGTAAAAGGATGTGTCATGTACAAAGTTTCAGCTTCATCATATGCAACAATCTTTATGGGAAAATTTGAGGAACCCATATTTATTCCTTCATCGGTAACGACTGCATATTCTATGCAATATATATCGATAATATCCTCTTCATACACACGAGCAGTGAGGAGAAACTAACTGAATTCCCAGTGACCCTAAACATGGTACACGACTCCATTAAGTTCGACCACAAAAAATCAACAAGATCTGTAACATTTTTAGATACCCGCATCTGCATCGTTAAAACCAGAAAACTACAAACGGTACTACACACTAAAATCACCGACACCCACAACTATCTACACTTTATGTTTTCCCGCTCTAAACACCTGAAGGAGAACTCTCCCTATTCACAAGCACTTAGAAGAATATGATCTCACAATGAAGAACTAAATAAACACATTAAAAGTCTCGAGCATCAATTCACAACACGTAGCTATAAACAACACCTAATCAGGGAACAAATAAATAAAGCAATTTCCACACCTAGAGAAGACACCCTAATGTCTAATATTAAAAATAAATCCAGACGCATCCCTCTAGTAACAACTTTCAACACCACTCTTCCTCTACTATCTCAGACAAGCAAAAGTCGCTGGGAAATACTACATCTCAAAACAGACCTAAAACTTTGTTTGAGGAACCCGGCCTTCTAGAATATCATAGACCTAAGCACTTTAAGGAAAATATATGTAGTAACCAAATTTCAGATGTCAAGGTAATCCGTAATAGACCAAAAATAAAAACAATAAGATTTTTCCATCCATGTAACAACAAAAGGAGCTTATGCTGTAACCACATAAGGCACACCAATTCGTTCACTAGCTCAGTCACTAAATAAATCTACTTTCAAAATCTACCACGACTCTTAATTGTAGAAGTCATAACATAATTTACCTATTAGAATGCACACTATGCCAAAAGCAATGGGAAAATCTGAATGGACCTATTACTACAGAATTTATAATTATCGTAATCAGATCAAGTCGGCCCCCCACGAAATATTATCATCCGTAGAAAAACCTTTCCGCCTATAAAAACGTGATTTTAAAAGCCAGGCCAAATTCATTATAATTGAAAAAAAATAGAAATAGACAGAAAAGATAACCATAAAAATATTAGAGGAACATGAAGACAAATGGATTTTGCGCCGCAAATAAAATCGTCCAGACGGGATTAACCAGAAATTTAACAACATAGCTAGAATTCATATATAACCTCATAAATCAAAGCCCTACTCACATTTCTCACCCGCACAAGAGAGACATACTTGCGGAGGTGTCGAGGTCTCAAACTTATACACACACTCATGCTAATATATATACATACACACATCATACACACTCACAAAGAACAAAATGATAACATACACTTAACACTCACACATCCCTCTTCCCAGCAAACAATAAAACTGGCAAATGACCAAGAAGTGAATTCTGAGTCGCATGAATCCCCCAGCAAACTCTATGTTAAAAACAACTTAAAATAGGCCGTTTGACCAACACAAGGACTGACTAAAATTAAAGATAAAAACTAAAAACTACAGATAAAGTTCTTTTTCTTCAGAATGTCATTCATTCCTGTAGTCCACTGCTACTAACAAGGAGGAAATGTTTCTCTCCTGATGATGGCTATGCTGGCCGAAACTAGTCGAGGAACCTAACTGAAATAATAAAACAAAAAGAAAATTAATATGCAACCCAGTGTGTCTGAAATTGTTAAATATATATATATATATATATATATATATATATATATATATATATATATATATATATATATATGTGTGTGTGTGTGTGTGTGTGTATGTGAGTGTGTGTGTTTAGAACAATAAAAAATATTGAAATTTAACAATTTCAGACACACTGGGTTACATACATACATACATACATATATATATATATATATATATATATATATATATATATATATATGTTTACACTGTTGTCCTCATCTTTATTGCCATATTCACGACGTTTCGGCCGTTGTGAACTCCAGATTTCTTCAGGAGATATTATGATATTAGTTAGAAATTTCGAACCAAACACTTTATTCAGTCCAAAGGTATAGAATGTTCTAATATCATGTGACATGCCTTTGGATATCTCAATTTCAAAACAGTTTTCCCTATGGTAACTCCAATGTTTTTAAGTTGTTTTGTTCCCTCTGCTGTGGTTACGTATTGAACACACAACTCTTTCGGTTAAGTCAATTTTAGGATCACTCAACCAGCGATTTTATCTCTTGGCCCATGTGTCCTTGGGAACAACAGTATATAAATTTTAGGGACTTATAAACCTAATGGCTCAATAATCATTTTTTACTCATATTACAATCCGTTTGGATTCAATATGTCCTATGAGCGTCAGATTAGCCAAACCTTCTTTCCTCCTTGTGTGCAGTCCTGGGTATAACGATAAACCACATCCGGCAGCTAGGCTTCTGATCGGGAAATTGGTCATTTTGAGCCGTCTGAAACCGCCACTTAATTGCTGTTGTTCCTCGGCCCTGCTTGACCCGTGTTAATAATTACTTGTTAGGGTCTTAACTATGGGCAAATAATGATCACTAGGAAAGTATAGAAATACATATGTATGCCAAAATTACCAGCATTACATATTTATAATAACATTACCAACTATGCATATAGCAAAATGACTAACAATACATTTTATCTGTAGTTGAACGCATAACATTGTGTCCAAAATATTTAGATTTTGGCCTTAAATGACCCATAGAAGTGTTGATATGCTGTCAAACAAAATCAACCAAACAATTCCCTCATGTCAACCAGGAATTTCAACGTCTATTTCTGATTGTAATAATGATCGTCCTTTTTGTGTCAGTTTTCCTTAAAAGATCCTCGTTTCTCATATATTCAGTCCATAGGATTCTCAACATCCTTCTGTAGAACCATATTTCTGTAATCTCAAATCTCATCTTAATCTGTGATGGGATTGTCCATCATTCACTGTCATAAAGGAAGATATATACTACATGTTTATAATGTTCCTGTTTATCATAGTCTGCTTAGATTCTGGAAGGCATCTTTCAATACATATTCAAATTTCGTTGTCACATTTCCCTCCTCTACTAGAACGTTTTCCAGATATTTAATTTTTCATACTGTTTTCATTTCGACATCTCCAGTTCATTGTTCAGATCTCGAGATGTTTCTCTTGCTGTACAACATATATTCTTGCTTCTTATGCGTGACCGTTAATCTTTTCTTCTTGCTTTTCTTTATACACTTCTGTAGGAATCCCAGCAGTAGCTTTTGTGTATGTTATCAGTATTTAGCAATTTTTAAATCGTTTCATCTCAAGCAAACCGATAATACCACTGAAAAGTAAATGGGTTACAAGGAATGAATGTGAAAGTGAAAGTGAAAGTGAAAGTAAATGTGAATGTGAAAATGAATGAGAATATGGAGGATCGTGGAAGGGACCAAAAGGAACGTGCTTCAAGAAAACGCAAGAAGGCGATTGAAGTTGCACTGACATTTTTAAAGATTGTAGAATTCAGAAAAGTAATAAATTGGAAGGGAGTTCCACAGGTGAGAGGTGCAGGAAAAGAAACTCTTCGAGTAAAAGTAACAATGTTGTATTTAACAGTAAAACGTTGAAAAATAGTTGAGGACACGCTTGAACCGATGATAATGACAAAGAGAAGTATGTTACTCTCAGACTTGCCGCTCTGGTATAACTGGAAGAAGTGATTCCTGTCGGCTGTAGCAGCTGAGCAGGCAGACGAGAACCAAGGATGTGATCATGGTGTCACTTCCATGCGAGTTTTCATCCAGGAAGAGAACTCAAGTGCCCATTTATGAGTAAAAGTATCTATGCGAATGAAGCCACGAAACGAGTCCCAATCAGCACCTTGATAATAGAAATATATTCTGTTACTAGGACGTTAGTGAGTGAGATCAAGCCGCGAAGCATGTCCATCAGGATTACTGGGGGAATGCGTGGGGAGGGAGAGGGATTCATTGATAAAGTAGTTCAAAATCTGGATACCAGCGAGGTCAGTTATATTAGAGTGCTTAAGCTACCTGAAATAGTGGGCAATAAAGTCGCCGAAAAGCAAGATATTACAAACGGGTCTAGAGAGAAGACCTTATCGATCCTGTTAGAAATTCTCTCTAGCACGCAATAGTCATGAGATGAAGGGGAGCAATATAGGAAGAATAGATAGCTGATTGAGATCAGTGGAAAAAGTCTGAGGCACATGTAAGAACATTCTGGAGACCCAAGACAGAATTATTTAGCAAGTTGGGGATGTTTCTGACCATGTATACTGAGGACAATCATGTGAACATTAGACTCCTTCTGAAAGTGAGGAATAGAATCCGGAGCAGACAATTAAAATTAATCTTGTATATAAATAATCTAACAACTAAACAGTGCGTAACCTTTTTTTGTTACTAAAAGTCTATACATGACTTTTTAAAAGAATAAACATTGTCGAGGGAGTCGATGGACTATATAGTAACAGAGGAGTCAAAAGAAAAACTATTATTTTGACACACCATTTATCGGGGTATCGAAGGTTAAATTATTTTTATTACTAACCCTATAATAACCTCTTTTTTTCGTTAAGATACTTATTCCTCATTACTCGCTTATGTTGCGTTCGACTTGTGAGTGTTAAATTCTCTAAGTCATCTTTCCTCATTATGTGTTGTATTTCTGTTGTAACTTTCTGATTTTTAGAAACCACTTCTCTTGTATGTATTATTATTGAAATTTACTCGATTGCCGAATTCTCTCTCTCTTTCTCTTTCACTCTCTTTCTCTTTCTCTCTCTATCCCTCTCTCTCTCTCTTTCTCTCTCTCTTTCTCTCACTGTCTCTTTCTCTCTCTTTTTTCTCTCTCTTTTCTCTCTTTCCCGCTCTCTCTTTCCCGCTCTCTCTTTCTCTCTCTATCTTTCCCTCTCTCTTTCTGTCTCTTTCCCTCGGTCTCTTTCCCTCTCTCTCTTTCTTTCTATTTCCCTCTCTCTCTTTCCCTCTCTCTCTTTCCCTCTCTCTCTTTCACCCCCTCTCTCTTTCTCTCACTGTCTCTTTCTCTCTCCTTTTCTCTCTCTCCTTTTCTCTCTTTCCCGCTCTCTCTTTTCCCCTCTCTCTTTCCCTCTCTCTTTCTGTCTCTTTTCCTCTCTCTCTTTCCCTCTCTCTCTTTCTCGCTCTTTCCCCTCTCTCTCTTTCCCTCTCTCTCTTTCTCCCCCCCTCTCTCGGATACGTCTCAAGATCTGTCTGTAACGGAAAGGAAAGAAAAGCCGAACGCGAAGTATAGGAATTTTCATTCTGAATGTGTGGGTCATCCGGAAATTGCTTATTTCAAAAGAGAAATTTCTGGAAGCGAGAAACTGAAATTTTAATGAGGACTATTTCCGCGGATGAGTGTGCACAATTACAATTTAGGATCACTGATAGATTTGAGGAGGCACGGTGGAGTAATGGATAGCAGGTCGGATTGATGATTCAGAGAGCCGAGTTCGAAATCCAGTCGAATCCATTACATTCACTTACGTGCTAACGCCCTTGGGAAAGGTAGGAATCCTCTTCTTCTCCCTTAGCAAGACAGACCGGGGGTTCTATAGCCTTGGATGGCAAATGGCCTACCGCAGAAAAAATGTCAACATACTTCGGGGAAAAAAAATCAGTCATATATCGAAAGATACATGATCGCTTAAGCGTGTAGCACGCAAGGCGCATAACTGACTGATAAACCTCCAGTGTGTGGGGGTAGTGTAAAAGTTCTTGTCGGAGAAAGTAGTAGTAATAGGCATGGTAAGTAGTAATCATCACATTCTTTTAATAATCAATTTACCTCGAAACAAGGCAATAAAGCCACTAAGATGCAAGTGGCCACTAGGATTGGAAGACAGTGAAATGACTTAAGAAGGAACCGGAAACCCAATCCTAAACAGGGAACAACGGATAAACATTTGCTTCTGTTCAAAAGACAGAGGAGGAGTACGAACTGGACGATATCGAAACCTATTGCGGTAACATGAGCCGGTTGTAAATTGCGCAGACTGCAGCATTTTGTGACTTCAGAGTTGCCCACCGGAAGTGCATATAGTGACATTTTCCATGCACGATATGGCACTGCAAGAACCCCTATATTATGCGACAGTTGATTATAGTCGCCTTTCTAGACGCTACCAAGATTTCGGGCTCCTAACTTCCGGTCGGAATGCAAAAACAACAAAGCTGCTAACTGTTAGATTATTGTGTATACTTATGTACTAGTGAGCCAACCCAAATGACTTGACTCACTTTATAGTTCCCCAATAGTAGGTTAACCAATCAGGAGACGTGAAATATTCAATCCGTCGTGTATAAAGGCGGCCATTTTGTTTACTCTCTCCGAATGTCCAATGCCAACCTGTCAAGCGAATGAACAGAAGGAAAAACTACTGAACTACGCTCTGCTACTTTATCGGGATATCCACTGCCAACCTCTGGATTCTATACTTAAAGACTACCGTCATCATGAACAACACTAACACCGTACCCTCAGTATGAAGAGTCGTAGCTACCATACTGAGGAAATAAATTTTTTTTTTAAAATTTCAAAGTTCAGGCAGAGACGTTAGAACTATAAAGTTGAAGTAGACTTTAGAAGGAACCAGAAATCGAATTCTAAACAGGAAACATGCGATAAACCTCTACAGATGTTCAAATAACCGGGCGATAGGCGAACTTATCTACTGCAAGTGAGGAGAAACAATAAAATTAAAAACAAAAAGAAGTAATTAGTAAATAATATTTCAGAAGTCAGGCGAAGGCGTACAGGTTTTATGTAGACTTAAGAAGGAACCGGAAACATAACCCTAAACAAGAAACAAGGGATAAACCTTTAATCCTTTTCAAAAGACCTGGGAGGAGTGTGAAACATACGTTATGCGGACATATCTACTCCTGTTGCGATAAAAAAATAAATAATTAATAAATGAAATGTCAGAGTCAAGACGGACACGTTAGACGTATTTTCTCGCAAAAATCCTGGGAAAGGTATCAGTGTATCTCTGCGCACACCGGCTATTATTTAAATAGCAGGGTAGCCTAGGATCTCTTGATGGCAACCAGACAGAAATAAAACTAAATTCAAGACGTTGGTGAATAACGGGAGGCATTCCCACATGGATTGAAAAAATTATAAAAAATCTGCGTCGCTTTGAGTGATAAATTTTGTAAATGTTGACACGTTTTGGACTTCTTTCATACTATCAAGTTCGTCACTTTTAGAAATGAACTCTTCGTTATCTACATTTGTGCTGTGTGTTCGCCTCGGCTGCAATGAAACAGCCTGTCTCTCCCAACTTCACCTCTTGGGTCTCTGTTAAGCACCAAAAGAAGGATGCCTGACATTTTACGGGCATGCAGGAGCAGGTACAGTGACTATATCTCTGGGAATGAGTTCTTAAGCATACCGTCGGCCCTGGACGTTGTAATCACAAAGAGCACCTCCCTACTAACAACATATGTTAAGACCAGAAAGTTGGTCAGAGTTAGCAGGGAGACAATTGAGGTGACTCTATGGAGTCCGAATATTGGTGCCAAAATATTCACAAAATCTTGCAATACAATGTGTGACGACCGGCTGGTATCAAGAAACAGCAAAGAAGTGGGCGGGAAGAATCCTCACGACTAAATAGCTGAGTATGAAGAACGAGTGCATGGGCACCCGGAAAACCAGGGTGACGCTACACGAGGTGCTCATGGACATTTCCGAGAACAATTTGCGGGCTTACTTCTCGCAGTATGTACCGGTCGGGTATCTCTCCTGTGATAAGCAAGGTGAACACTGCGACTAGAGAGTTTGTGCTCTATGTGACAGGGAGCCGCAAAAGCATTTCGGTCATTCCTGACACGCTGAATGCCGAGGAGGAAACATTTTTTGTCATTGTGGAAGGACGGAGACCCCAATGCTATAATTGTGGCGCCACGGAACACTTGACCAAGCCAGATCATCAAGGAAGCAAAAAACCAATAAATTCCGCGATGTTCTCAATGGGTGGAAAAACTTTGTGGGGAGGGGGTCAAAGGCTGCCCCTACTCCTTCCTCTGCCCAGCAGGATGTCCCAGAGAGGAAGCAACTGCTGGAACAGAAGGAATTGGGACAGAAAAAGTCACAGTAGAAGTAGCAAAAGTCACAGCAGAAGCATCAGAAACAGCAGCAGCCGCAACAATAACACCAGACGCAGAAAGATCATCATCAGTCGTAACAGCAGCAGCAACAACAACGACAGGAGGAACAGCACCTACCGCAGAAAGAACTAGCAAGGTCTTCCTAAATCAAAAAGAGGAAGAATGATGAAGCGAATGATGAAGACAAGGCTGAGCAAAGCAGGACGGAGAAGGCCGTGGAAAGTACCAAGACGCAATCAACCCTTTCTTCGCCAAGGAAGAAGAATCGTCAACCTCATGTAAGGCCAGGAGCGTCACCTGAGCTCAACAAAATTTCGAAAATATATATCTCGGAGGGTCCCAGTTTTGCTCCACCCCTCTTTATATAGGATAGAAAAACTTCCCTTCCCTACTGACATCTGCAGGATTGTTACTGACAGTGGGTTATGTCCGAAATGGGCTCTGGAAATCTAGAACAACCTGTCGGCGTCCTGAGCCCCACAGATTTTCGTCTATTATGTGTCTAGGCTTAAATGATGACTATTAAACTGACATGCTGGAATGTGAGGGGCTTGAAAGATCAGAAGAAGGAAGATGGCCTGCTTTGTAACCTTTTGTTCTTCGTTGTGTATCTGGATGCGATCCAGGAGACTCACTTTGTTTTGGTGTCTATTCAGTATACATGTATCGGCTGGCCACAGGAGTTTCCTTGTCGGTGAAGCATTCCCTGGGTGCGAAGGTGAAACTGGGATGGAAGGTATTAGTCGTGGTCGATATTACATTGAAAAGTAGTTCGTTTCGGTTTATGCACCAAACAATCAGTAAGGGCATTGTTCCTACATCCGTCAGTTTAGTCCAGTCCTGTTTTTAATTGGAGTCCAGTTTAGACAGGATGCGGAGAGTCAGAGAGCCTAGTTGATTTGATCGACGAGTTTGGTCTCGTCTATAGATGCCGGGTGGATCATCCCGGGCGGGAGATATAGGCCCTTAATTGCCCGTCACTAAGATGGTCAGCTACGCGGATAGGATGTTAGAAGAGTCGATCTAGACTTGCTAGAGTGTCCCACGTTCCACTGATTAGGCTATCCGGACCACATACTCGTTTGTTTCCGGATGGCGTTATTAAGTAAGCCTAAAAAGGCTGGACACCAGAAGTTTAACGAGCCCTTGCTAAACAGGGAAGACTTCCGGCTACAACAGGAATTATTTTAGCAGTAGTTTTGAATAATTAGTGGAAGTATCTTAAAGTTAGCATTAGGTCATCTCCACCGAATATAGCCAACGCCTCACCTCAGATAAAGCTAAGAAGGTGAAAACATTGATGGATAGACTGGGGATTCCCACCTAGATATAGACTTAGATAAACAGGCTATTGAACATTCGATTAGCGAGAGTTATCAAGGCCAGATTGTTAGGGCTAGGTTATTGAAAGACGAAAGGAAATCACCATATTGATACATGTTTAAATCCTATCTAAGCTTTCGGCATACATAAGCCATTATCAAAGATGACAATTACATTTCAATATAGTAAAAAATACACGGACAAAACAATAATGCTAGTCTGCTTTTGTTGCATGAAAAATTTCAAAGCAACGACTAACTCGTGTATACGAGACGCGGAGCCGAAAATCGCGTCGCAGCTCGTGACGTCACACACGAGATTGAAAACGAGATTAAGTATTAAGTATGGGAAGTCGTTGGTATAAACCCTGGCATCAGTTATCAATAATAGGCACATAAGAATATTTCTGGAGATTTCATATTTTATTTTGTTCAGGTTAGGTTTCAAATGTTTTATGTATATAGCTTCAAGAATTTATATGTTTTGTTTATTGTTTTTATGTTTAAGTATAGTTGTGTTTTCAACGAAGGTAAATACACAATATATATATATATATATATATATATATATATATATATATATATATATATATATATAGTAATACCCAACAAAATCCAAAATTACCTCATACCGGTGAGGTACAAATCTATTTCAACCAATGGAAACTACGTCAGTCTCATTCAACCCCCGTGTACAGTATTCGTGTCGGAATTAGAAATTTAACTTTGACAGCTGTCGAAAAGTTGTTGCATATTTTATCCATTTCGATGTTTCAGTCAGACGAAATGCCCGAGACGGTGGTCAGATGAGGGTGGAAGATATTTGCCTTAAAGGGAAGAGGTTTTATAAAATTATTATTAACCTCATGACGTTAAATTGGGGATATACGAAGAACTAGCAGTATACCTTGTCTTCGACCGGCTATTTCATTACTGGGAATTTTTGCAGTTCAATTGGGGTAGTTTAAGTTGAAAGTCATCCCCCCTGAAAAAAAAGTTCTGTCCGTTTTTAAAGGAAAAAAGAAAACGTTTTACAGTATGTTTAACTTATATTTAGTCTTCGAAGTAATCGCCATCGGCATCCAGCACCCTCTACAAACGTGTCTCCAGCTGCTCAATGCCCTTGCGGTAGAACTCGGGGGATTTTGACGGAAAGAAGTCCGTGAGGGCTTTGCGCAAGTCTGCTTCATTGGTGAAGGATTTCCCACGAAGATGATTATCCAGGGAATAGAAGAGGTAGTAATTGGATGGCGCAAGGTCAGGTGAATAAGGTGGATGCTACAAAGTCTCCCACCCAAGTTGCTGTCTGGTATCTCTGACCACTCGCGCGACATGCGGCCTGGCGTTGTTATGGAAAAGCACACCTTTGCGATTCACCAGTGCTGGATCCTTCTGGCGCAATGCATGTTGCACACGTTTCAATTGCTGTGAGTATAGGTCTCCAGTGACCGTTTGGCCCGTTGGTAGCAGTTCATAATGAACCACTTGACGACCTGTCGACCAAACACAAAGGATAATCTTGCGTGGGTGCATAGGCGATCTTGCGGTGTGAGGGACAGCATACTGAGGAGACAACTAATGTCTGGAACGCTTGGGAGTTTCGTACAGAACCCACTTTTCATCACTGGTAAGGACTCGATTGAATAAGGATGCTGTACGGTGGCGAGAAAGCAGCGATACGCAGGTTGCCACTTGTTGTCCCTTGTGGATATCCAACAGCGTTTGCGGAACCCACTTGCTCAGTTTGTACGTCTTACCTAGGCAGTGCAGGTGAAGTCTAAATGTTTCATCGGAAACGTTGAACTGTCTTGCAAGTTCACCACACGTTAGACTACTGTCCTCTTCAATGGCCGCCTTCAGGACTCCGTCATTCAAGACCTGTGGTCGTCCACTGCGATGCTCATCATATAGAGACAAATCTCCCGACTATATATATATATATATATATATATATATATATATATATATATATATATATATATCCAAGCCCTTTCGACTATACATTTAGCCATTTTCAAGGTTGAAATATATTCACTGTTAACAAGAAATAGTTTGTTCAATGTTTGTATTTATAAAATGTTTTCATTTTCATAACACGGTCAAGATATTGTGTTCATGTTCTTAGTTAATATTATTAAGTGTTGTTTTTTTGTTTTTATTAATAAGGCTTCCATTAATTTTAGACTTTTTGGCAAATAAACTCTCGGATAAAAAGAACTTTCGGACAGTTTTTATATAATTCATCTCAAAAGAAAAAGAAGGTATTAGATCACATGAAAATTTGTATAAAAAACTAAATCAAAGCACCTTGTCTGTCGTATTCAATGAAATGTGCATGAAAGAAGGATGGATTGCTTCCTAAATACATACATACGTATATATATATATATATATATATATATATATATATATATATGGCCTAGCAACACTGAAGAGCTGTGATACAGCGAATCAGTTTGTCTGTGGATGACAATAATTATATATATATATATATATATATATATATATATATATATATATATATATATATATGTATATATAGAGAGAGAGATAGCTTGAGAGAGAGAGATTCTAACACACACACAAACACACACACATATATATATTTATTATAATTATTTTTTTTAAAATAATGTGTAGTTTGAAACTACACATTATTAACTTTCTAAATAATTAAAATTTATTAAATGATAGACATGAGTTAAAGGTTTTTTGCCGACATCAACAAATTTTCATATTATATAATTAGCATAAAATTTCTTTTAAATTTCACGATCTCATAAAGGGTTTAAGAGCGTAACCCAATCACAAGATAACAGAAATACCATTATGAAGTCGTCAAAAAAACAAATTATAGTTCAGTGTGACACGTTTATGTACGAACAGCCCTCGCTTGAGGATGAAACAGAGCTTTTGGCTATTGTTTTTGAAACATGAGAACTCTTATGTAGCGAAGGAATCATATTTTTAAAAAATAATTATAATTTAGGCTTAAAAATAAAAACAAAAATACTAAAGAACTTCGGATTATTTACCTAATGTGTTCTTTCCTATTTTTCTATACATATGCCCCCATATATATATATATATATATATATATATATATATATGAATAAAGAGAGGGAGAGAGAGAGATTTTTAGATGTTTTATTACGTCTTCTGCGAGAATGTGGTATTATGGTATATGTTGGCATTGGATGGAGATGGGTCTGTTCTTGCGGTGATTGCGTCAAATGTTAGAGTTGAAGGCTTGTGAGTCGGATTAGCTAGCAGTAGGATATACAGTATCGGTCAGCCTTTCCAAAATTTCCATTTCGAGCTTGTACTACAAAACAATGTAAGCATTTTTTAGATAAACTTTCCCGATATGCTTGTAACCAACACATCGCCAGATATATTGATAAATATCTATGCACTGACAAGCTACGGGGAAAAGCTTGTTATGAATACAAAATTTGTTGAAACACTCTAATTGAACTATCAATCCCTGGCGAAACCATTGTCAACGTAGGAACCGTTTGATCGCAGTAGGATATGGCATTCGTAAGAGATTCATTAATCATAAAGGCTTTAGCTTGTTTTGTTCGCGATTCTTAGATAAAAACAAATTCTCCGCCAATCGAGTTAAAGGATTCATCCTTATTTTAAATTGAACACTGGATTTTTTTCTATGCAGAGATGGCATTAATTTGCGGCCATTTTGTCGTTCGACGTTTACCGTTGCTGGGTAACACGAAGGAATGAAACAGAACGACGAAAAAATAAAAGCAGCGAAAAAGACGATGTCTTTGCAGGATGGAAAAATATTAGAATTACTGTCTTCGGAAAAATCACAAGCATCTGAAACAAATAAAATTAAATATTACAAGAAAACAGGTTGAGTTCCTACTTTTGAAATAAATAAAATAAAATAAAATTCTTTATTTTATTCACATTCGACGTCTATCATTTTCTTAGCCTTTTTCTCTCTAATTCTCTCTCTCTCGCCTTCTCTCTGTCTCTTTCTCTATCTCTGTCTTTCTCCTTCTCCGTCTCCCTCACTCTCTCGCCATCTATCTGACAAATTGGAAAGTTTTATCCTTTAAGACTTCATCAGACTGGGCTTTGTTGAGTTTGCAACGACTACACATGCGCGCAAAACGAGAGACGCTGGTAGGTTCTGTTTTCGTTGGTATAAGTCTCGACAGACTATCCGCATGCCCGATCTTTTTCGTTGGTAGATACTCCAATCTGAAATTGTAGTTACCCCATCTTAGTAACCTATTTGCAGTGTAAACCGGTAGACATTTTTTCGAACCAAATATTGTTAGTAACGGTTTGTGATCCGTCTGTAGAGTAAAAAATCTACCATAGATATATCTATGAAATCTTGTGACTGCTAAAATAATTACTAGAGCTCCTTTCTCTATTTGTGAGTAATTTTTCTCTGCTGGGGTGGGGTTCGAGAAGCATGTGCGATGGGTTTTATTGTCCCATCCGGCATTTTATGCAGTATACACGCTCCGACTCCATAGGCGCTCGCGTCACTTGCTACAATTATTTCTAGTTTAGGATCGTAGTTTGCCAAAAATAAATCGGAAGTTAACGCCTTAATTATTTTTTCAAACTTTTCTGGCCTTCGTCTGTCCACTGCCAAACTTTCTCTTTCTTTAGCAGTTCGTTCAGTGGTGCGCGAAGTTTATGCACATGAGCAATGAATTCCTGGTAGTAACTCACTAAGCCTAGAAAACTTTCTAATTTTGTTATGTTCTTTGGAACTGGCATTTTTTTATATTGCCGTTGCCCTTTCAGAGTCTGGTCGTCTTCCTTCTTGATCGATGATATGGCCCAGGTATTTAAATTCCTTCAGGAAAAAATCGCATTTGTTTTATTTTACCTTGAACCCATAGCTTTGTATTCTCTTAAACACCTCTTGTACGTGTTCCCAGTGTTGTTCAATGCTTTCGCTATTTATCAATACGTCATCCAGGTATGCAATCGTGTACTCTAGTTTGGCGAGCATAGTATCCATTGTCTGTTGGAATATAGCCGGCGCGACCTTAATCCCAAATGGTAATCTTTGGTATTTGTATAAACCTTTGTGTGTGTTTATGCACAGTAATTTTGAACTTTCCTCATCGACTGGAATTTGTAGGTACGCTTCACTTAAATTTATTTTTTTGAAAAAATTCCGCCATTTAATTTAGTGAATACTTCTTCTGGAGTTGTTAGAGGATAGTGGTAATCTTTTATCGCTGCGTTCAAACCAGTTGAGAAATCAGCGCATACTTGAATCTCTCCCGATTTCTTTTTGACGTAAACCGTAGGTGCGGCCCATTGAATGTATTCTACTTTTGTCAATATGCCAGTGTTTTCGAGTCTAGCCAATTCTTGATGTATTTTTTCTGTTGACGGCAACGTTACGCTCCTTTTTTCTTGAAGAGTGGTTGAACGTTTTCTTTTATTTCGGTATTTGCTGCCATTTTTTTTACATCTTCCGAGACCTGCTGAAAATACTTCGGGGAAACTCGTTTTTAGTTTCTCTTTTAATTTATCTGCCTCAGTTGATAAACTTTTTATATCTTGGCAGTACGTACTTATTGGTAAATCCCAAAGTTCGACTTTTTGCATCCAGTCCGTTCCGAATAAGATTTCTGTATTTCTTAATACATACATTTTTAATTTTTTTTGTCATTCCGTTAAATGTCACGTTTGTAATCACTTCACCCTCAAATTTTATTTTTCTCCTCGTAACCGACCTCGAAATTTTATCCGTTTTTAACATGGCAGGTTTGTTCAGTTTTCTCCATGTTTGAACGTTAATAATAGTTAAGTCCGAGCCGGAATCCAATTGTAGTCTGACTTTTCTCTTTTGCATTTCTACTTGTACGTATTTTCTTATGTTAGTCTCATCCACTTGGTCAGTCCTCGTGATTCTTATTCTGCTTTTGCTTTTTCTTCTAGTCCAACAATGAGAACATTTATGACCTATTTTTTGCATGATAGACAAGTTTTAAAACGGTATGGACAGTCTTTATACCAATGCCAAATCCCACAGCAATAGCATGGACTGGGTGGTAGTTTTTTTCTGATATTGACTTTTAGAAGTAGAAAATTTTGTTTTACCTGTTTTTGAGGAGAGAAAATTGGTTTGGTTAGTTTCTGAGGAGGGAAAGTTGCTTTGTCTTCGTACTTTACGTATGTGCGCGATGCCAGCTTCTTCTATATCTTTTGAGTCTTTCTTCACACTGATGCATTTTTTTTGAAGTGTCAAATCTTGTTCACTCTCCAATCTTGTAAGGATACTGCGTCACATTTCCGCGTCTTTGTTTGAAACCAGGCCTTGGACGTAAATTAAGCATTTGAAATTGTCCGCGCTGAGTTCCGATAATTTGATGTCGTCACAATATTTGTTTACAATGGAAGCGAAAGTTATGTAATCTTCGCTGTCCTTTTTTGTTAGGTTCAGACATTTCCATCTTTTGTGGAATAATGAGGTATTAGTGCAGAAAAGTTCTGTTAGCAGTTTTATGGCTTTTTTGAAAGTTAACTCATTTGTTTTCCTCGGTAGGATATAATCTGCGAATTTGGTATATTCGCATGTGCCTAATTTTCTTAGTAATAGACGAACGTTTCGTGCGTCTGACCAATCTCTGCAGTCAAATTCATATAGGTCTTCGTACCTTCGGAAGTAAGTTGCAAAGGTATTGTGTTCGTCGGATGCATACGTGAAATCTTCGATAGTTCTCCAAATAGCAACTTGTGAGAAAACTGTTTCATTATCAGAATTTTGTCCTTTATTTGACATTACACGTAGCAATAATTCTTGTAATTCAAGATGTTTCTGTTCGTTTTGTTGTTGCTGTTCAAATTAGATTTTGATAAGTTCCACAATGGTTGACTTAAAATCTTCCATGTTAACGCAATTTTGTGTAAGTATTTTACCTTAGTTTAAACTGATATTCTGAAACCTGTGTACGCCAAAAAAAATTTCCTTTGTTGCCAGTAAAATTGATGTCCAAAAAGAAAATTTTCTTTTATTTTCTTTATATGTTCGCGTAGAACTTGTTTGTTTTAGTAATCTCCAGGTAGCACTTGTTTCTTACAGTTTACTCTTCGACACTGTTATGTGCGACGGATAGCAAAATAGGTATGTCCTCCGCGTAGAGACTTCGTTTTTTCTTGGGGTTTCCTCGTCGCCACTTGTTATGGTCCAAGTTCCTTGTACCACGGCGATGGTCCAAGGTAGAACCAATGAAGAATAACTCGAATACAGGTATGGAATAACACAGATATATTACAAACAGAAATATATACAAAGACGTAGAAGTATTAGTAATGACTATCAGATTTGGTTAGAGTGAAATATGTTGTCTCGACAAGTATCACTATTCCAATGTTCTTACAATAATCCTCTCTGCTCCCTCTTGAGGCGCAGTATTTATAATGTGCGTAATAGTCCATTATTATTATGGCTAAGTTCCCATAACATAATTAAAACAAGATAAGGAAACAGAAAAAAAATAAGACAATGAAGGGACGAAAAAGAAGAAAGGGGAAAGTAATTAAAAGAAGATATGGAAAAAGAAGAAAAGTGAAAGCAAGAAAAAGAAGAAAGAGCAAAGTAATTAAAGGAAGAGAAGGAAAAAGAAGAAAAAGACGAAAAAGAAGAAAAGCGAAAGCAAGAAAAAGAAGATAGGAAAATAAAAAAAGAAACACATATATGTATGCTGTACACAGTATACGCGTGTTCATCAATACGTTCCTACTCAGAAAAAAAAATTGCTCAACACATATTTATTTATCAACATAGGACCCTTTCATCACAATGAAACTAAGCCATAACTCACATTATACAGTGAAAATATTTCTGTTATTCTGAAGCCATTTTTCCCGTCTTCATTTAAAAGAGTCGAGTGGAAAAATCGAGAAAAAATTGCACAAAATAAAATACAATATTTTGAATTCCTTGATTAGATGTAACTAGGACATGCCCTAGAAGTTTTTTAAAATTCGTTTTTATTCTTTTTATAACAATGATCTGTATTGCCTACCATATACTCAGTGCTTGTTTGTTATCAAATGAAGGAATTGTGTAGAATAACGATAAACTAAATATTTATCTGGTGATCCATTTTTTTGAGGATTGTATCGTTTCCTCAAATCCAACAGAGCTACACAGGGTGAAAAAAAATAGAAGATAATTTTAAAGAATGTAACATATTTGAAATAACGTATTTAGATGATCATTTGCTGTTTTAGAGTTACATTGTAATTTCATTACAAGAATTTACAAATAGGAACGATTAATTAGCTTATCTTCATACCCTGCCTAGTGTCAAACGCTACTGGTGGCGCTAGGGGTGGCGGTCCCGCCATAGCCACCGGAACCGTGATATCACCCCTGGTCAGCGACTGATGAAGACAGGATATCGCACGTGTTAATACACGTTGTATGTTAAATATATATATATATATATATATATATATATATATATATATATATATATATATATATATATATATATTCTGGATAAAGGGTGTGTCGTGCATCAAATCTGATTCTCCATTTCTTTGAACAGAAAAATAGATTTTCTGTTTTAATACGTCATTCAAACGAGCTGGTTGATACTTACAGCGTTGTACAGTTCCTTGAGATTTCAGCAATTTGAATTAACGTAATTTCTTGCATACAAGACGCATTGTTGTCCTAAAAAACACCATGAAAAATACCTGTGCATCGTCCAAGACGAACTTGGAACGTAAGTTTATTAAATGGGGTGAAGAAGAGGAAAACTCTTGTGGAACGAAGGTAACGCACAGGCTCAAGTAAGCTTGGACGGTCACCTAATTGGCTTGACTGTTTGGGACGTGGATTTGTATGTTGAGTCATTACACTATAATGTTGATATCTATATAATTCAGCCTTTTATATGATGTAACCTCAGTACTTAGCTGTTATTCTGTAAACCAGATCCCCGAAAAGATTATAACCTGACATTTACTATCTTAACATGTTCTCATCTAAGGTCAATCGTTATATATCTGAAATATCTCCATAATCTAAAATCCTCATGTCCATAAATCAACCCCATTCCGTATATCACATCCATAGGCCTCGGGAAACTTTCGATTTGCGCCTAAGGTGTTATACCTCAGCTGCTGACGGCGAGGCGGCATCTGTTATGGCTGTACAGGCCAACACGGGAGTGACAATTTCGATTGCATCTGAAGACGCTCTCGCCCGTGTTGTTTCTTCCCGTGTTTTGCCGTCGCGGTGAGGCAACGCTGGAGTGTTCCTTCCAGGGCGCAAAGCTGGACAGGGTTTGATGTGAGATCAGCGGTTCCACATGCAACACGTCTCCGCTCTCCACGCCATTGCTATCGTCCAAGAGAAAGGCAGAGTCAAATGCAGCTTGTCACTGTCGTCGCAGGAGTTACCAGAACGAAATCTAACATAACATTGGGCTGCCTTAGGGAGTCCGGCTCCGGATTTATCGTCAGGGTTTACTCTCGAAGCCTTTCCCATGATTGGGTTTGTGCGCAAGGGAGCAGAGTTTTCCTCTTCTTCACCCCATTCAATAAACTTTGAGTTGCTCTTCTATCGGGTAAGAAGAGTGTACCATTATTTTTCTTCGTTCGATTCCATTTTGGAACGATAATGGGTATGTCCCCATTCACATAAATATAGTAGTAAAAATTGTGTGTTGGATATTCGTCTCCAACTGTGCTGGTCAAACTCTCTACTTCCCGGCAGAAACGATCCCCAGACGAAGCTATGTCGAAAGGCAGAGTCTCGTCTCGGGAAACAACTACCCGACCGTGTTTTATACGGGGTCTACGGGGAATTTTTGGACGAGCCTACAGGTAAATCAAAGGATCTATTTGAGGTTAAGTAAACTTGATCTTATTTGTGAAATATTTTAATTAAAAAATGTTATGTCTGGTGAAACATCCAAGAAATCCGAGGAAAATACTTTGATAACTTACTTTTATAAATCTATACAAATAGTCTACGTCTAATCACAGATTCCATAACTGTCGAGATACCGAAAAATGCATTAAACAACTGTGAATCGGAATTTCTTTTATGATAATATACAAAATTTACCTAAAAGGGGTCTAAATTAAGATAAACACCTGAATGAAAGAAAGGTATGCATAAAAATGACAGTAAATGTCCAGTTTATATGATCAGTCAGTTATGTGATACACGCTTAAGCCATCATGTATCTTTCGATACATGACTAACGAGGCAGATTTTTTTCTCGCAGCAGGTTGCCATTTCTTTCAGCGGTAGACCAGTTGCCATGCAAGGCTATAGAACCCGGTCTGTCCCTGTTAGTTAGGAGAAGAGGAGGGTTCATGCCTTTCTCAAGTGAATGTACTGGATTCGACTGAAATTCGAATTCGGCTGTCCGATTTCTCAATCCAAGCCGCTATCATTTAGAAACGAGGTCAGTTTTCGTTACTTAGAAGATTGGGGTAACAACATTTTCCTACTTTGTGTAGCCTTGTGCCAGACTATTATAAGATTAGGAAATATCTATACGTATAAAGATGTGAATATACATTTTCAGTAGAGAGAAATAATGAGCCAGGTACGCCATTTTCGTTTTCGTAATCGTCATCCCTCGAGTGTTACAAATTAGCAATGTGAATTGCAAATCGAAACAAAAATTAAGATGAGACAAGACTTATTTTCATGAATTTTATTTTCCTGAACATTTCAAATCCTTTTTCAATAATTAGTTTCGTGTGGAATAATTTTTCTCAATCAATCGGCGTGTGTTTTTATTTCATTTTTTTTTTTTTTAGTTTAGAAACTTTTATTTATGAAGAGACAGCTTCCTTTTGATGAATTAGGATTTCGTTCTTAGAATAATAATGAATTCCCCAGTGTACTTTATTTCCATTTTTCCCGCTTTTTTATTATTTCCTTTTCTCCCAAATTGGCTCCCACTATTATAAAGAAAGATCGTAACATGGTACAGAATTTAAATTTGATTTAAACGAAGTACCAATTCATGCAATTAAAAGAAAACACTTAATCCCAAACGTTCAATACCACAATTACTTCCACTCCTTCATCTACGACGAAGAATAAAATATCTATCTGAGAAAACCTGTTGTCACTTGTTCCCTAAATAAAACCACTGGGAACTCCCGATATCCCTCTTCTCCCCTGTGAAGTATAGGGCCACAACATCACAACGCGAGGTGTTGCTTTTTCTATAGCAGACGAAATTTGCCAAGCCGATATCCAACAGGTCTTGAATTGTCGTTCTTCTAGACTGGGTGACACACAAACCTAGAGAGCTAATTATGTGCTGGTATTTAACCCATAGCGAGCAGGAGAAGTAGTAGACTCATATATTTACCAAGTGTACTGGTTGCGCTGGTCCCACTTTCCGTGTTGCTCACCACTACAACTCTTAATACTGCTACCATTAATGTATATGTATTGCTGGCCACTGGTATTCAAGGATACCCGTCTACTATGGCGGCTAGCCAATAGCTGTTGCAGACAGGCACATTTGTGTTTGCTCAACACCCCCAGAGCCCAGCTATGGCTTATACTGCAACTATGCTGAGCAGACCTTATTTATAGTTTCTGGGAAAAAGCGTGTTATCTAGCCTGATCAACAATTTGAACAAAGCCAGCACGCTAAAGAACTCGGCCACGATGACTTGTGACTTCGTGCTAGCACGGCTATCGACAGCCACAAGGGTCCCATCTACCCAATTTAGCTCACAAGGCTTGTGTCAATTTGTGGTATGATTTTCAGGCACTTTCTAAACATGCCGCTCGCTGGGATCGACCCCTTCAGTCCGATAACATCAGGAAGTCTGGTGAGATTCGAACCCAGGTCAGAATGCCAACGTTCCAACCACTCGACCACCTGCCAATTCCTACTATCAATAATAATAATAATATAAATTAATATTACTACTAATAATATAAAAGAATGAAGACTTTAAAAAGAAATAAACACTGCTGTAAAAAAAGGAAAAAAAATGCTACCTGAGAGAATTCCGTTCTCTATTTGACAGCAACAATCAAAGAAGATGGACAACTCCATTAATTTGAAGTCCGGATTTCCGGCTGTTTGGTAATTAGAGTGCCACTGGTCATTGAAACACCGGAGTGTTGTATAAAAACATGGAAAATATTACAGAGATTGGTTTGTGATCTATACACAGAGATATGACAAAAAGCTTAAGTGTTTGGAACAGCGATGATAATTCGTAAATAATTGGAAATCGTCTGAAGAAGAAATGGAAGGTCCTTTTTCCTAAGTCACGAGAGGTGACCTTAAAATAAACCTCTTACCAGGAAGCAGCATCATTTGATAAGGGTAATGGTAATACCAGCCATCTGCTTATAAGAAAGCCTTCGATATTCATTGACCAAATAGTCATTAATATCGGTTGCATTAATGATGGGGGGGGGGAGGTTCTGCATTTCTAAATCTGTGTTCTAATTTCATTACGAAAGAAACTAAATAATACTAATAGTAGTAGTAGTACTAGTAATAATAATAATAACTGTAGTAGTAGTAATAATAATAATAATGGTAATAATATTAGTAGTAGTAGTAGTACTAGTAATAATAATAATAGTAATAATATTAATATTGGTAGTAGTAGTAATAATAATTATAATAATAGTAGTAGTACTAGTAATAATAATAATAGTAATAATATTAATAGTAGTAGTAGTAATATTAATATTAATAATATTAATGATAATGTCTGAGGCTATGTAAGGCATAGCGCTCATGGATTATGATCATAATTGACTTGCTTTGTTAACATATACATGTTTTGTCTTAGTGAATGGTCAATACTAAATATTCCCTTCAATACCACGGAACTGCTTGTCAGTTGCCTGTCCATAAACAACTGTCCCCGAGGTGATAGAGACACTTGGCTTGGTTTAGAGGCAAAATCTTGCACCGGTTTTCAACCTCAACCACATCCAATCAAGATTCAGAAAAGCTGGTGATCTGAGGCTGAAAGACCTGAGCAGTTAGGCAAATTGAGGTAGCACTTCCCTTCTCCCCCACCAAGTTACTCAAGTTTGTACTGGATTACAGCGGCAGTGTGTGCTGGAGCATTGTCATGCTGAAGGCGTGCGTATCTTCAATTGACTATTGCGGGGTAGCGGGCTTTAAACATCATATACTCGCTGCAGTTAACTAGTGTAAACATAGCGTTTTAAATCTTCACCAGAAACTTCTGTTCAAAACAACGTTTTCGTCAACAAATTCTAAACCCTGGCTGGAACGAAGCCTCTGATTTCCTTTATTAGGATTATGGAACTAGATCAATTTTTCATCCCCAATTAAAATTCGACGTCAAAATCGAGCATCTTGAAGATTTGCCAGCAAGTTGTTTGCAAATGTTCACACTTCGTTGAGCCTGGTCATTGGTCAGTTCAGGAAGAAAGTCTTGACATCGTCTGTTCACAAGGCCGAGTTTATGGAGGTGTCAATTGAATGTGTTTGGAGAAATACCAAGTTCTACCGGCAAGGAAGGCCTCATCTTCCACAATAGAATGTCGATCTAACCTTGCTTTAAATTTGATCCAGTACCACAAACATAGGCATAAGTGTATTTATTAAAATATACTTCATAGCTCTGTTTGACTACACTGAGCACTTTTTTGTATGCACCATAATTTAAATCGAATATATATCACACGCATATACAGTTGCTAATATCTCGTTATTTAGTTTATATTCACATTCGTTGTTATGGTAACACATCTAAAGTACGCAGAGTGAATTCGCACGCTTCAATTTTATAGTAGTGCCTGTAAGGAAAGTGTGTAGAGTGTGGTCGTCTTTTCACATCAGTGAGATTCTATTAGGGTCTATTAAGCGGCTGTTTTTGGCGACGCAAAACATATAACAGATCCGATAACCACCATATTCCCCAGATATCGGCATTTGCGCCTTTTCTCTCCTTGCTATCTATGGCATTGATATATATATATATATATATATATATATATATATATATATATATATATATATATGTATAAAATAATTTTTACCTAAGTTTTTACCTTTTCATGGGACAGAAACTATTTCGGCAGTTTTTAATATCGGTGTTGAGAAGAGAGACGATGACTCTATTCCTCTGCCGAAATAGTTTATTACCTATATGCGGTAAAAAAAGATTATTTTTAATTTCTCGGACATTCAGGCGGGTAAATGTTGTTTAATACTGTTTATTATAAACATAGTATTTACTTAAATATTTGTAACTGTAAAAAGAATGTATAAACATAAAAATATCTTAAAATAATTGTCGGACTTTGTCCATTTCATAATGTGTGACGTCATTTGTTTACATTTGGATACGCTTTGAGCAGATATGAATGTACGTGAGAGATTCATGGAAGATTGTAGTTTAAAGACAGTAACATCGACTTTGCTAATCGAACGCTCCTCTGTGGCCCAATCGGTTAAAGGCACGTCAGGCTATATGCCGGTTCCGTATAGGATACAGGTTCGATTCCTGTCGGAGGACGAATATTTTCTATGAAAATTTCTCGGACATTCAGACCGGTAAATTTTGTTTAATACTGTTTATTATAAACACAGAATTTAATTAAATATTTGTAGCTATAAAAAGAATGTATAAACATAAATATATATTAAATATATATATATAAAATATGTTTAACGTTCTTTTTATAGATTCAAGTATTTAAGCAAATGCTCTGTTTTATAATAAACAGTATTAAATAACATTTACCGGCCTGAATGTCCGAGAAATTTTCATAGAAATTTAATACTGTTTATTATAAAACAGAGCATTTGCTTAAATACTTGTATCTATAAAAAGAACGTTAAACCTATTATAAATGTCTTTAAATAAATTGTCGGACTATGTCCAATTCAAAAAATATATATATATATGAAGAAATATAGTTATGAAGTGTGCTATATTTATGGGATAAAGTGCTCAATATCAGGGATAGAGCCTGTGTAAATATAGAAGTCAACACTCAGAGGCGACAGTCTGTTTCATGCCAGATGCAATCGTCAGGCCTGACGATTGCATCTAACATGAAACAGACTGTAATAATATTATCTGAGTTTATTGGTATCTATCTTTGTCAGTGTGTTCATATCTATCTATCTATCTATCTATCTATCTATCTATCTATCTATCTATCTATCTATCTATCTATCTATCTATCTATTTCAATCCTTTTCATATCTATCTATCTATCTATCTCAGACTTTTCATATCTATCTATCTATCTATCTATCTATCTATTTCGATCCTTTTCATATCTATCTATCTATCTATCTATCTCAGACTTTTCATATCTATCTATCTATCTATCTATCTATCTATCTATCTATCTATCTATCTCAGACTCATTGACGATGACTAAAAAGGCACTGCGATTAAGCATCTTATTAGATTTTCATGCATTCTTGCAAGTGATTTATAGGCATAGCGAGTGTAAAAGCTGTTGAAATATTCACTGCATCCGACCACTTTCCCCTAATATATTAGTCATTATTAAGGATAATTTTGTTTAACTGAATATGTAGATTATTTTATATCTATATATAATTTATGTTATGGATTCCGGGATGAAATCCGGTATCAAATAATAACAAACGCCAAGAATGAATATAGAAAATAAATGTATTAACGTAATAATACAAACTGGTAATACAGGTTAGTAGTTCCAGGAATGCGGGTTAGTAGAAAAATATATATATATATATAAAGTCTTTGGTATTGACGTATCGCGGTATGACTCCTTACTGAGTCTAAGTGCTCGTTACTGTGACTCCTGTGCTACCCGCCTCTATTACTACTGTCCGGGTATTCACTGGCGGTAGTATATGTATACCTTGGGTGAGTCCATTTGTGTAAAAAGGGGAGACCCCTCAATAATTTATATATAAATATATAGTTTATTTATATATTGAATATATAATTCGTTATATATAACGAATTCTAACGGTTTATGACAGTGAACCCATCAATAAAAACAGCGTTGATATTGATTAATAGATTAGCCGAAAACGCTCGGATCCATCGATCATTTGGAGAGTTTCTAAAACTCAGTCCAGAAAAGAAATCACTCGTACGAATTGAAGAAAATGTAATGAAAACTCTTAATCCCAGATCTTTGTTCTCATCTTCAATGTAACTTTTACGAAAAATCGATTGTTAGCCAAATGCACAGTTCTATATAGGAATGTTTTTTCCAGCACTACTATTTTGAATCTAAGTGGGCATTCTCTCTTGCAGTTAAGGTGGTAAGAGTTTTTGCGAGTGGGTGAAAGTGTTGTTACTGTATTCTACGAGAACGTCTAAGAATGGGAGTTTGCCTCTCCAATTACTACATGTCCCAAGATGTAAATATCATATTTCAACAGGGCTGTAAACCACAAATATATGTCCTCTAGGTAGACGAGATATTATTTTTGCGCAAAACACAAAAGAAATAGATACTCTCTAAAGCACATTTAAAAAAAAAACTCTCTCCTTAAATTTAACTAAGAACAAGGTAAAAAACTCCCATTCTCAGATGTTCTTATAGATTACATTAACAACACTTTCACCACCTTATTGTATAAAAACCTATCAACAGAAACTCTTGCCAGCTTAATTTTAAAAATGAATCCACTCAGATACAAAATATCAGTGATAAAAAACTTACACACGAAAATCCATCCTCTCGTATACTTTTCCTTAAATAAATCAACAATGCAAAATAGACATGAGTTAACAATGGTTTTCCTAACTACCTCATCGACCACAAGATTACAATATTTATCTCCAAAATAAATAATAACGGTACTGGATACACATAGAAAAACAATAACATAAAAAAGCCAAATGCATGTCAACGTTAAGCAAGATGAATCTTCACTTAGAAATATAATAAAGAAATACACTAACCAGTTCAAGTGAACAAAATAATTAAATTAATTATCTATTACAAAAAATTATAACAGCTAAAATTATTCGCAAAAATAGCGACACACGTGCAAAATCAAAACTACAAAGAACCAACATTATTTACAAACTGTGTTCCTGGTCAAACCAAACTTAAATAATTACATTGGTCACACTACCACATGTCTATCCAGAGGACTTACGTTACACCTATCCGAGCACAGCTCCCTCAGAATTTAAACACACATGCCCAAACCTACTAGACTCGATCCGAAACCTACCAGTAGACAATACATGCATAATAACCTCATCCACATGTAAAAAAGATTTAAAATAATGGCAGTCCTAATAATAAAGAAAGCAAAAGCCAACACTCAGTAACATTATCTACGAACACGGCTACAATGTGCTGACCGTGTTTGGAAAATGAAAAACCCCTATATCTCTAGATACATACACACTATCCATGCATTCAGTTAAAACTAAAATCATCCTTGGCAAAAGCTAAATGTATAGCCGAAAGCGATCAGAAATGCAGAACATTTGAACAGTTTTTATCACTTTGTGTCCAGAAATGAAATGACTTGTATGATCACCAAACAAATTAAATAAAAAGCTTAATCGCTGTTTCTTGTCAGTTGTCTTTACCGAAACATGTATAAAAGAAGGATTGATGCTTAAATACATAATATAATTTGAGGTAGATATGATATTTTCTTTTTCATATTTACATGCTTTGCATACATTGTCGGTCCGTAAAAAAATCTTCTTTTGACAGCAAAATGGCGCCTAAATTCCCCTTTCTTTGTTTGAGTGTTTGTCTTAAAACTTTCTCCTTTAGTTACCAAAAAGATGAATAAATAAGCTAAACCTTTCTCTGCCAATGTTTCTCGTCGATTTGAAATTGCATAAAATACACAATTTATAGTATTTTCGATATGAAAAAGTATTTCAGGATGATTCCTTTAAATATTCCTTTTTTAAAATTACCTTGTAATTTCATCTTATAGTTTGGTGCATATAGAACCATTGAAGTGCATGTCGAAAAAAATCTATATTCATGGGATAGATTACCAGAGGATTTAAATTCTCTTCCCCACCCGGAAAGACGGACAACGCGCGCACCAGAACACACTCAGATATATATATATATATATATATATATATATATATATATATATATATATATGGGGATGTTGTAAAAATTCTCAGATTTAATCTGCAGAAAAATACAATATGTATAAAGGAAAAAGCAGAATAGGAAAATACTTGAATCTGCTAACAATAATAGAACCAATATTTCTACACGTGAAAATATTTCCTTCAAACATAAAGTAATTGATGTCATTTTTCAGTTGACCATATGAATATACTATAGCGTTTCTAAATCCTTCTAGTTGCTAACGGCATTTTATTTGTTGTTTACAGATACTTTGTTTCAATAAATTTTGTTTTTTTATCTTGAAAAAGTCCACATTGGAGGAAACGCGTCGGCTAAAACTACAGTTTTCCTATTTTCTTCTTTCTTTTATCCATATATATATATATATATATATATATATATATATATATATATATGGATAAATTCTGGACGATTGTTTTCGCCTCAATTTCATGTTCTTGCTTCTTTCTTTTTTTATTCCTCATTTTTCCTTGGGCATTGATTTGTTCAATTACAAGCCGAAATACATAAGGTTTATCCAAACGAATACCAGTATTTATATATATATATGTTGCAATTTTTGCTGTTATCATTTCATGTTTTTTACCCGAGCTTATATTGCAATTTTCGTTGTTATTATCGTTTTTTCTCTAGCATTCCTTATTACTGGTTCCCATATTGTATTCATTTCTATGCTTGATCGACTCAGGTGATTTTTGTGTAAAAGCACGTGACCTGCAGTATTCAATGTACGGGCGAATGGTAGATTTAGAAATGTGCAAGGTGGCTTCTGACGAAATAATAAACATCTGGTACAACACAGTGAACTAACTTGTCTAGCAGCAACTGATTCAATATAATCGCATCACTTCATGACAGCGGAAAACGTTTGCGCAAGGAGGCGCAACGTGTTGGTCTCCTAGAGGTTGCTATCGGCCATGCTGATGACAAGCAGAAATGGACCTCTATGGTTATAAAGCAGTTTTGTTTAAGAGGCGTTAATAATTAAAAAGTCAATGCTTGTCCCAGTTAACCACAGATTGGAGCTCCTTTACGAGAGCAGTTGCCAGTTTTACTTTGTCAAGCCTGTCGGGCTTGCGCCTAAGACAAGAATAAGTAGTTGTCGTATTTGCATAAATATATATTATGTCTTTTTAAATTCCTTGAGCGACATACTATATTCATCAACACGCCCACGTGTGTCAAATGTGGCACAAGGCAGGGTTAATGTGGGCCTTCCGAGCCCGTAGGCTCGGGCAAAAATTGCCCGTATAACCCGTATAAACGGGATCGGGGTGGTCAACCACCTCGAACGAGGCTCTGCCCTTCGGCGGAGCCTCGTCCAAGTTCCTCTCTGCCCAAAGGCAGAGAGTTCCCCTCTGCCTTAGAGGCAGAGAGTTCGACCGAATAGGTGAGACGTCCAAAAAGGACTGAATCTTGAGCGACATACGGCCGTGAGATATCATTACGGTTTCTGTAATAAGCCAGTTTTTAAGTTATTAGGTTGTTAGCTTACTGCACAACCCCCAAGCTTCTAGATCAGTTCCCTCCTAAGGCTATAGAATCCGGTCTGCCCTGCTATGGACCCATAGCTGGGAGAAGAAGAATTTCCCAAGGTTATTAGCAAGTAAGTGAATGGGTGCAAAGGTGTAGAGGAAAAGTTCTTTGCTGTTTTAGAAATGTTCAGTGTCTAAAAAGTTGTCTGCCTTTGATTGAAAGGTTGGATTTAACTTAAAAGATTTTTCTATGACAGATATTAAGTGAAAACATTTGTTGTATGAATTTTTCAATCTCTCATGAAAAAAGTTTATTTCTTTGGCGGCAATTTTGACACATAATTCCCGTGTGTATCTTTACGTGTGTGAGTGTCAAAATGCAACGAAAATTCGTTTGCTGTTTCTATTTATAGTGTTTTGTAACAACAAAATCGGCTCCACGGCTTGGTAGTTTGTTGCAAATTTTTCTGAGAAATGCGTGGGCGAATGTTGCATTTTTTATTTTTTAGCCAATAGGATTTCTTGAAACATTTAATTTAGGGATGGATTTGAGAAATATTTTTTTTTTATGTCAGTCGAGCCTATTTTTGCGCAGATTTTGACTGTTTTGTCATAGAAATTCAACAACCAATGAAATTCAAGAAAATGTTTCCAAATTGAAATGAGGGTTCCTAAAAAGGTAATTGATTCAGCTGGAATTCGAACTCGGCTCTCCGATTCTTCAAATCGAGACTCTATTCTCATTTGCATAAATATCTAGTTGGGAATTGACATGAAATTGGAAAAGCTGTTGATAATAATGAGAAATATCTTGTGACCAAATATGTAGTTATGAAGTACCTGCGCTTTTTAAAAAATAAAACTGATTCTTTTTAAAATCGGTATCAGCCTCAAGCAAGACAGTACAACCACTAAGACGCAAAGGGTTACAGGGTGTCAATGAATTAGGAACAGAAAAATTAGTAATGAGTAGAAAGAAAAAAGAGTAATCAGGGGACAGTAGACAACGATTGACATTGTATTTAAATTATTGCCGATTAAAGCTGGCTGGAAATCATGGAACCGGAAGGGATTTCCACAAGTACGACGTGCGAGAGAAGAAACGGTTAGCATAGAAGTTACGGCTCCATCTAGACATCTCAAATTTACATTGATGAGATCTCGACGCCAGTCGAGTACTGCGCTTAAATTCAAAAAGTCTAGGTAACACAGTGAAGAGCGATTCTTATATGCAAAAATACAAAATATGGCAAAAGGCGAAAATGGGAAATGGAGAAAGGACTGTCTTCTGTCTTAACGTTAAACTTAGCTAGCAACTGACCCATACATACAACATTATTCCTTACTCCATAACGACGCATTCTTACTTACCATTCTTACTACATACACCGTAACAGCTTAGAAGCTCCATGAAATCCTAACTTGTCCCCATATGTACAATTCAATGCCTGTGTCGAGAGGGGAATAAAGCAACAATTGAAAACTCTAGACCCAACCACAGCGAGGAGCACATACGAACAATTACCATGAAAGTATTTACATTATTTACATTATTCGAACTATTGTCCTCATCTTTGTCGGCATATTTATTACAACGTTTCGCCCGTTGTACACCGCGGCCTTCTTCAGGTTGTTGGAATGTCGAACTGAACCCTTTATTTGAAGCACATTCAAGCTGGTAAATGTTGTTAAGGCTGTTTATTATAAACAGAACATTTACATTTAAACATTTGTGTTTACATAAATAACAATAATTTACAATCAAATATATTAAAATAATTGTCAGAATTAGTCCATTTCATACTCTCTCTCTCTCCTCTCTCTCTCTCTCTCTCTCTCTCTCTATATATATATATATATATATATATATATATATAGGAAAACGATATATAAATTTTATATATCATAAACAATTTAAGGAAAATCTATGACAAAGTGGAACATTTACTAGTGTAATGCATTTCATCTTTTAGGACTTAATCAGACCAAACAGATACTACGACGATGTAATTACACATGGTATGAAGGAGAGGGAACGCTGAAAATTTCATTTTGGTTTAAACAAATTAAATTTGGTCTCAGGATCTAACAACGCTGCAGCTTTCATGTCAGATATTCTATTATCATAATGTGGAATATATAATAACAAAAGTGTTAAAAACGTAAAAAAAAGAGAAAATAAACAAAATCGATTAGACTATATACCCAAATCACATGTAAGATTTTTTCCACTTTGTCATATATATATATATATATATATATATATATATATATATATATATACAGGGGTTGAACAAAATAATTTAAACAGTTGTTAAATTCAAAGAAAATTTATTTAATATGGAGATGGTCCTTCCTTAGCCTCATATACAGCTTTCATACGTCTAGGAATGGAATCATACAGCTTCCTGAATTCATCGAGAGGAATTTTCAGCCATTTTTCCATTAACACCTTCTCCAGCTCTTTAAGACACGATGGTGGTGGATACCGGCTCCTAACTTGTTGCTCCAAAATGCACCACAAATGTTCAATAATATTGATATCTGGAGATTGGGGAGGCCACTCCATGTGTTCTAGCTCACTTTCATGCTCTTCATAACAATTCTTAACCATTCAAGCGGTATGTATTGGAGCATTATCGCCTTGCAGTCACCATCAGGGAATAAAGTCTTGGCTATTGGATGAACATGATTTCCCAAAATGTTCAGGTAATCTTTACTGTTGATTCTTCTATGCAGGGCAACTATTGGACCGAAACATTTCAAAGATATGGCAGCCTAAACTATCACTGATCCACCTCCATGCTTCACTGTTGGAAGAAGGCAGTCAGGGTTGTAAAATTCTCTGGGCTGCCTCCACACACAAACTTGCCCTGAAGTTGGGAAAAGAGAAAAACTGGATTCGTCTGAGAATATGCCTTGCTTCCATTTGTCTGCAGACCAGGCATTGTGATCTCTGCACCACTTCAACCTCTTCTGAATGTTGCGAGTGGAGAGAAGAGGTTTCCTTACAGTGGCTCTTCCATGATATCCAACCTTATGGAGCTCACGACGAACAGTTTTAGTAGAAACTGGACTATTCAGATGATTATTTAACTCAGCAGTCACTTTGGCCGCGTTGTCCGATGACTTTTTGCCACATTGTGTTTTATGCATGTTGGTCCCTGCAGTAAGTTTGCATGTCCGGCCCAAATTGCTATGATTGCTAGAGGTTTTACCCTGTTTCTTGAATGCGTCATAGTTCCTGATATGGTAGCTCTTGAAAAACCAAACAGTTCAGCAACTTTAGCGATCAAGACTCCATGCGAGCTCCAACAATTTTCCCTATTCCTGACTCGGAGAGGTCACGCATTTAGCTTAATTTTTTACTAAATTCTAAAAATAAATACAACAAAGAAAGTCAATTAGATAAATAAACATATTTACAATAGATATAATCACCAAATATTAAGTTTTTGTTAAAGTTCTTAATATAATTGATAGGTCTTTGAAATATAGGAGTGGAATTTGCACCTGTTCCAATTACTTTGTGCAACCCCTGTACACACACACACACACACACACACACACACACACATATATATATATATATATATATATATATATTAATGGTACCAACATTCATACTCTGGCTTTCATCTTCAAAGACCATTCAAAAACCATCAAGAGAATATAGAATAAGTTTTACAAAGATGGAACAGTAGAGAGGAAAACTGGATTAGGAGGTCACAACAGGAAGAGGGATCATCATTTCTCCTTAGAGCTAAAAGAGATCAATTCGAAAAGATCTAGCTCAATCCATAAGACGTTTGTATCAGTCATGAAATTCCAAAGACCAGTGAAAAAGACTTGAAAATAAGATTGTAGGTGATACATGTGAGGCAACTTATTACTCCAGGGCAGTATGTTAGAAGGTTAGAGAGGACGAAGATCATCTTGAATAAGTAGGAAAATCATCCTGAAACAATATATATATATATATATATATATATATATATATATATATATATATATATCAAATTAATTTAATTCCTTCATGAGCTTCCAAACTTTAGCTATGATTAATTAATTATGAGCCTGATATTTTCGTTTATGATCGATTTCATCAACTTTTTCTGTTAATCTTGCAGAGTAATTATACATTCTTATTGCTCAAAGTAGATCCCAGTAGTGTTATTAAAAACTCGGAAAATTCCAGTAAGATATCTTTAATCATTTCTAAGGTTCAACGGTTCAAATCTTAATCTCACAAATTGATAATTTCGCTTTTACATGATTTGGACATATTATCCAATTCATCAGATCTACAATTTCTTTTGAATATGTAGGTATGATGAATTGAATCGTGATTATAGTTCCAATGTAATAAATTATAACCATGGAATATTAGTGTTTGAGTCATTTATATTATATTCTTGCTCTGTCTTGAACATTGAGCTCTACCTCGATTTTTTCCTCTTGTAATATATATATATATATATATATATATATATATATATATATATATATATATATTTAGTTTACGAAAAACTAGGTAATCCGTATGGGTAAACCCAAGGAGGATAAAATCCAGAGAGCTCAATGTAAATCAGAGCTAATAATTTAAATAAAAACAGATTACTTTAAGATTCCATATAATAAATTATTTCACCACAGCCCTTTTAAAGGACAGTGGATCATCAGATTTATTTCCAAAGAATTAAATAACGTAAAGCAAACGCTGATTAATAATGGATTTCCTAATCAATTGTTAGATTTCCACATTAGGCGTTTCTTGTCCAAAGTAACTAATAGCAACAGCGAAAATAGAAACATAATCCCCTTGGTTAGGTTAGACAAGCTTAAGTGTACCTAGTTAATATGAGTAAGTGTTGTTCCCGGCCTGTTTCCCGGCCACCTTTTTAGTTATGATCCAAGTCGAGATTCCCAACCTCCCTAGTTTGTTTTGACTTCCTTTTCATCTCAACTGCCTTTTACTTCCCCATGTCCGAGTTATTTTATCTCTTTCCCACTCCCTTAGCGAGAGTGCTTCTTGATTTTGTCCTCTGGGCAGAATACAGCGGCCTCTCTATTTTGAGGGTTTGACGGGCCCTACTAACATAAATTATGTTTAGTTTAAAAATCTGTTGAATTTTAGTTTGTTATGGGGTTCATCTCCCTCCCCTTTCATCTTTTCATGATTAGAATTGTATATATTTTATTATCATCAAATGTTTATGGTGTGGGGCGCGTTTTTGTAGGTCCCCTCTGGTGAGGATGTGGTATTATGGTGTATGGAGGATTGAATGGTGACGGACGAATTCTTGTGGTGAATGTGTCAATTGTAATGTATGAATGGGTCGCGAATCTGATTAGCTAGGTATAGGATAGTTAGTTAAGACCAGCCTTTACCCCTCCCTTTTTTCGGCCTTGTGCCACAATTTGTACATTTTTGTACGAATAAATAACGAGAATAGAAACATAAACAATAATATTAATATTTTTTATAAAAATCAGATGAACGAAAATTATAAACAGGATGGATGCTGAATTAATAACATTATAAAAAAATGCATAACACCAGTTGACAATAGCAAAAAAATTAGATTAATTATTTATTATAAAAAATTTAAAACCTCTAACATAATGTTAAAAATATCAATTCACCTCCTAGAACAAAGTTAAATAGAGAAAATATTATTTACAAATTCAAATGCCCATTACGGAATTGTATTCCTGATCAATCAAAATTCGTAAATAATTATATAGGCCACACTACAACATGTTTGACACGCAGATTCACACTACACCTTTCTGACAATAGCTCAATTAGATCTCATTTAAATATTCATGGAGACCTACCAGACACTATTCGTAACATACTTGTCGACACCACTAATATAATAGCATGATCTACAAGCAAAAAAGTGCTAAAAATAATGCAAACTTTATTAATAAAAACAAACAAACCAACACTTAATAATATTAATTTTGAACATGGACATAATATCTTGACCGTATTTTGAAACAAAATGATGAAAACATTTTATAAAACATACATACAACAAACTATTTCTAATTTTAACAGTTAAAATGCAATCCTTGAAAAAGGCTAAATGTATTGCCGAAAGCGCTCGGATAAAAAGAACATACGGACAGTTTTTATAGAAGTTATCATCGGAAAAGAAAAAGAAATATTAGATGAGAAATTGTATAAAAAGCTAAATAAAAGCACATTGTCTGTCGTTTTTAATGAAATGTGCATGAAAGAAGGATTGCTGCCTAAATACACACACACACACACACACACACACACACACACACACATATATATATATATATATATATATATATACATTTGTGTATTTAGGCCACACTACAAATTGTTTAACACGCAGACTAACTCTACACCTTTCTGACAATAGCTCAATTAGATCTAATTTAAATATTCATGGAGACCTACCGGACACTATTCGGAACACACTTGTCGACAACACTAATATAATAGCATCATCTACATGCAAAAAAAGGCTAAAAATAATGGATGCCTTATTAATAAAAACAAACAAACCAACAGTTAATAATATTAACTTTGAACATGGACATAATATCTTGACCGTGTTTTGAAACAAAAAAATTAAACATTTTATAAAACATACATATAACAAACTATTTTTAATTCTAACAGTTGAAATATAATCCTTGAAAATGGCTAAATGTATAGCCGAAAGCGCTCGGATAAAAAGAACATTCGGACAGTTTTTATATAATTTATCATCTGAAAAGAAAAACATTATCAGATCGCACGAGAAATTATATAAAAAGACTAAATAAAAGCACCTTGTCAGTCGTTTTTAATGAAATGTGCATGAAAGAAGGATTGCTGCCTAAATACACAAATATATATATATATATATATATATATATATATATATATATATATATATATATATATATATATATATATATATATATGTCTATACATATCGTCATCCACAGGTAGACTTCGCTGTATCACAGCTCTTCAGTCCAATTAATTCAAGCCAGGATCGAAACCCGACGATATGGTATCAGTCAGAGATTCTACTCCTAGGTAATAATCCGTTGGTAAATAATACAAGTGCATCCTAATAATATAAAATATTAAAACTGATCCACAAAAAGAGCTCAATGTATTCATTATAACAGAGCATATAAGTTACGTTGATTAAAAATCAAAAGTTACCCAAGTTGCTATACCTGTGGCGAATTTATCAAAACAAGAACGAAAAATTACATTGTGGCAATATCTGCGAATTCCTCAAAAGAACTCTACAAGCTAAGATGGAAATTTTTTATTTGTTTAGACTGGAATTTTTAAGTGTTAAAGTTTTGAAACTTTTTTAGTTTAAATATTACTTTTATCTTTTTAAACCAGTGTTATCAAAAAATATGTATTAAGCATGGTTCAGCAATCGCACATCTTTGTTTGCAGTATCAGAAATGTTCCCTATACTGTATCACTAGCAAGACACATAAAATACAGAATCCTCCAAAGAGAGAGTAGCAGTATTCAAACAAATAGAACTTCATAGAGACCTGAGGTATTACGGTGTATGTAGTAAGAATGGTAGGTGAGAATGTGATATTTTGGTGCAAGGAATATTGTCTAGTTTGGGTCAGTGATTCTGGCTAGGTATGTTAAAAATAAGACAGATGAAAACCAGCCTTCCCCATCTTCACTTGTGGTCTTGTGCCACTTTTTTTTTGCAGAAAAATAAATATTAGTTCGCTTGTAGGTGTTCAAATGCGGACAAGTCGTCGTCGATAGATGCATTCGTCAGAGATTTCATCAAAGGTTGTAAGCATCCGACAGGCATATTTTGCTATGGCGAATTTATCAAGACAAGAGCGAAAAAATACTTTGTGGCGACATTTGCGAATTCCTCAGAAAGAAGTCTACAAGGTCAGATGGAAAGTTTTTATCTGTTTAGACTTGAATCTTTAAGTGTTAAACTTTTGGAACTTTTTAATTTAAATATTACTTTTATCTTTTTAAACAAGTGTTATCGAAAAATATGTATTAAATATAGTTCAGCAATCGCACAGTATCAGAAATGTTCCCTATATTGGATCACTAGCAAGAGACATAAAATACAGAATCCTCCAAAGAGACAGTAGCAGTATTCAAACAAATAGAACTTCATAGAGACCTGAGGTATTACGGTGTAGGTAGTAAGAATGGTAGGTGAGAATGTGGTATTTTGGTGCAAGGGATATTATCTAGTTTGGTTCATTGATTTTGGCTAGATATGTTAAAGATAAGACAGATAATGACCAGCCCTCCTCAGCTTCACTGTTGGTCTTGTGCCACGATTTTCTTTGTATTTTTACAAAAATAAATATTAGTTTGCTTCTAGCTGTTAAAGTAGGGACAAGTCGTCGTTGATAGATGCATTCGTCACAAACGGCATCAAGAGGTTGTAAGAATCCGGCAGACACATTTTGCTATGGCGAATTCATCAAGACAGGAGCGACATCTGCTAAAGTGTGTGAGGCCGACAAGGTCTATTTCGGTATGTCTTTCGCTGATGAAAACAAACAGTGGGTACCTAATTTTCACCTTCGAACTCCTTAAAAGAACTCTACAAGGTAAGATGGAAAAATTTCTTTGTTTGGCCAGAGTAATTTTTAAGTGTAAAAAAGTCTTGGATTTTTATTTTTAATTGAAATATTTTTTTACTTTCGGTATCTGTCTATATTTAATTAAGGACACATGGCACAGTGGATAAAGGCGTTAGTTCAGTGACAGGACCCAAAGAGTTGTGAGATCAATACTTGGTTAAGGCAGTGGATAACTTGGAGAGGGGAATTAACAGGAGATAACTGATAACTGACATCCATTAGACATGGCACATGGAACTAAAACAGTCTAATCCAGCGAGCGAAATAAAGGGTTCAGTTCGATATTCCAACCACCTGAAGAAGGCCGGACCGTACAACGGACGAAACGTTGTGATAAATATGGCAATAAAGATGAGGACAATAGTTAGGTATGTTTAGCAATTACGATTCTGTATTTCTGTTGGAGTAGCTACATTAATTGGGATCAAAAGTCAGAATTTTATATTTCTATTGTTATATTGATTTGTTGCAGGACGGTATGGAGGGGAAAACAAAGCCATGAAATTCACAATCCCACGAATTTAGAGGGGACCTGCTGGACACTCAAGCAGTTGTTTCTTCTGCACGGTGAAACCTTCCAAACGTAAATACAAAAATAGACAATGGGATCAACACCAAGTTAGCGACAGTCTGTTTCATGATTAAACGCAATCTTCAGGCGGTGTGTTGTGATTTATAACAAGTAAAAAGTTAACAACACTATCAAATAGCAAAAGATAATCGTATTCGGATCCACAATTATTCCTATAGAAAAATCTGAAAAAATAACATTTAGCGCCCAGCCATTAACCATTCGGATAATAATATAGTTTATTACGCAGAATGCACCATTGACCAGCATATGTAAATAATCTTGTCAAAATAGAAGAGACATAACCTGAAGATTCAGTTCGAGCATTAACATTCTGCTTCCGCTTGGTGTTGATCTCAATGTCTAAATTTGAATTTACATCCGCTTTAGCACTGGTACTGAACATTTTACCCAGATATATATATATATATATATATATATATATATATATATATATATATATATATATATATATATATATATATATATATATATATATATATATTATGAAATGGACAAAGTCCGACAAATATTTTAAGATATTATTATGTTTATGCATTCTTTTTATAGATACAAATATTTAAGTAAATGCTCTGTTTTATAGCAAACAGTATTAATTATAACCGGCCTGAATGTCCGAGAATTTTTCATAGAAAATATTCGTACGCCGAAGTTTTCTATGAAAATATTCAGGTAGATGTTATTAATACTGTGTATTATAAAAACAGCATTTACTTAAATATTTCTATCTATAAAAAGAATGTATTAACATAAAAATGTCTTAATATATATATATATATATATATATATATATATATATATATATATATATATATATATATATATCATAAAACTACATTTTAACGTATATAATTTAATCGTATATATCCTATAGGTATGATGATGGATTTGAAAAATATCTATGTCCGAACAATTTCCAAAAATTTGACTACAGACAATCTTTCAAATACAAAGAGCAGGATTGAAACTAATAATTGAAACTAATAATTTTAAATTATAGTTACATTCCTCTAACAGTGGTTACTGACATTGGTAACTATTATATTCCAAACAGGAGGAGACAGAGGAAACAGAATAAATGGAACATTTATATATATATATATATATGTATATATATATATATATGCCTATGTGTGTGGGTCCATATACGCTACATATATATGTATGTATGCATGTAAATATATGTATATAAGATCAGAGACGCGTGCATGTAATTTTGAAAAACCAGAGGCACATTGCTTGGTGTATTTTTGGTAAAAATCAATATTTTCGCTTCCATGAAGTTAGATATTGAAATAAAGGTCAAGGTGGCGGGGACGCGGATGCAATACTTGGAAATGTTTTTAAGAATATTCTTGGGATACATCTCATTTTTGCCTTTTAGTTAAGTCTTCTAGCAAAACAACTTGGCCAGAAAAGATTAACAGGAAACCGTTATTTAAAATGAATGCGTGCTTACATATGCATATATATATATATATATGTATATATATATATATATATATATATATATATATATATATATATATATATATATATATATATATATATGTATGACTTCGGATCAAGTAAAGTTCTAATCTGGATCGAAATCCGACAGAATAAAAATATAAAGCACAATTAGGAAACGTTTATCCATTTAACATGTTTCACTTTAAGTTTCATTAGAAAATGAGATATGGGGAAAAAGAAATCCTTGTATTTTTACTTTTGTTTTCTTTAATTTTCAATGATTAATCATATTTCCCGCGCATTCAAATTCTTAAAGAACCGTTAGTATAAATTGTGGCGTTCAGAATTTAAGGAGAAACGTCGAAATAAAGAAGAAACGAGGAATTTAAGGAGAAACGACAAATTTAAGAATAAACGACGAATTTAAGGAGAAAGGGACTAATTCCACGAGAAAAGACGAATTTAAGGAGAGACGACTAAGTTATGGAGAAAGGAAAAATTTAAGTGGAGATGAAGAATTTAAAGTGAGTCGAGAAATTTAAGGAGAGACTACGAATTTAAGGAGAGACGACGAATTAAAGAGAAACAAGGAATTTAAAAAGTGACGAAGTATTTAAGGAGAATCGATGAGTTTAATAAGTGATGAAGAACTTCAGAAACGAGGAATTTAAGGAGAAACGAGGAATTTAAGGAATGACGACGAATTTAATGAGGGACGATGAATTTAAGGAGAGACTACGAATTTAAGGAGTAATGAGGAATTTAAGGAGAAACGCCGAGTTTAAGAAGAAACTAAGAATTTAAGAAGAACCGACGAATTAAAGGAGAAACGGAAAATTTAAGGAGAGACGACTAATTTCAAGAGAAACGACGAATTTAAGGTGAGATGAATAATTTAAGAAGAAATAACGAATTTAATAGTGGCGATAAATTTAAGAAGAGACGACGTATTTAAAAAGAGACGACGAGTTTAAGGAGAGACAACGAATTTAAGTGATGAAGAATTTCAGAAACGTAGAATTTAAGGAGAATCGACAAATTTAAGGAGTGACGATGAATTTAAGGAGAGTCGCCGTATTTCAGGAGAGATGAATTATTAAAGAAGAAACGACGAATTTAAGGGTGGCGATAAATTTCAGAAGAGACGAGGAATTTATGTAGAAACGACAAATTTAAGGAGAAACGATGAATTTAAATAGAGATGAATATTTTCAGAAACTTCAAATTTAAGGAGATACGACGAATTTAAGGAGAGACGAAGAATTTAAGGAGAAACGACGAGTTTAATAAGTGATGAAGAATTTCAGAAACGAGGAATTTAATGAGAAACGAGGAATTTTTGGAGTGACGACGAATTTAACGAGCAACGACGAATTTAAGGAGAAACGACGGATTTAAGGAGTGACGACGAATTTAAGGAGAGACGACGATTGTAAGGAGAAACGACGAGTTTAATAAGTGATGAAGAATTTCAGAAACGAGGAATTTAATGAGAAACGAGGAATTTTTGGAGTGACGACGAATTTAACGAGCAACGACGAATTTAAGGAGAAACGAGGGATTTAAGGAGTGAGGACGAATTTAAGGAGAGACGACGATTGTAAGGAGAAACAAAGAGTTTAATAAGTGATGAAGAATTTCAGAAACGAGGAATTTAATGAGAAACGAGGAATTTAAGGAGTGACGACGAATTTAACGAGCAACGACGAATTTAAGGAGAAACGAGGGATTTAAGGAGTGACGACGAATTTAAGGAGAGACGAGGATTGTAAAGAGAAACGAAGAGTTTAATAAGTGATGAAGAATTTCAGAAACGAGGAATTTAATGAGAAACGAGGAATTTTTGGAGTGACGACGAATTTAACGAGCAACGACGAATTTAAGGAGAAACGAGGGATTTAAGGAGTGACGACGAATTTAAGGAGAGACGACGATTGTAAGGAGAAACGAAGAGTTTAATAAGTGATGAAGAATTTCAGAAACGAGGAATTTAATGAGAGACGAGGAATTTAAGGAGTGACGACGAAATTAACGAGCAACGACGAATTTAAGGAGAAACGAGGGATTTAAGGAGTGACGACGAATTTAAGGAGAGACGACGATTGTAAGGAGAAACGACGAGTTTAATAAGTGATGAAGAATTTCAGAAACGAGGAATTTAATGAGAAACGAGGAATTTAAGGATTGACGACGAATTTAACGAGCAACGACGAATTTAAGGAGAAACGAGGGATTTAAGGAGTGACGACGAATTTAAGGAGAGACGAGGATTGTAAAGAGAAACGAAGAGTTTAATAAGTGATGAAGAATTTCAGAAACGAGGAATTTAATGAGAAACGAGGAATTTTTGGAGCGACGAATTTAACGAGCAACGACGAATTTAAGGAGAAACGAGGGATTTAAGGTGTGACGACGAATTTAAGGAGAGACGACGATTGTAAGGAGAAACGACGAGTTTAATGAGTGATGAAGAATTTCAGAAACGAGGAATTTAATGAGAAACGAGGAATTTAAGGAGTGACGACGAATTTAACGAGCAACGACGAATTTAAGGAGAAACGAGGGATTTAAGGAATGACGATGAATTTAAGGAGAGACGACGATTGTAAGGAGAAACGACGAGTTTAATAAGTGATGAAGAATTTCAGAAACGAGGAATTTAATGAGAAACGAGGAATTTAAGGAGTGACGACGAATTTAACGAGCAACGACGAATTTAAGGAGAAACGAGGGATTTAAGGAGTGACGACGAATTTAAGGAGAGACGAGGATTGTAAAGAGAAACGAAGAGTTTAATAAGTGATGAAGAATTTCAGAAACGAGGAATTTAATGAGAAACGAGGAATTTTTGGAGTGACGACGAATTTAACGAGCAACGACGAATTTAAGGAGAAACGAGGGATTTAAGGAGTGACGACGAATTTAAGGAGAGACGACGATTGTAAGGAGAAACGAAGTGTTTAATAAGTGATGAAGAATTTCAAAAAAGAGGAATTTAATGAGAAACGAGGAATTTAAGGAGTGACGCCGAATTTAACGAAAACGACGAATTGAAGGAGAAATGAGGGATTTAAGGAGTGACGATGAATTTAAGGAGAGACGAGGATTGTACGGAGAAACGACGAGTTTAATAACTGATGAAGAATTTCAGAAACGAGGAATTTTTGGAGTGACGACGAATTTAACGAGCAACGACGAATTTAAGGAGAAACAAGGGATTTAAGGAGTGACGACGAATTTAAGGAGAGACGACGATTGTAAGGAGAAACGACGAGTTTAATAAGTGATGAAGAATTTCAGAAACGAGGAATTTAATGAGAAACGAGGAATTTAAGGAGTGACGACGAATTTAACGAGCAACGACGAATTTAAGGAGAAACGAGGGATTTAAGGAGTGACGACGAATTTAAGGAGAGACGACGATTGTAAGGACAAACGAAGAGTTTAATAAGTGATGAAGAATTTCAGAAACGAGGAATTTAATGAGAGACGAGGAATTTAAGGAGTGACGACGGATTTAACGAGCAACGACGAATTTATGGAGAAACGAGGGATTTAAGGAGTGACGACGAATTTAAGGAGAGACGACGATTGTAAGGAGACACGACGAGTTTAATAAGTGATGAAGAATTTAAGAAACGAGGAATTTAATGAGAAACGAGGAATTTAATGAGAAACGAGGAATTTAAGGAGTGACGACGAATTTAACGAGCAACGACGAATTTAAGGAGAAACGAGGGATTTAAGGAGTGACGACGAATTTAAGGAGAGACGAGGATTGTAAGGAGAAATGACGAGTTTAATAAGTGATGAAGAATTTCAGAAACGAGGAATTTAATGAGAAACGAGGAATTTAATGAGAAACGAGGAATTTAAGGAGTGACGACGAATTTAACGAGCAACGACGAATTTAAGGAGAAACGAGGGATTTAAGGAGTGACGACGAATTTAAGGAGAGACGACGATTGTAAGGAGAAACGACGAGTTTAATAAGTGATGAAGAATTTCAGAAATTTAATGAGAAACGAGGAATTTAAGGAGTGACGACGAATTTAACGAGCAACGACGAATTTAAGGAGAAACGAGGGATTTAAGGAGTGACGACGAATTTAAGGGGAGACGAGGATTGTAAGGAGAAACGACGAGTTTAATAAGTGATGAAGAATTTCAGAAACGAGGAATTTAATGAGAAACGAGGAATTTAAGGAGTGACGACGAATTTAAGGAGAGACGAGGATAGTAAGGAGAAACGACGAGTTTAATAAGTGATGAAGTATTTCAGAAACGAGGAATTTAATGAGAAACGAGGAATTTAAGGAGTGACGACGAATTTAAGGAGAGACGAGGATAGTAAGGAGAAACGACGAGTTTAATAAGTGATGAAGAATTTCAGAAACGATGAATTTAATGAGAAACGAGGAATTTAAGCAGTGACGACGAATTTAAGGAGAGACGAGGATTGTAAGGAGAAACGACGAGTTTAATACGTGATGAAGAATTTCAGAAACGAGGAATTTAATGAGAAACGAGGAATTTAAGGAGTGACGACGAATTTAAGGAGAGACGAGGATAGTAAGGAGAAACGACGAGTTTAATAAGTGATGAAGAATTTCAGAAACGAGGAATTTAATGAGAAACGAGGAATTTTTGGAGTGACGACGAATTTAACGAGCAACGACGAATTTAAGGGGAAACGAGGGATTTAAGGAGTGACGACGAATTTAAGGAGAGACGAGGATTGTAAGGAGAAACGACGAGTGTAATAAGTGATGAAGAATTTCAGAAACGAGGAATTTAATGAGAAACGAGGAATTTTTGGTGTGACGACGAATTTAACGAGCAACGACGAATTTAAGGAGAAACGAGGGATTTAAGGAGTGAGGACGAATTTAAGGAGAGACGACGATTGTAAGGAGAAACGACAAGTTTAATAAGTGATGAAGAATTTCAGAAATTTAATGAGAAACGACGAATTTAAGGAGTGACGAAGAATTTAACGAGCAACGACGAAATTAAGGAGAATCGAGGGATTTAAGGAGTGACGACGAATTTAAGGAGAGACGACGATTGTAAGGAGAAACGACGAGTTTAATAAGTGATGAAGAATTTCAGAAACGAGGAATTTAATGAGAAACGAGGAATTTTTAGAGAGACGACGAATTTAACGAGCAACGACGAATTTAAGGAGAAACGAGGGATTTAAGGAGTGACGACGAATTTAAGGAGAGACGACGATTGTAAGGAGAAACGACGAGTTTTATAAGTGATGAAGAATTTCAGAAACGAGGAATTTAATGAGAAACGAGGAATTTTTGGAGTGACGACGAATTTAACGAGCAACGACGAATTTATGGAGAATCGAGGGATTTAAGGAGTGACGACGAATTTAAGGAGAGACGACGATTGTAAGGAGAAACGACGAGTTTAATAAGTGATGAAGAATTTCAGAAACGAGGAATTTTTGGAGTGACGACGAATTTAACGAGCAACGAGGAATTTAAGCAGAAACGAGGGATTTAAGGAGTGACGACGAATTTAATAGAGACGACGATTGTAAGGAGAAACGATGAGTTTAATAACTGATGAAGAATTTCAGAAACGAGGAATTTAATGAGAAACGAGGAATTTAAGGAGTGACGACGAATTTAACGAGCAACGACGAATTTAAGGAGAAACGAGGGATTTAAGGAGTGACGACGAATTTAAGGAGAGACGAGGATTGTAAGGAGAAATGACGAGTTTAATAAGTGATGAAGAATTTCAGAAACGAGGAATTTAATGAGAAACGAGGAATTTAATGAGAAACGAGGAATTTAAGGAGTGACGACGAATTTAACGAGCAACGACGAATTTAAGGAGAAACGAGGGATTTAAGGAGTGACGACGAATTTAAGGAGAGACGACGATTGTAAGGAGAAACGACGAGTTTAATAAATGATGAAGAATTTCAGAAATTTAATGAGAAACGAGGAATTTAAGGAGTGACGACGAATTTAACGAGCAACGACGAATTTAAGGAGAAACGAGGGATTTATGGAGTGACGACGAATTTAAGGGGAGACGTGGATTGTAAGGAGAAACGACGAGTTTAATAAGTGATGAAGAATTTCAGAAACGAGGAATTTAATGAGAAACGAGGAATTTAAGGAGTGACGACGAATTTAAGGAGAGACGAGGATAGTAAGGAGAAACGACGAGTTTAATAAGTGATGAAGTATTTCAGAAACGAGGAATTTAATGAGAAACGAGGAATTTAAGCAGTGACGACGAATTTAAGGAGAGACGAGGATAGTAAGGAGAAACGACGAGTTTAATAAGTGATGAAGAATTTCAGAAACGAGGAATTTAATGAGAAACGAGGAATTTAAGGAGTGACGACGAATTTAACGAGCAACGACGAATTTAAAGAGAAACGAGGGATTTAAGGAGTGACGACGAATTTATTAGAGACGACGATTGTAAGGAGAAACGATGAGTTTAATAACTGATGAAGAATTTCAGAAACGAGGAATTTAATGAGAAACGAGGAATTTAAGGAGTGACGACGAATTTAACGAGCAACGACGAATTTAAGGAGAAACGAGGGATTTAAGGAGTGACGACGAATTTAAGGAGAGACGAGGATTGTAAGGAGAAATGACGAGTTTAATAAGTGATGAAGAATTTCAGAAACGAGGAATTTAATGAGAAACGAGGAATTTAATGAGAAACGAGGAATTTAAGGAGTGACGACGAATTTAACGAGCAACGACGAATTAAAGGAGAAACGAGGGATTTAAGGAGTGACGACGAATTTAAGGAGAGACGACGATTGTAAGGAGAAACGACGAGTTTAATAAGTGATGAAGAATTTCAGAAATTTAATGAGAAACGAGGAATTTAAGGAGTGACGACGAATTTAACGAGCAACGACGAATTTAAGGAGAAACGAGGGATTTAAGGAGTGACGACGAATTTAAGGGGAGACGAGGATTGTAAGGAGAAACGACGAGTTTAATAAGTGATGAAGAATTTCAGAAACGAGGAATTTAATGAGAAACGAGGAATTTAAGGAGTGACGACGAATTTAAGGAGAGACGAGGATAGTAAGGAGAAACGACGAGTTTAATAAGTGATGAAGTATTTCAGAAACGAGGAATTTAATGAGAAACGAGGAATTTAAGCAGTGACGACGAATTTAAGGAGAGACGAGGATAGTAAGGAGAAACGACGAGTTTAATAAGTGATGAAGAATTTCAGAAACGAGGAATTTAATGAGAAACGAGGAATTTAAGGAGTGACGACGAATTTAAGGAGAGACGAGGATTGTAAGGAGAAACGACGAGTTTAATAAGTGATGAAGAATTTCAGAAACGAGGAATTTAATGAGAAACGAGGAATTTTTGGAGTGACGACCAATTTAACGAGCAACGACGAATTTAAGGAGAAACGAGGGATTTAAGGAGTGACGACGAATTTAAGGAGAGACGACGATTGTAAGGAGAAACGAAGAGTTTAATAAGTGATGAAAATTTCAGAAACGAGGAATTTAATGAGAAACCAGGAATTTAAGGAGTAACGACGAATTTAACGAGCAACGACGAATTTAAGGAGAAACAAGGGATTTAAGGAGTGAGGACGAATTTAAGGAGAGACGACGATTGTAAGGAGAAACGACAAGTTTAATAAGTGATGAAGAATTTCAGAAATTTAATGAGAAACGAGGAATTTAAGGAGTGACGAAGAATTTAACGAGCAACGACGAAATTAAGGAGAATCGAGGGATTTAAGGAGTGACGACGAATTTAAGGAGAGACGACGATTGTAAGGAGAAACGACGAGTTTAATAAGTGATGAAGAATTTCAGAAACGAGGAATTTAATGAGAAACGAGGAATTTTTGGAGTGACGACGAATTTAACGAGCAACGACGAATTTAAGGAGAAACGAGGGATTTAAGGAGTGACGACGAATTTAAGGAGAGACGACGATTGTAAGGAGAAACGTCGAGTTTTATAAGTGATGAAGAATTTCAGAAACGAGGAATTTAATGAGAAACGAGGAATTTTTGGAGTGACGACGAATTTAACGAGCAACGACGAATTTATGGAGAAACGAGGGATTTAAGGAGTGACGACGAATTTAAGGAGAGACGACGATTGTAAGGAGAAACGACGAGTTTAATAAGTGATGAAGAATTTCAGAAATTTAATGAGAAACGAGGAATTTAAGGAGTGACGACGAATTTAACGAGCAACGACGAATTTAAGGAGAAACGAGGGATTTAAGGAGTGACGACGAATTTAAGGGGAGACGAGGATTGTAAGGAGAAACGACAAGTTTAATAAGTGATGAAGAATTTCAGAAACGAGGAATTTAATGAGAAACGAGGAATTTAAGGAGTGACGAGGAATTTAAGGAGAGACGAGGATAGTAAGGAGAAACGACGAGTTTAATAAGTGATGAAGAATTTCAGAAACGAGGAATTTAATGAGAAACAAGGAATTTAAGGAGAGACGACGAATTTAAGGAGAGACGAGGATAGTAAGGAGAAACGACGAGTTTAATAAGTGATGAAGAATTTCAGAAACGAGGAATTTAATGAGAAACGAGGAATTTTTGGAGTGACGAAGAATTTAACGAGCAACGACGAATTTAAGGGGAAACGAGGGGTTTAAGGAGTGACGACGAATTTAAGGAGAGACGATGATTGTAAGGAGAAACGACGAGTTTAATAAGTGATGAAGAATTTCAGAAACGAGGAATTTAATGAGAAACGAGGAATTTTTGGAGTGACGACGAATTTAACGAGCAACGACGAATTTAAGGAGAAACAAGGGATTTAAGGTGTGAGGACGAATTTAAGGAGAGACGACGATTGTAAGGAGAAACGACAAGTTTAATAAGTGATGAAGAATTTCAGAAATTTAATGAGAAACGAGGAATTTAAGGAGTGACGAAGAATTTAACGAGCAACGACGAAATTAAGGAGAATCGAGGGATTTAAGGAGTGACGACGAATTTAAGGAGAGACGACGATTGTAAGGAGAAACGACGAGTTTAATAAGTGATGAAGAATTTCAGAAACGAGGAATTTAATGAGAAACGAGGAATTTTTGGAGTGACGACGAATTTAAGGAGAGACGAGGATAGTAAGGAGAAACGACGAGTTTAATAAGTGATGAAGAATTTCAGAAACGAGGAATTTAATGAGAAACGAGGAATTTTTGGAGTGACGACGAATTTAACGAGCAACGACGAATTTAAGGAGAAACGAGGGATTTAAGGAGTGACGACGAATTTAAGGAGAGACGACGATTGTAAGGAGAAACGTCGAGTTTTATAAGTGATGAAGAATTTCAGAAACGAGGAATTTAATGAGAAACGAGGAATTTTTGGAGTGACGACGAATTTAACGAGCAACGACGAATTTATGGAGAAACGAGGGATTTAAGGAGTGACGACGAATTTAAGGAGAGACGACGATTGTAAGGAGAAACGACGAGTTTAATAAGTGATGAAGAATTTCAGAAATTTAATGAGAAACGAGGAATTTAAGGAGTGACGACGAATTTAACGAGCAACGACGAATTTAAGGAGAAACGAGGGATTTAAGGAGTGACGACGAATTTAAGGGGAGACGAGGATTGTAAGGAGAAACGACAAGTTTAATAAGTGATGAAGAATTTCAGAAACGAGGAATTTAATGAGAAACGAGGAATTTAAGGAGTGACGAGGAATTTAAGGAGAGACGAGGATAGTAAGGAGAAACGACGAGTTTAATAAGTGATGAAGAATTTCAGAAACGAGGAATTTAATGAGAAACAAGGAATTTAAGGAGAGACGACGAATTTAAGGAGAGACGAGGATAGTAAGGAGAAACGACGAGTTTAATAAGTGATGAAGAATTTCAGAAACGAGGAATTTAATGAGAAACGAGGAATTTTTGGAGTGACGAAGAATTTAACGAGCAACGACGAATTTAAGGGGAAACGAGGGGTTTAAGGAGTGACGACGAATTTAAGGAGAGACGATGATTGTAAGGAGAAACGACGAGTTTAATAAGTGATGAAGAATTTCAGAAACGAGGAATTTAATGAGAAACGAGGAATTTTTGGAGTGACGACGAATTTAACGAGCAACGACGAATTTAAGGAGAAACAAGGGATTTAAGGTGTGAGGACGAATTTAAGGAGAGACGACGATTGTAAGGAGAAACGACAAGTTTAATAAGTGATGAAGAATTTCAGAAATTTAATGAGAAACGAGGAATTTAAGGAGTGACGAAGAATTTAACGAGCAACGACGAAATTAAGGAGAATCGAGGGATTTAAGGAGTGACGACGAATTTAAGGAGAGACGACGATTGTAAGGAGAAACGACGAGTTTAATAAGTGATGAAGAATTTCAGAAACGAGGAATTTAATGAGAAACGAGGAATTTTTGGAGTGACGACGAATTTAACGAGCAACGACGAATTTAAGGAGAAACGAGGGATTTAAGGAGTGACGACGAATTTAAGGAGAGACGACGATTGTAAGGAGAAACGACGAGTTTTATAAGTGATGAAGAATTTCAGAAACGAGGAATTTAATGAGAAACGAGGAATTTTTGGAGTGACGACGAATTTAACGAGCAACGACGAATTTATGGAGAAACGAGGGATTTAAGGAGTGACGACGAATTTAAGGAGAGACGACGATTGTAAGGAGAAACGACGAGTTTAATAAGTGATGAAGTATTTCAGAAATTTAATGAGAAACGAGGAATTTAAGGAGTGACGACGACTTTAACGAGCAACGACGAATTTAAGGAGTAACGAGGGATTTAAGGAGTGACGACGAATTTAAGGAGAGACGAGGATTGTAAGGAGAAATGACGAGTTTAATAAGTGATGAAGAATTTCAGAAACGAGGAATTTAATGAGAAACGAAGAATTTAAGGAGTGACGACGAATTTAACGAGCAAGGACGAATTTAAGGAGAAACGAGGGATTTAAGGAGTGACGACGAATTTAAGGAGAGACGAGGATTGTAAGGAGAAACGACGAGTTTAATAAGTGATGAAGAATTTCAGAAACGAGGAATTTAATGAGAAACGAGGAATTTTTGGAGTGACGACGAATTTAACGAGCAACGACGAATTTAAGGGGAAACGAGGAATTTAAGGAGTGACGACGAATTTAAGGAGAGACGACGATTGTAAGGAGAAACGACGAGTTTAATAAGTAATGATGAATTTCAGAAATTTAATGAGAAACGAGGAATTTTTAGAGTGACGACGAATTTAACGAGCAACGACGAATTCAAGGAGAAACGAGGGATTTAAGGAGTGACGACGAATTTAAGGGGAGACGAGGATTGTAAGGAGAAACGACGAGTTTAATAAGTGATGAAGAATTTCAGAAACGAGGAATTTAATGAGAAACGAGGAATTTAAGGAGTGACGAGGAATTTAAGGAGAGACAAGGATAGTAAGGAGAAACGACGAGTTTAATAAGTGATGAAGTATTTCAGAAACGAGGAATTTAATGAGAAACGAGGAATTTAAGTAGTGACGACGAATTTAAGGAGAGACGAGGATAGTAAGGAGAAACGACGAGTTTAATAAGTGATGAAGAATTTCAGAAACGAGGAATTTAATGAGAAACGAGGAATTTTTGGAGTGACGACGAATTTAACGAGCAACGACGAATTTAAGGGGAAACAAGGGATTTAAGTAGTGACGACGAATTTAAGGAGAGACGAGGATTGTAAGGAGAAACGACGAGTTTAATAAGTGATGAAGAATTTCAGAAACGAGGAATTTAATGAGAAACGAGGAATTTTTGGAGTGACGACGAATTTAACGAGCAACGACGAATTTCAGGAGAAACGAGGGATTTAAGGAGGGACGACGAATTTAAGCAGAGAAGACGATTGTAAGGAGAAACGACGAGTTTAATAAGTGATGAAGAATTTCAGAAACGAGGAATTTAATGAGAAACGAGGAATTTTTGGAGTGACGACGAATTTAACGAGCAACGACGAATTTAAGGAGAAACGAGGGATTTAAGGAGTGAGGACGAATTTAAGGAGAGACGACGATTGTAAGGAGAAACGACAAGTTTAATAAGTGATGAAGAATTTCAGAAATTTAATGAGAAACGAGGAATTTAAGGAGTGACGAAGAATTTAACGAACAACGACGAATTTAAGGAGAAACGAGGGATTTAAGGAGTGACTACGAATTTAAGGAGAGACGACGATTGTAAGGAGAAACGACGAGTTTAATAAGTGATGAAGAATTTCAGAAACGATGAATTTAATGAGAAACGAGGAATTTAAGGAGTGACGACGAATTTAACGAGCAACGACGAATTTAAGGAGAAACGAGGGATTTAAGGAGTGACGACGAATTTAAGGAGAGACGAGGATTGTAAGGAGAAACGACGAGTTTAATACGTGATGAAGAATTTCAGAAACGAGGAATTTAATGAGAAACGAGGAATTTAAGGAGTGACGACGAATTTAAGGAGAGACGAGGATAGTAAGGAGAAACGACGAGTTTAATAAGTGATGAAGAATTTCAGAAACGAGGAATTTAATGAGAAACGAGGAATTTTTGGAGTGACGACGAATTTAACGAGCAACGACGAATTTAAGGGGAAACGAGGGATTTAAGGAGTGACGACGAATTTAAGGAGAGACGAGGATTGTAAGGAGAAACGACGAGTGTAATAAGTGATGAAGAATTTCAGAAACGAGGAATTTAATGAGAAACGAGGAATTTAAGGAGTGACGACGAATTTAACGAGCAACGACGAATTTAAGGAGAAACGAGGGATTTAAGGAGTGAGGACGAATTTAAGGAGAGACGACGATTGTAAGGAGAAACGACAAGTTTAATAAGTGATGAAGAATTTCAGAAATTTAATGAGAAACGACGAATTTAAGGAGTGACGAAGAATTTAACGAGCAACGACGAAATTAAGGAGAATCGAGGGATTTAAGGAGTGACGACGAATTTAAGGAGAGACGAGGATTGTAAGGAGAAACGACGAGTTTAATAAGTGATGAAGAATTTCAGAAACGAGGAATTTAATGAGAAACGAGGAATTTTTGGAGTGACGACGAATTTAACGAGCAACGACGAATTTAAGGGGAAACGAGGAATTTAAGGAGTGACGACGAATTTAAGGAGAGACGACGATTGTAAGGAGAAACGACGAGTTTAATAAGTAATGATGAATTTCAGAAATTTAATGAGAAACGAGGAATTTTTGGAGTGACGACGAATTTAACGAGCAACGACGAATTCAAGGAGAAACGAGGGATTTAAGGAGTGACGACGAATTTAAGGGGAGACGAGGATTGTAAGGAGAAACGACGAGTTTAATAAGTGATGAAGAATTTCAGAAACGAGGAATTTAATGAGAAACGAGGAATTTAAGGAGTGACGAGGAATTTAAGGAGAGACAAGGATAGTAAGGAGAAACGACGAGTTTAATAAGTGATGAAGTATTTCAGAAACGAGGAATTTAATGAGAAACGAGGAATTTAAGTAGTGACGACGAATTTAAGGAGAGACGAGGATAGTAAGGAGAAACGACGAGTTTAATAAGTGATGAAGAATTTCAGAAACGAGGAATTTAATGAGAAACGAGGAATTTTTGGAGTGACGACGAATTTAACGAGCAACGACGAATGTAAGGGGAAACGAGGGATTTAAGTAGTGACGACGAATTTAAGGAGAGACGAGGATTGTAAGGAGAAACGACGAGTTTAATAAGTGATGAAGAATTTCAGAAACGAGGAATTTAATGAGAAACGAGGAATTTTTGGAGTGACGACGAATTTAACGAGCAACGACGAATTTAAGGAGAAACGAGGGATTTAAGGAGGGACGACGAATTTAAGCAGAGAAGACGATTGTAAGGAGGAACGACGAGTTTAATAAGTGATGAAGAATTTCAGAAACGAGGAATTTAATGAGAAACGAGGAATTTAATGAGTGACGACGTATTTAACGAGCAACGACGAATTTAAGGAGAAACGAGGGATTTAAGGAGTGACGATGATTGTAAGGAGAATCGAAGAGTTTAATAAGTGATGAAGAATTTCAGAAACGAGGAATTTAATGAGAAACGAAGAATTTAAGGAGTGACGACGTATTTAACGAGCAACGACGAATTTAAGGAGAAACGAGGGATTTAAGGAGTGACGACGAATTTAAGGAGAGACGAGGATTGTAAGGAGAAACGACGAGTTTAATAAGTGATGAAGAATTTCAGAAACGAGGAATTTAATGAGAAACGAGGAATTTTTGGAGTGACGAAGAGTTTAACGAGCAACGACGAATTTAAGGAGAAACGAGGGATTTACGGAGTGACGACGAATTTAAGGAGAGACGACGATTGTAAGGAGAAACGACGAGTTTAATAAGTGATGAAGAATGACAGAAACAAGGAATTTAATGAGAAACAAGGAATTTTTGGAGTGGCGACCAATTTAACGAGCAACGACGAATTTAAGGAGATACGAGTGATTTAAGGAATGACGACCAATTTAAGGAGAGACGACGATTGTAAGGAGAAACGACGAGTTTAATAAGTGATGAAGAATTTCTGAAACGAGGAATTTAATGAGAAACGAGGAATTTAAGGAGTGACGCCGAATTTAACGAGCAAGGACGAATTTAAGGAGAAACGAGGGATTTAAGGAGTGACGACGAATTTAAGGAGAGACGACGATTGTAAGGAGAAACGAAGAGTTTAATAAGTGATGAAAATTTCAGAAACGAGGAATTTAATGAGAAACGAGGAATTTAAGGAGTGACGACGAATTTAACGAGCAACGACGAATTTAAGGAGAAACGAGGGATTTAAGGAGTGACGACGAATTTAAGGAGAGACGACGATTGTAAGGAGAAACGAAGAGTTTAATAAGTGATGAAGAATTTCAGAAACGAGGAATTTAATGAGAAATGAGGAATTTCAGGAGTGACGACGAATTTAACGAGCAACGACGAATTTAAGGAGAAACGAGGGATGTAAGGAGTGACGACGAATTTAAGGAGAGACGACGATTTTAAGGAGAAACAACGAGTTTAATAAGTGATGAAGAATTTCAGAAACGAGGAATTTAATGATAAACGAGTAATTATTTGAGTGACGACTAATTTAATGAAAAACGAGGGATTTAAGGAGTGACGACGAATTTAAGGAGAGACGACGATTGTAAGGAGAAACGAAGAGTTTAATAAGTGATGAAAATTTCAGAAACGATGAATTTAATGAGAAACGAGGAATTTTTGGAGTGACGACGAATTTAACGAGCAACGACGAATTTAAGGAGAAACGGGGGATTTAAGGAGTGACGACGAATTTAAGGAGAGACGACGATTGTAAGGAGAAACGACGAGTTTAATAAGTGATGAAGAATTTCAGAAACGAGGAATTTAATGATAAACGTGGAATTTTTCGAGTGACGACGAATTTAACGAGCAACGACGAATTTAAGTAGAAACGAGGGATTTAAGGAGTGACGACGAATTTAAGGAGAGACGATAATTGTAAGGAGAAACGACGAGTTTAATAAGTGATGAAGAATTTCAGAAACGAGGAATTTAATGAGAAACGAGGAATTTAAGGAGTGACGACGTATTTAACGAGCAACGACGAATTTAAGGAGAAACGAGGGATTTAAGGAGTGACGACGAATTTAAGGAGAGGCGAGGATTGTAAGGAGAAACGACGAGTTTAATAAGTGATGCTGAATTTCAGAAACGAGGAATTTAATGAGAAACGAGGAATTTTTGGAGTGACGAAGAGTTTAACGAGCAACGACGAATTTAAGGAGAAACGAGGGATTTAAGGAGTGACGACGAATTTAAGGAGAGACGACGATTGTAAGGAGAAACGACGAGTTTAATAAGTGATGAAGAATGTCAGAAACAAGCAATTTAATGAGAAACGAGGAATTTTTGGAGTGACGACCAATTTAACGAGCAACGACGAATTTAAGGAGAAACGGGGGATTTAAGGAGTGACGACGAATTTAAGGAGAGACGACGATTGTAAGGAGAATCGAAGAGTTTAATAAGTGATGAAAATTTCAGAAACGAGGAATTTAATGAGAAACCAGAAATTTAAGGAGTAACGACGAATTTAACGAGCAACGACGAATTTAAGGAGAAACGAGGGATTTAAGGAGTGACGATGATTGTAAGGAGAATCGAAGAGTTTAATAAGTGATGAAGAATTTCAGAAACGAGGAATTTAATGAGAAACGAAGAATTTAAGGAGTGACGACGTATTTAACGAGCAACGACGAATTTAAGGAGAAACGAGGGATTTAAGGAGTGACGACGAATTTAAGGAGAGACGACGATTGTAAGGAGAAACGACGAGTTTAATAAGTGATGAAGAATTTCAGAAACGAGGAATTTAATGAGAAACGAGGAATTTTTGGAGTGACGACGAATTTAACGAGCAACGACGAATTTAAGGAGAAACGAGGGATTGAAGGAGTGACGGCGAATTTAAGGAGAGACGACGATTGTAAGGAGAAACGAAGAGTTTAATAAGTGATGAAGAATTTCAGAAACGAGGAATTTAATGAGAAACGAGGAATTTTTGGAGTGACGACGAATTTAACGAGCAACGACGAATTTAAGGAGAAACGAGGGATTTAAGGAGTGACGACGAATTTAAGGATAGACGAGGATTTTATGGAGAAACGACGAGTTTAATAAGTGATGAAGTATTTCAGAAACGAGGAATTTAATGAGAAACGAGGAATTTTTGGAGTGACGACGAATTTAACGAGCAACGACGAATTTAAGGAGAAACGAGGGATTTAAGGAGTGACGACGAATTTAAGGAGAGACGACGATTGTAAGGAGAAACGAAGAGTTTAATAAGTGATGAAGAATTTCAGAAACGAGGAATTTAATGAGAAACGAGGAATTTTTGGAATGACGACGAATTTAACGAGCAACGACGAATTTAAGGAGAAACGAGGGATTTAAGGAGTGACGACGAATTTAAGGAGAGACGACGATTGTAAGGAGAAACGACGAGTTTAATAAGTGATGAAGAATTTCAGAAACGAGGAATTTAATCAGAAACGAGGAATTTTTGGAGTGACGACGAATTTAACGAGCAACGAAGAATTTAAGGAGAAACGAGAGATTTAAGGAGTGACGACGAATTTAAGGAGAGACGAGGATTGTAAGGAGAAACGACGAGTTTAATAAGTGATGAAGAATTTCAGAAACGAGGAATTTAATGAGAAACGAGGAATTTAAGGAGTGACGACGAATTTAACGAGCAACGACGAATTTAATGAGAAACGAGGGATTTAAGGAGTGACGACGAATTTAAGGAGAGACGAGGATTGTAAGGAGAAACGACGAGTTTAATAAGTGATGAAGAATTTCAGAAACGAGGAATTTAATCAGAAACGAGGAATTTAAGTAGTGACGACGAATTTAACGAGCAACGACGAATTAAAGAGAAACGAGGGATTTAAGGAGTGACGACGAATTTAAGGAGAGACGACGATTGTAAGGAGAAACGAAGAGTTTAATAAGTGATGAAAATTTCAGAAACGAGGAATTTAATGAGAAACGAGGAATTTAAGGAGTGACGACGAATTTAACGAGCAACGACGAATTTAAGGAGAAACGAGGGATTTAAGGAGTGACGACGAATTTAAGGAGAGACGAGGATTGTAAGGAGAAACGACGAGTTTAATAAGAGATGAAGAATTTCAGAAACGAGGAATTTAATGAGAAACGAGGAATTTAAGGAGTGACACGAATTTAACGAGCAACGACGAATTTAAGGAGAAACGAGGGATTTAAGGAGTGACGACAAATTTAAGGAGAGACGAGGATTGTAAGGAGAAACGACGAGTTTAATAAGTGATGAAGAATTTCAGAAACGATGAATTTAATGAGAAACGAGGAATTTAAGGAGTGACGACGAATTTAACGAGCAACGACGAATTTAAGGAGAAACGAGGGATTTAAGTAGTGACGACGAATTTAAGGAGAGACGAGGATTGTAAGGAGAAACGACGAGTTTAATAAGTGATGAAGAATTTCAGAAACGAGGAATTTAATGAGAAACGAGGAATTTAAGTAGTGACGACGAATTTAACGAGCAACGACGAATTTAAGGAGAAACGAGGGATTTAAGGAGTGACGACGAATTTAAGGAGAGACGAGGATTGTAAGGAGAAACGACGAGTTTAATGAGTGATGAAGAATTTCAGAAACGAGGAATTTAATGAGAAACGAGGAATTTTTGGAGTGACGACGAATTTAACGAGCAACGACGAATTTAAGGAGAAACGAGGGATTTAAGGAGTGACGACGAATTTAAGGAGAGACGAGGATTGTAAGGAGAAACGAAGAGTTTAATAAGTGATGAAGAATTTCAGAAACGAGGAATTTAATGAGAAACGAGGAATTTAACGGGTGACGACGAATTTAACGAGCAACGACGAATTTAAGGAGAAACGAGGGATTTCAGGAGTGACGACGAATTTAAGGAGAGACGACGATTGTAAGGAGAAACAAAGAGTTTAATTAGTGATGAAGTATTTCAGAAACGAGGAATGTAATGAGAAACGAGGAATTTAAGGAGTGACGCCGAATTTAACGAGCAACGACGAATTTAAGGAGAAACGAGGGATTTAAGGAGTGACAACGAATTTAAGGAGAGACGAAGATTGTAAGGAGAAACGACGAGTTTAATAAGCGATGAAGAATTTCAGAAACGAGGAATTTAATGAGAAACGAGGAATTTAAGGAGTGACGACGAATTTAACGAGCAACGACGAATTTAAGGAGAAACGAGGGATTTAAGGAGTGACGACGAATTTAAGGAGAGACGAGGATTGTAAGGAGAAACGACGAGTTTAATAAGTGATGAAGAATTTCAGAAACGAGGAATTTAATGAGAAACGAGGAATTTAAGGAGTGACGACGAATTTAACGAGCAACGACGAATTTAAGGAGAAACGAGGGATTTAAGGAGTGACGACGAATTTAAGGAGAGACGACGATTGTAAGGAGAAACGACGAGTTTAATAAGTGATGAAGAATTTCAGAAACGAGGAATTTAATGAGAAACGAGGAATTTAAGGAGTGACGACGAATTTAACGAGCAACGACGAATTTAACGAGAAACGAGGGATTTAAGGAGTGACAACGAATTTAAGGAGAGACGAGGATTGTAAGGAGAAACGACGAGTTTAATAAGTGATGAAGAATTTCAGAAACGAGGAATTTAATGAGAAACGAGGAATTTAAGGAGTGACGACGAATTTAACGAGCAACGACGAATTTAAGGAGAAACGAGGGATTTAAGGAGTGACGACGAATTTAAGGAGAGACGAGCATTGTAAGGAGAAACGACGAGTTTAATAAGTGATGAAGAATTTCAGAAACGAGGGATTTAATGAGAAACGAGGAATTTAAGGAGTGACGACGAATTTAACGAGCAACGACGAATTTAAGGAGAAACGAGGGATTTAAGGAGTGACGACGAATTTAAGGAGAGACGAGGATTGTAAGGAGAAACAAAGAGTTTAATAAGTGATGAAGAATTTCAGAAACGAGGAATTTAATGAGAAACGAGGAATTTAAGGAGTGACGACGAATTTAACGAGCAACGACGAATTTAAGGAGAAACGAGGGATTTAAGGAGTGACGACGAATTTAAGGAGAGACGAGGATTGTAAGGAGAAACAACGAGTTAATAAGTGATGAAGAATTTCAGAAACGAGGAATTTAAGGAGAAACGAGGAATTTAAGGAGTGACGACGAATTTAACGAGCAACGACGAATTTAAAGAGAAACGAGGGATTTAAGGAGTGACGACGAATTTAAGGAGGGACGACGATTGTAAGGAGAAACGACGAGTTTAATAAGTGATGAAGAATTTAAGAAACGAGGAATTTAATGAGAAACGAGGAATTTAAGGGGTGACGACGAATTTAACGAGCAACGACGAATTTAAGGAGAAACGAGGGATTTAAGGAGTGACGACGAATTTAAGGAGAGACGAGGATTGTAAGGAGAAACGACGAGTTTAATAAGTGATGAAGAATTTCAGAAACGAGGAATTTAATGAGAAACGAGGAATTTAAGGAGTGACGACGAATTTAAGGAGAGACGAGGATAGTAAGGAGAAACGACGAGTTTAATAAGTGATGAAGAATTTCAGAAACGAGGAATTTAATGAGAAACGAGGAATTTAAGGAGTGACGACGAATTTAACGAGCAACGAGGAATTTAAGGAGAAACGAGGGATTTAAGGAGTGACGACGAATTTAAGGAGAGACGAGGATTGTAAGGAGAAACAACGAGTTAATAAGTGATAAAGAATTTCAGAAACGAGTAATTTAATCAGAAACGAGTAATTTAAGGAGTGACGACGAATTTAAGGATAGACGAGGATTGTAAGGAGAAACGACGATTTTATTAAGTGATGAAGAATTTCAGAAACGAGGCATTTAATGAGAAACGAGGAATTTTTGGAGTGACGACGAATTTAACGAGCAACGACGAATTTGAGGAGAAACGAGGGATTTAAGGAGTGACGACGAATTTAAGGAGAGACGACGATTGTAAGGAGAAACGACGAGTTTAATAAGTGATGAAGAATTTCAGAAACGAGGAATTTAATGAGAAACGAGGAATTTAAGGAGTGACGACGAATTTAACGAGCAACGAAGAATTTAAGGAGAAACGAGGGATTTAAGGAGTGACGACGAATTTAAGGAGAGACGAGGATTGTAAGGAGAAACAAAGAGTTTAATAAGTGATGAAGAATTTCAGAAACGAGGAATTTAATGAGAAACGAGGAATTTAAGGAGTGACGACGAATTTAACGAGCAACGACGAATTTAAGGAGAAACGAGGGATTTAAGGAGTGACGACGAATTTAAGGAGAGACGAGGATTGTAAGGAGAAACAACGAGTTAATAATTGATGAAGAATTTCAGAAACGAGGAATTTAATGAGAAACGAGGAATTTAAGGAGTGACGACGAATTTAACGAGCAACGACGAATTTAAAGAGAAACGAGGGATTTAAGGAGTGACGACGAATTTAAGGAGGGACGACGATTGTAAGGAGAAACGAGGAGTTTAATAAGTGATGAAGAATTTAAGAAACGAGGAATTTAATGAGAAACGAGGAATTTAAGGGGTGACGACGAATTTAACGAGCAACGACGAATTTAAGGAGAAACGAGGGATTTAAGGAGTGACGACGAATTTAAGGAGAGACGAGGATTTTAAGGATAAACGACGAGTTTAATAAGTGATGAAGAATTTCAGAAATGAGGAATTTAATGAGAAACGAGGAATTTAAGGAGTGACGACGAATTTAAGGAAAGACGACGATTGTAATGAGAAACGCCCAGTTTAATAAGTGATGAAGAATTGCAGAAACGAGGCATTTAATGAGAAACGAGGAATTTTTGGAGTGACGACGAATTTAACGAGCAACGACGAATTTATGGAGAAACGAGGGATTAAAGGAGTGACGACGAATTTAAGGAGAGACGAGGATTGTAAGGAGAAACAACGAGTTTAATAAGTGATGAAGAATTTCAGAAACGAGGATTTTAATTAGAAACGAGGAAATTAAGGAGTGACGACGAATTTGACGAGCAACGACGAATTTAAGGAGAAACGAGGGATTTAAGGAGTGACGACGAATTTAAGGAGAGACGAGGATTGTAAGGAGAAACGACGAGTTTAATAAGTGATGAAGAATTTCAGAAACGAGGATTTTAATTAGAAACGAGGAAATTAAGGAGTGACGACGAATTTGACGAGCAACGACGAATTTAAGGAGAAACGAGGGATTTAAGGAGTGACGACGAATTTAAGGAGAGACGAGGATTGTAAGGAGAAACGACGAGTTTAATAAGTGATGAAGAATTTCAGAAACGAGGAATTTAATGAGAAACGAGGAATTTAAGGAGTGACGACGAATTTAACGAGCAACGACGAATTTAAGGAGAAACGAGGGATTTAAGGAGTGACGACGAATTTAAGGAGAGACGAGGATTGTAAGCAGAAACAACGAGTTAATAAGTGATGAAGAATTTCAGAAACGAGGAATTTAATGAGAAACGAGGAATTTAAGGAGTGACGACGAATTTAACGAGCAACGAAGAATTTAAGGAGAAACGAGGGATTTAAGGAGTGACGACGAATTTAAGGAGAGACGAGGATTGTAAGGAGAAACAACGAGTTTAATAAGTGATGAAGAATTTCAGAAACGAGGATTTTAATTAGAAACGAGGAAATTAAGGAGTGACGACGAATTTGACGAGCAACGACGAATTTAAGGAGAAACGAGGGATTTAAGGAGTGACGACGAATTTAAGGAGAGACGAGGATTGTAAGGAGAAACGACGAGTTTAATAAGTGATGAAGAATTTCAGAAACGAGGAATTTAATGAGAAACGAGGAATTTAAGGAGTGACGACGAATTTAACGAGCAACGACGAATTTAAGGAGAAACGAGGGATTTAAGGAGTGACGACGAATTTAAGGAGAGACGAGGATTGTAAGCAGAAACAACGAGTTAATAAGTGATGAAGAATTTCAGAAACGAGGAATTTAATGAGAAACGAGGAATTTTTGGAGTGACGACGAATTTAACGAGCAACGACGAATTTAAGGAGAAACGAGGGATTTAAGGAGTGACGACGAATTTAAGGAGAGACGAGGATTTTATGGAGAAACGACGAGTTTAATAAGTGATGAAGAATTTCAGAAACGAGGAATTTAATGAGAAACGAGGAATTTTTGGAGTGACGACGAATTTAACGAGCAACGACGAATTTAAGGAGAAACGAGGGATTTAAGGAGTGACGACGAATTTAAGGAGAGACGAGGATTGTAAGGAGAAACGAAGAGTTTAATAAATGATGAAGACTTTCAGAAACGAGGAATTTAATGAGAAACGAGGAATTTTTGAAGTGACGACGAATTTAACGAGCAACGACGAATTTAAGGAGAAAGGAGGGATTTAAGGAGTGACGACGAATTTAAGGAGAGACGACGATTGTAAGGAGAAACGAAGAGTTTAATAAGTGATGAAGAATTTCAGATACGAGGAATTTAATGAGAAACGAGGAATTTTTCGAGTGACGACGAATTTAACGAGCAACGACGAATTTAAGGAGAAACGAGGGATTTAAGGAGTGACGACGAATTTAAGGAGAGACGACGATTGTAAGGAGAAACGACGAGTTTAATAAGTGATGAAGAAATTCAGAAACGAGGAATTTAATGAGAAACGAGGAATTTTTGAATGACGACGAATTTAACGAGCAACGACGAATTTAAGGAGAAACGAGGGATTTAAGGAGTGACGACGAATTTAAGGAGAGACGACGATTGTAAGGAGAAACGACGAGTTTAATAAGTGATGAAGAATTTCAGAAACGAGGAATTTAATGAGAAACGAGGAATTTTTGGAGTGACGACGAATTTAAGGAGCAACGACGAATTTAAGGAGAAACGAGGGATTTAAGGAGTGACGACGAATTTAAGGAGAGACGACGATTGTAAGGAGAAACGAAGAGTTTAATAAGTGATGAAGAATTTCAGAAACGAGGAATTTAATGAGAAACGAGGAATTTTTGGAGTGACGACGAATTTAAGGAGAAACGAGGGATTGAAGAAGTGACGACGAATTTAAGGAGAGACGACGGTTGTAAGGAGAAACGAAGAGTTTAATAAGTGATGAAGAATTTCAGAAACGAGGAATTTAATGAGAAACGAGGAATTTTTGGAGTGACGACGAATTTAACGAGCAACGACGAATTTAAGGAGAAACGAGGGATTTAAGGAGTGACGACGAATTTAAGGAGAGACGACGATTGTAAGGAGAAACGAAGAGTTTAATAAGTGATGAAGAATTTCAGAAACGAGGAATTTAATGAGAAACGAGGAATTTAACGGGTGACGACGAATTTAACGAGCAACGACGAATTTAAGGAGAAACGAGGGATTTAAGGAGTGACGACGAATTTAAGGAGAGACGACGATTGTAAGGAGAAACAAAGAGTTTAATTAGTGATGAAGTATTTCAGAAACGAGGAATTTAAAGAGAAACGAGGAATTTTTGGAATGACGAAGAATTTAACGAGCAACGACGAATTTAAGGAGAAACGAGGGATTTAAGGAATGACGACGAATTTAAGGAGAGACGACGATTTTAAGGAGAAACGACGAGTTTAATAAGTGATGAAGAATTTCAGAAACGAGGAATTTAATGAGAAACGAGGAATTTTTGGAGTGACGACGAATTTAACGAGCAACGACGAATTTAAGGAGAAACGAGGGATTGAAGAAGTGACGGCGAATTTAAGGAGAGACGACGATTGCAAGGAGAAACGAAGAGTTTAATAAGTGATGAAGAATTTCAGAAACGAGGAATTTAATGAGAAACGAGGAATTTTTGGAGTGACGACGAATTTAACGAGCAACGACGAATTTAAGGAGAAACGAGGGATTTAAGGAGTGACGACGAATTTAAGGAGAGACGAGGATTGTAAGGAGAAACGACGAGTTTAATAAGTGATGAAGAATTTCAGAAACGAGGAATTTAATGAGAAACGAGGAATTTAAGGAGTGACGACGAATTTAACGAGCCACGACGAATTTAAGGAGAAACGAGGGATTTAAGGAGTGACGACGAATTTAAGGAGAGACGACGATTTTAAGGAGAAACGACGAGTTTAATAAGTGATGTAGAATTTCAGAAACGAGGAATTTAATGAGAAACGAGGAATTTTTGGAGTGACGACGAATTTAACGAGCAACGACGAATTTAAGGAGAAACGAGGGATTTAAGGAGTGACGACGAATTTAAGGAGAGACGACGATTGTAAGGAGAAACGACGATTTTATTAAGTGATGAAGAATTTCAGAAACGAGTGATTTAATGAGAAACGAGGAATTTAAGGAGTGACGACGAATTTAACGAGCAACGACGAATTTAACGAGAAACGAGGGATTTAAGGAGTGACAACGAATTTAAGGAGAGACGAGGATTGTAAGGAGAAACGACGAGTTTAATAAGTGATGAAGAATTTCAGAAACGAGGAATTTAATGAGAAACGAGGAATTTAAGGAGTGACGACGAATTTAACGAGCAACGTCGAATTTAAGGAGAAACGAGGGATTTAAGGAGTGACGACGAATTTAAGGAGAGACGAGGATTGTAAGGAGAAACGACGAGTTTAATAAGTGATGAAGAATTTCAGAAACGAGGAATTTAATGAGAAACGAGGAATTTAAGGAGTGACGACGAATTTAACGAGCAACGACGAATTTAAGGAGAAACGAGGGCTTTAAGGAGTGACGACGAATTTAAGGAGAGACGAGTATTGTAAGGAGAAACAAAGAGTTTAATAAGTGATGAAGAATTTCAGAAACGAGGAATTTAATGAGAAACGAGGAATTTAAGGAGTGACGACGAATTTAACGAGCAACGACGAATTTAAGGAGAAACGAGGGATTTAAGGAGTGACGACGAATTTAAGGAGAGACGAGGATTGTAAGGAGAAACAACGAGTTAATAAGTGATGAAGAATTTCAGAAACGAGGAATTTAATGAGAAACGAGGAATTTAAGGAGTGACGACGAATTTAACGAGCAACGACGAATTTAAAGAGAAACGAGGGATTTAAGGAGTGACGACGAATTTAAGGAGGGACGACGATTGTCTAGGAGAAACGACGAGTTTAATAAGTGATGAAGAATTTAAGAAACGAGGAATTTAATGAGAAACGAGGAATTTAAGGGGTGACGACGAATTTAACGAGCAACGACGAATTTAAGGAGAAACGAGGGATTTAAGGAGTGACGACGAATTTAAGGAGAGACGAGGATTTTAAGGATAAACGACGAGTTTAATAAGTGATGAAGAATTTCAGAAACGAAGAATTTAATGAGAAACAAGGAATTTAAGGAGTGACGACGAATTTAAGGAAAGACGACGATTGTAAGGAGAAACGCCCAGTTTAATAAGTGATGAAGAATTGCAGAAACGAGGAATTTAATGAGAAACGAGGAATTTAAGGAGTGACGACGAATTTAAGGAGCAACGACGAATTTAAGGAGAAACGAGGGATTTAAGGAGTGACGACGAATTTAAGGAGAGACGACGATTGTAAGGGGAAACGAAGAGTTTAATAAGTGAGGAAGAATATCAGAAACGAGGAATTTAATGAGAAACGAGGAATTTAAGGAGTGACGACGAATTTAACGAGCAACGACGAATTTAATGAGAAACGAGGGATTTAAGGAGTGACGACGAATTTAAGGAGAGATGAGGATTGTAAGGAGAAACGACGAGTTTAATAAGTGATGAAGAATTTCAGAAACGAGGAATTTAATGAGAAACGAGGAATTTAAGGAGTGACGACGAATTTAAGGAGAGACGAGGATAGTAAGGAGAAACGACGAGTTTAATAAGTGATGAAGTATTTCAGAAACGAGGAATTTAATGAGAAACGAGGAATTTAAGGAGTGACGACGAATTTAACGAGCAACGAGGAATTTAAGGAGAAACGAGGGATTTAAGGAGTGACGACGAATTTAAGGAGAGACGAGGATTGTAAGGAGAAACAACGAGTTAATAAGTGATGAAGAATTTCAGAAACGAGGAATTTAATCAGAAACGAGGAATTTAAGGAGTGACGACGAATTTAAGGAAAGACGACGATTGTAAGGAGAAACGACGAGTTTAATAAGTGATGAAGAATTTCAGAAACGAGGAATTTAATGAGAAACGAGGAATTTAAGGAGTGACGACGAATTTAACGAGCAACGACGAATTTAAGGAGAAACGAGTGATTTAAGGAGTGACGACGAATTTAAGGAGAGACGAGGATTGTAAGGAGAAACAACGAGTTAATAAGTGATGAAGAATTTCAGAAACGAGGAATTTAATGAGAAACGAGGAATTTAAGGAGTGACGACGAATTTAAGGAAAGACGACGATTGTAATGAGAAACGCCCAGTTTAATAAGTGATGAAGAATTGCAGAAACGAGGAATTTAATGAGAAACGAGGAATTTAAGGAGTGACGACGAATTTAACGAGCAACGACGAATTTAAGGAGAAACGAGGGATTTAAGGAGTGACGACGAATTTAAGGAGAGACGACGATTGTAAGGAGAAACGAAGAGTTTAATAAGTGATGAAGAATATCAGAAACGAGGAATTTAATGAGAACCGAGGAATTTAAGGAGTGACGAAGAATTTAACGAGGAACGACGAATTTAATGAGAAACGAGGGATATAAGGAGTGACGACGAATTTAAGGAGAGACGAGGATTGTAAGGAGAAACGACGAGTTTAATAAGTGATGAAGAATTTCAGAAACGAGGAATTTAATGAGAAACGAGGAATTGAAGGAGTGACGACGAATTTAATGAGAGACGAGGATTGTAAGGAGAACGACGAGTTTAATAAGTGATGAAGAATTTCAGAAACGAGGAATTTAATGAGAAACGAGGAATTTAAGGAGTGACGACGAATTTAACGAGCAACGACGAATTTAATGAGAAACGAGGGATTTAAGGAGTGACGACGAATTTAAGGAGAGACGAGGATTGTAAGGAGAAACAACGAGTTAATAAGTGATGAAGAATTTCAGAAACGAGGAATTTAATCAGAAACGAGGAATTTAAGGAGTGACGACGAATTTAACGAGCAACGACGAATTTAAGGAGGAACGAGGGATTTAAGGAGTGACGACGAATTTAAGGAGGGACGACGATTGTAAGGAGAAACGACGAGTTTAATAAGTGATGAAGAATTTCAGAAATGAGGAATTTAATGAGAAACGAGGAATTTATGGAGTGACGACGAATTTAACGAGCAACGACGAATTTAAGGAGAAACGAGGGATTTAAAAAGTGACGACGAATTTAAGGAGAGACGAGGATTGTAAAGAGAAACAACGAGTTTAATAAGTGATGAAGAATTTAAGAAACGAGTAATTTAATGAGAAACGAGGAATTTAAGGAGTGACGACGAATTTAACGAGCAACGACGAATTTAAGGAGAAACGAGGGATTTAAGGAGTGACGACGAATTTAAGGAGAGACGAGGATTGTAAGGAGAAACAACGAGTTAATAAGTGATGAAGAATTTCAGAAACGAGGAATTTAATGAGAAACGAGGAATTTTTGGAGTGACGACGAATTTAACGAGCAACGACGAATTTAAGGAGAAACGAGGGATTTAAGGAGTGACGACGAATTTAAGGAGAGACGACGATTGTATGGAGAAACGAAGAGTTTAATAAGTGATGAAGAATTTCAGAAACGAGGAATTTAATGAGAAACGAGGAAGTTTTGGAGTGACGACGAATTTAACGAGCAACGACGAATTTAAGGAGAAAGGAGGGAATTAAGGAGTGACGACGAATTTAAGGATAGACGAGGATTTTATGGGGAAACGACGAGTTTAATAAGTGATGAAGAATTTCAGAAACGAGGAATTTAATGAGAAACGAGGAATTTTTGGAGTGTCGACGAATTTAACGAGCAACGACGAATTTAAGGAGAAACGAAGGATTTAAGGAGTGACGACGAATTTAAGGAGAGACGACGATTGTAAGGAGAAATGATGAGTTTAATAAGTGATGAAGAATTTCAGAAACGAGGAATTTAATGAGAAACGAGGAATTTTTGGAGTGACGACGAATTTAAGGAGCAACGACAAATTTAAGGAGAAACGAGGGATTTAAGGAGTGACGACGAATTTAAGGAGAGACGACGATTGTAAGGAGAAACGAAGAGTTTAATAAGTGATGAAGAATTTCAGAAACGAGGAATTTAATGAGAAACGAGGAATTTTTGGAGTGACGACGAATTTAACGAGCAACGACGAATTTAAGGAGAAACGAGGGATTTAAGGAGTGCCGACGAATTTAAGCAGAGACGACGATTGTAAGGAGAAACGACGAGTTTAATAAGTGATGAAGAATTTCAGAAACGACGAATTTAATGAGAAACGAGGAATTTTTGGAGTGACGACGAATTTAACGAGCAACGACGAATTTAAGGAGAAACTAGGGATTTAAGGAGTGACGACGAATTTAAGGAGAGACGACGATTGTAAGGAGAAACGAAGAGTTTAATAAGTGATGAAGAATTTCAGAAACGAGGAATTTAAAGAGAAACGAGGAATTTTTTGAGTGACGACGAATTTAGCGAGCAACGACGAATTTAAGGAGAAACGAGGGATTTAAGGAGTGACGACGTATTTAAGGAGAGACGACGATTGTAAGGAGAAACGAAGAGTTTAATAAGTGATGAAGAATATCAGAAACGAGGAATTTAATGAGAAACGAGGAATTTAAGGAGTGACGAAGAATTTAACGAGGAACGACGAATTTAATGAGAAACGAGGGATATAAGGAGTGACAACGAATTTAAGGAGAGACGAGGATTGTAAGGAGAAACGACGAGTTTAATAAGTGATGAAGAATTTCAGAAACGAGGAATTTAATGAGAAACGAGGAATTGAAGGAGTGACGACGAATTTAAGGAGAGACGAGGATTGTAAGGAGAACGACGAGTTTAATAAGTGATGAAGAATTTCAGAAACGAGGAATTTAATGAGAAACGAGGAATTTAAGGAGTGACGACGAATTTAACGAGCAACGACGAATTTAAGGAGAAACGAGGGATTTAAGGAGTGACGACGAATTTAAGGAGGGACGACGATTGTAAGGAGAAACGACGAGTTTAATAAGTGATGAAGAATTTCAGAAATGAGGAATTTAATGAGAAACGAGGAATTTTTGGAGTGACGACGAATTTAACGAGCAACGCCGAATTTAAGGAGAAACGATGGATTTAAGGAGTGACGACGAATTTAAGGAGAGACGACGATTGTAAGGAGAAACAACGAGTTTAATAAGTGATGAAGAATTTCAGAAACGAGGAATTTAATGAGAAACGAGGAATTTTGGGAGTGACGACGAATTTAACGAGCAACGACGAATTTAAGGAGAAACGAGGGATTTAAGGAGTGACGACGAATTTAAGGAGAGACGACGATTGTATGGAGAAACGAAGAGTTTAATAAGTGATGAAGAATTTCAGAAACGAGGAATTTAATGAGAAACGAGGAAGTTTTGGAGTGACGACGAATTTAACGAGCAACGACGAATTTAAGGAGAAAGGAGGGAATTAAGGAGTGACGACGAATTTAAGGATAGACGACGATTGTAAGGAGAAACGATGAGTTTAATAAGTGATGAAGAATTTCAGAAACGAGGAATTTAATGAGAAACGAGGAATTTTTGGAGTGACGACGAATTTAAGGAGCAACGACGAATTTAAGGAGAAACGAGGGATTTAAGGAGTGACGACGAATTTAAGGAGAGACGACGATTGTAAGGAGAAACGAAGAGTTTAATAAGTGATGAAGAATTTCAGAAACGAGGAATTTAATGAGAAACGAGGAATTTTTGGAGTGACGACGAATTTAACGAGCAACGACGAATTTAAGGAGAAACGAGGGATTTAAGGAGTGCCGACGAATTTAAGCAGAGACGACGATTGTAAGGAGAAACGACGAGTTTAATAAGTGATGAAGAATTTCAGAAACGACGAATTTAATGAGAAACGAGGAATTTTTGGAGTGACGACGAATTTAACGAGCAACGACGAATTTAACGAGCAACGACGAATTTAAGGAGAAACGAGGGATTTAAGGAGTGACGACGAATTTAAGGAGAGACGACGATTGTAAGGAGAAACGAAGAGTTTAATAAGTGATGAAGAATATCAGAAACGAGGAATTTAATGAGAAACGAGGAATTTTTTGAGTGACGACGAATTTAACGAGCAACGACGAATTTAAGGAGAAACGAGGGATTGAAGGAGTGACGACGAATTTAAGGAGAGACGACGATTGTAAGGAGAAACGAAGAGTTTAATAAGTGATGAAGAATTTCAGAAACGAGGAATTTAATGAGAAACGAGGAATTTTTGGAGTGACGACGAATTTAACGAGCAACGACGAATTTAAGGCGAAACGAGGGATTTAAGGAGTGACGACGAATTTAAGGAGAGACGACGATTGTAAGGAGAAACGACGAGTTTAATAAGTGATGGAGAATTTCAGAAACGAGGAATTTAATGAGAAACGAGGAATTTTTGGAGTGACGACGAATTTAACGAGCAACGACGAATTTAAGGAGAAACTAGGGATTTAAGGAGTGACGACGAATTTAAGGAGAGACGACGATTGTAAGGAGAAACGAAGAGTTTAATAAGTGATGAAGAATTTCAGAAACGAGGAATTTAATGAGAAACGAGGAATTTTTTGAGTGACGACGAATTTAGCGAGCAACGACGAATTTAAGGAGAAACGAGGGATTGAAGGAGTGACGACGAATTTAAGGAGAGACGACGATTGTAAGGAGAAACGAAGAGTTTAATAAGTGATGAAGAATTTCAGAAACGAGGAATTTAAAGAGAAACGAGGAATTTTTGGAGTGACGACGAATTTAACGAGCAACGACGAATTTAAGGAGAAACGAGGGATTTAAGGAGTGACGACGTATTTAAGGAGAGACGACGATTGTAAGGAGAAACGACGAGTTTAATACGTGATGAAGAATTTCAGAAACGAGGAATTTAATGAGAAACGAGGAATTTTTGGAGTGACAACGAATTTAACGAGCAACGACGAATTTAAGGAGAAACGAGGGATTTAAGGAGTGACGACGAATTTAAGGAGAGACGACGATTTTAACGAGAAACGACGAGTTTAATAAGTGATGAAGAATTTCAGAAACGAGGAATTTAATGAGAAACGAGGAATTTTTGGAGTGACGAGGAATTTAACGAGCAACGACGAATTTAAGGAGAAACGAGGGATTTAAGGAGTGACGACGAATTTAAGGAGAGACGACGATTGTAAGGAGAAACGAAGAGTTTAATAAGTGATGAAGAATTTCAGAAACGAGGAATTTAATGAGAAACGAGGAATTTTTGGAGTGACGACGAATTTAACGAGCAACGACGAATTTAAGGAGAAACGAGTGATTTAAGGAGTGACGACGAATTTAAGGAGAGACAAAGATTGTAAGGAGAAACGAAGAGTTTAATAAGTGATGAAGAATTTCAGAAACGAGGAATTTAATGAGAAACGAGGAATTTTTTGAGTGACGACGAATTTAACGAGCAAGGACGAATTTAAGGAGAAACGAGGGATTGAAGGAGTGACGACGAATTTAAGGAGAGACGACGATTGTAAGGAGAAACGAAGAGTTTAATAAGTGATGAAGAATTTCAGAAACGAGGAATTTTTGGAGTGACGACGAATTTAACGAGCAACGACGAATTTAAGGAGAAACGAGGGATTTAAGGAGTGACGACGAATTTAAGGAGAGACGACGATTGTAAGGAGAAACGACGAGTTTAATAAGTGATGAAGAATTTCAGAAACGATGAATTTAATGAGAAACGAGGAATTTAAGGAGTAACGACGAATTTAACGGGCAACGACGTATTTAAGGAGAAACGAGGGATTTAAGGAGTGACGACGAATTTAAGGAGAGACGACGATTGTAAGGAGAAACGACGAGTTTAATAAGTGATGAAGAATTTCAGAAACGAGGAATTTAATGAGAAACATGGAATTTTTGTAATGACGACGAATTTAACGAGCAACGACGAATTTAAGGAGAAACGAGTGATTTAAGGAGTCACGACGAATTTAAGGAGAGACGACGATTGTAAGGAGAAACGACAAGTTTAATAAGTGATGAAGAATTTCAGAAACGAGGAATTTAATCAGAAACGAAGAATTTTAGGAGTGACGACGAATTTAACGAGCAACGACGAATTTAAGGAGAAACGAGGGATTTAAGGAGTGACGACGAATTTAAGGAGAAACGACGATTGTAAGGAGAAACGACGAGTTTAATAAGTGATGAAGAATTTCAGAAACGAGGAATTTAATGAGAAACGAGGAATTTTTGGAGTGACGACGAATTTAACGAGCAACGACGAATTTAAGGAGAAACTAGGGATTTAAGAAGTTACGACGAATTTAAGGAGAGACGACGATTGTAAGGAGAAACGAAGAGTTTATTAAGTGATGAAGAATTTCAGAAACGAGGAATTTAATGAGAAACGAGGAATTTTTTGAGTGACGAAGAATTTAACGAGCAACGACGAATTTAAGGAGAAACGAGGGATTGAAGGAGTGACGACGAATTTAAGGAGAGACGACGATTGTAAGGAGAAACGAAGAGTTTAATAAGTGATGAAGAATTTCAGAAACGAGGAATTTAATGAGAAACGAGGAATTTTTGGAGTGACGACGAATTTAACGAGCAACGACGAATTTAAGGAGAAACGAGGGATTTAAGGAGTGACGACGAATTTAAGGAGAGACGACGATTGTAAGGAGAAACGACGAGTTTAATAAGTGATGAAGAATTTCAGAAACGAGGAATTTAATGAGAAACGAGGAATTTAAGGAGTAACGACGAATTTAACGAGCAACGACGTATTTAAGGAGAAACGAGGGATTTAAGGAGTGACGACGAATTTAAGGAGAGACGACGATTGTAAGGAGAAACGAAGAGTTTAATAAGTGATGAAGAATTTCAGAAACGAGGAATTTAATGAGAAACGAGGAATTTTTTGAGTGACGACGAATTTAACGAGCAACGACGAATTTAAGGAGAAACGAGGGATTGAAGGAGTGACGACGAATTTAAGGAGAGACGACGATTGTAAGGAGAAACGAATAGTTTAATAAGTGATGAAGAATCTCAGAAACGAGGAATTTAATGAGAAACGAGGAATTTTTGGAGTGACGACGAATTTAACGAGCAACGACGAATTTAAGGAGAAACGAGGGATTTAAGGAGTGACGACGAATTTAAGGAGAAACGAAGATTGTAAGGAGAAACGACGAGTTTAATAAGTGATGAAGAATTTCAGAAACGAGGAATTTAATGAGATACGAGGAATTTTTGGAGTGACGACGAATTTAACGAGCAACGACGAATTTAAGGAGAAACGAGGGATTTAAGGAGTCACGACGAATTTAAGGAGAGACGACGATTGTAAGGAGAAACGACGAGTTTAATACGTGATGAAGAATTTCAGAAACGAGGAATTCAATGAGAAACGAGGAATTTTTGGAGTGACGACGAATTTAACGAGCAACGACGAATTTAAGGAGAAACGAGGGATTTAAGGAGTGACGACAAATTTAAGGAGAGACGAGGATTGTAAGGAAAAATAACGAGTTTAATAAGTGATGAAGAATTTCAGAAACGAGGAATTTAATGAGAAACGAGGAATTTTTGGAGTGACGACGAATTTAACGAGCAACGACGAATTTAAGGAGAAACGAGGGATTTAAGGAGTGACGACGAATTTAAGGAGAGACGATGATTGTAAGGAGAAACGACGAGTTTAATAAGTGATGAAGAATTTCAGAAACGAGGAATTTAATGAGAAACGAGGAATTTAAGGAGTGACGACGTATTTAACGAGCAACGACGAATTTAAGGAGAAACGAGGGATTTAAGGAGTGACTACGAATTTAAGGAGAGACGACGATTGTAAGGAGAAACGACGAGTTTAATAAGTGATGAATAATTTCAGAAACGAGGAATTTAATGAGAAACGAGTAATTTAAGGAGTGACGACGAATTTAACGAACAACGACGAATTTAAGGAGAAACGAGGGATTTAAGGAGTGACGACGAATTTAATGAGAGACGAGGAATGTAAGGAGAAACAACGAGTTTAATAAGTGATGAAGAATTTCAGAAACGAGGATTTTAATGAGAAACGAGGAATTTAAGGAGTGACGACGAATTTGACGAGCAACGACGAATTTAAGGAGAAACGAGGGATTTAAGGAGTGACGACGAATTTAAGGAGAGACGACGATTGTAAGGAGAAACGACGAGTTTAATACGTGACGACGAATTTAACGAGCAACGACGAATTTAAGGAGAAACGAGGGATTTAAGGATTGACGACGAATTTAAGGAGAGACGACGAATTTAAGAAGAAACAACGAGTTTAATAAGTGATGAAGAATTTCAGAAACGAGGAATTTAATGAGAAACGAGGAATTTAAGGAGTGACGACGAATTTAATGAGCAACGACGAATTCAAGGAGAAACGAGGGAATATAAGGAGTGACGACGAATTTAATGATTGACGACGAATTTAAGGAGAAACGAGGGATTTAAGGAGTTACGACGAATTTAAGGAGAGACGAGGAATTTAAGGAGTTACGTCGAATTTAAGGAGTGACAACTAAGTTAAGGATAAAAGAGGAATTTAATGACTTACGACGAATTTAAGGAGAGACGACGATTGTAAGGAGAAACGACGAGTTAATAAGTGATGAAGAATTTCAGAAACGAGGAATTTACGTAATGACCACGAATTTAAGGAGTCACGACGAATTTAAGCAGAAACGACGAATTTAAGGAGAGACGAGGAATTTAAGGAGAGACGAGGAATTTAAGGAGAAACGAGGAATTCAAGGAGTGACGACGAATTTGAGAAATGACTAAGAATTTAAGGAGAAACGACGAGTTTAATAAGTGATGTAAAATTTCAGAAACGTGGTAATTAAGGAGAAACGAGTAATTTAAAGAGTAACGACGAATTTAATGAGATGCAACGAATTAAAGGAGAGACGATGAGTTTAAGTAGAGATGACGAATTTAAGGAGAAACGACGAGTTTAATAAGTGATTAAGAATTTCAGAAACGAGGAATTTAATGAGAAACGAGGAATTTAAGGAGTGACGACGAATTTAACGAGCAACGACGAATTTAAGGAGAAACGAGGGATTTAAGGAGTGACGACGAATTTAAGGAGAGATGACGAATTTAAGAAGAAATAACGAGTTTAATAAGTGATGAAGAATTTCAGAAACGAGGAATTTAATGAGAAACGAGGAATTCAAAGAGTGACGAAGAATTTAACGAGCAACGACGAATTTAAGGAGAAACGAGTGATTTAAGGAGTGACGATGAATTTAATGACTGACGACGAATTTAACGAGAAACGAATGATTTAAGGAGTGTTGACGAATTTAAGGAGAGACGAGGAATTTAAGGAGTGACGTCGAATTTAAGGAGCGACAACTAATTTAAGGATAAAAGAGGAATTTAAGGACTTATGACGAATTTAAGGAGAGACGACGATTGTAAGGAGAAACGACGAGTTAATAAGTGATGAAGAATTTCAGAAACGAGGAATTTAAGGAGTGACGACGAATTTAACGAGCAACGACGAATTTAAGGAGAAACGAGGGATTTAAGGAGTGACGACGAATTTAAGGAGTGGCGACGAATTTAAGAAATGACTACGAATTTAAGTAGAGACGAAGAATTTAAGGAGAAACGACCAGTTTAATAAGTGATGTAAAATTTCAGAAAGGAGGTAATAAAGAGAAACGAGTAATTTAAAGAGTAACGACGAATTTAATGAGATGCAACGAATTTAAGGAGAGACGATGAGTTTCAGTAGAGATGACGAATTTAAGGAGAAACGACGAGTTTAATAAGTGATGAAGAATTTCAGAAACGAGGAATTTAATGAGAAACGAGGAATTTAAGGAGTGACGATGAATTTAAGTAGGGTCGACGAATTTAGAGAGAAATGAGAAATTTAAGGAGTGACGACGAATTTAATGAATGACGAAGAATTTAAGGAGCTACGCCGAATTTTAGGAGGAACGAGGAATTTATGGAGTGACGACGAATTTAAGGAAATACGACTCATTTATTGAGAGACGACGAATTTATGGAGAGAGGACGAATTTAAGGAGAAACGAGGAATTTAAAGAGAAACGACGAATTTAATGAGATGCAACTAATTTAAGGAGAGACGACTAATTTAAGGAGTGATGACGAATTTCAGGAGAAACGACGATTTTTATAAGTGATTAAGAATTTCACAAAGTATGAATTTAAGCAGAAACGAGGAATTTATGAAGTGACGGCGAATTTAAGGAGAGACGACGAATTTAAAAAGAAACGTGGAATTTAAGGAGTGACCAAGAATTTAAGGACTGACGAAGAATTTAAGGAGAGACGACGAGTTTAATAAGTGATGAAGAATTTCAGAAACGAGGAATTTAAAGACAACCGAGGAATTTAAGAAGTCACGACGAATTTAAGGTGTGACGACGAATTTGAGGAGAAACGACGTGTTTAATAAGTGATGAAGAATTTCCGAAAAGACGAATTTAAAGAGAAATGATGAATTTTAGGATTGACGACGAATTCAAGGAAAAACGACGAATTCATGGAGGGACGACGAATTTCAGCGGAAACGATCAGTTTAATAAGTGATGAAAAATTTCAAAAACGAGGAATTTAAGGAGAAACGAGGAATTTCAGGAGTGACGACGAATTTAAGCAGAAACGAGTAATTTATGGAGTGACGAACAATTTAAGGAGAGACGACGAATTTAAAAAGAAACGTGGAATTTAAGGATTGACGAACAATTTAAGGAGTGACGACGAATTTAAGGTGGAACGACTACTTTAATAAGTGATGAAGAATAACAGAAACGTGGAATTTAAGGAGAAACGTGGAATTTAATGAGTGATGAAGATTTTCAGAAAAGAGGAATTTAAGGAGAAACGATGAATTTAAGTAGAGACGACGAAATTAAGCGGAAACGACGAGTTTAATAAGTGACGAAGTATTTAAGTAGTGACGACGAATTTAAGGAGAGAAAACGAATTTAAGTAGAGACGACGATTGTAAGGAGAAACGACGTGTTTATTAAGTGATGAAGAATTTCAGAAACGAGGAATTTAAGGATAAATGAGGAATTTATGGAAAAACGAGGAATTTAAGGAGTGACGACGAATTTAAGGAGTGACGACGAATTTAAGGAGTGACGACGAATTTAAGGAGTGACGACGAATTTAAGGAGTGAGATGAATTTAAGGAGCGACGTCGAATTTAAGGATAAACGAGGAATTTATGGATTGACGTCGAATTTACGGAATGACGACTAATTTAAGGAGAGACGACGAATTTAAGCAGAGACGACGATTGTAAGGAGAAACGACGAGTTTAATAAGTGATGCAGAATTTCAGAAACGAGATATTTAAGGAGAAACGAGGAATTTAAGGAGTGGCGACCAATTTAAGGAGTGACGACGAATTTCAGGAGAGACGACGAATTCAAGGAGAAACGTCGAGTGTAATAAGTGATGAATAATTTAAGAAACGAGGAATTAACGAGTGACGACGAATTTAAGGAGAGACGTCTAATTTCAGGAGAAAAGAGAAATTTAAGGAGAGACAACGAATTTAAGGAGAGACGACGAATTTAAGGAGAGACGACCAGTTTAATAAGTGATGAAAAATTTCAGAAACGCGGAAATTAAGGAGAAACGAGGAATTTAAGGAGTGACGACTAATTTAAGTATGGTCGACGAATTTAAAGAGAAACGAAGAATTTATGGAATCACGACGAATTTAATGAATGACGACGAATTTAAGGAGAGACGAAGAATTTCAGTGGGAACCACAATTGTAAGGACAAACGACGAGTTTAATAAGTGATGAAGAAGTTCAGAAACGAGTAATTTAAGGAATGACGACGAATTTAAGGAATTACGACAAATTTAAGGAGAGACGACGAATGTAAGGAGAAACGAGGAATTTAAGGAAAAATGAGGAATTTAAGGAGTGACGACGAATTTAAGGGGAAACGAGGAATTTATGGAGTGACGACGAATTTAAGGAATAACGACTAATTTAAGGAGAGACGACGATTGTAAGGAGAAACGACGAGTTTCATAAACGAGAAACGAGGAATTTAAGGAGTGACGAAGAATTTAAAGAGTGACGAAGAATTTTAAGAGAGACGACGAATTTAAGGAGAGACGACGAATTTAATAAGTGATGAAGAATATCAGAAACGATGAATTTAGGGAGAAACGAGGTATTTAAGGAGTAACGATGAATTTAATGAGAGACGACGAGTTTAATAAGTGAGGAAGAATTTCAGAAACGAGGAATTTAACGAGTGACGACGAATTTAACGAGTGACGAAGAATTAAAGCTGAAACGAGGAATTTAAGGAGAGACGACGAATTTAAGGAGAGACGTGGAAGTTAAGGATTGACGACGAATTTAAGGTGTGACGACGATTGTAAGGAGAAACGAAGAGTTTAATAAGTGATGAAGAATTTCAGAAACGAGATATTTAAGGAGAAACGAGGAATTTAAGGAGTGGCGACCAATTTAAGGAGTGACGACGAATTTCAGGAGAGACGACGAATTCAAGGAGAAACGACGAGTGTAATAAGTGATGAATAATTTAAGAAACGAGGAATTTAACGAGTGACGACGAATTTAAGGAGAGACGTCTAATTTCAGGAGACACGAGAAATTTAAGGAGAGACAACGAATTTAAGGAGAGACGACGAATTTAAGGAGAGACGACCAGTTTAATAAGTGATGAAAAATTTCAGAAACGCGGAAATTAAGGAGAAACGAGGAATTTAAGGAGTGACGACTAATTTAAGTATGGTCGACGAATTTAAAGAGAAACGAGGAATTTATGGAATCACGACGAATTTAATGAATGACGACGAATTTAAGGAGAGACGAAGAATTTCAGGGGAAACCACAATTGTAAGGACAAACGACGAGTTTAATAAGTGATGAAGAAGTTCAGAAACGAGTAATTTAAGGAATGACGACGAATTTAAGGAATTACGACAAATTTAAGGAGAGACGACGAATTTAAGGAGAAACGAGGAATTTAATGAGTGATGAATTTAAGGAGAAATGAGGAATTTAAGGAGTGACGACGAATTTAAGGAGAAACGAGGAATTTATGGAGTGACGACGAATTTAAGGAATAACGACTAATTTAAGGAGAGACGACGATTGTAAGGAGAAACGACGAGTTTCAAAAGTTATGAAGAATTTCACAAACGAGAAACGAGGAATTTAAGGAGTGACGAAGAATTTAAAGAGTGACGAAGAATTTTAAGAGATACGACGAATTTAAGGAGAGACGACGAATTTAATAAGTGATGAAGAATATCAGAAACGATGAATTTAGGGAGAATCGAGGTATTTAAGGAGTAACGATGAATTTAATGAGAGACGACGAGTTTAATAAGTGAGGAAGAATTTCAGAAACGAGGAATTTAACGAGTGACGACGAATTTAACGAGTGACGAAGAATTAAAGCTGAAACGAGGAATTTAAGGAGAGACGACGAATTTAAGGAGAGACGTGGAAGTTAAGGATTGATGACGAATTTAAGGAGTGACGACGATTGTAAGGAGAAACGAAGAGTTTAATAAGTGATGAAGAATTTCAGAAACGAGATATTTAAGGAGAAACGATGAATTTAAGGAGTGACGACGAATTTAAGGAGAAACGACGAATTTCAGTATAGATGAATAATTTAAGAAGAAACGTCGAATTTTAGGAGAAACGACGAATTTAAGAAGACGCGCTAAATTTAAGAAGAGGCGACGAATTTAATTTATTTTTACGTAGAATCTAAGATGAGATGAATAATTTTAGAGACGACGGATTTAAGGAGAGGCGAAGAATTTATGCAGATACGACGAATTTAAGGAGAAGAGAGGAATTTAATTAGAGATGAAGAATTTCTGATACAGGGAATAAAGAGAAAAAACGAATTTATATAGAGATGAAGAATTTCCGAAACGACGAATTTCAGGAGAGACGATTGATTTAAGGAGAAACGTAGAATCTAAGGGGAGAGTAAGAATTTAAGTAACGACGAATTTAAGGAGCCGCGACGAATTTGAGAAGAAACGACAATGTTAAGGAGAGACGGCAAATTAAAAAATTTAGGAGAGTCGACGAATTTATAAGAAACGACGAATTTAAGGAGACATTTAATCATTTTCTTAAATGCATAGCCGAAGAAGCTCGGATAAAAGAACAATCGGAAACTTTTCATTTAATTTATCATCTGAAAAGTATAAAATGATGAGATCGATTTGTATAAAAACATAAAAGCACCTTGTCTGTCGTATTCAATTTAATATCCATAAAAGAAGTATTGCTGCCTAAATACACAAATATATATATATATATATATATATATATATATATATATATATATATATATATATATATATATATATATATATATATATACCGAGTATAACACCAAAATTGTCCAATTCTTGCAAGAACAAACGTGTCCAATTGTTAGGTTTAAATTTGGACGGTTTTATTTTTTAGAAATGATTAAAGATATCTTACTGGAATTCTCCGAGGTTTTTATAACACTATTCTGCTCTATTTTGAGCAGTAAGAATGCATTTAGCGTTAATTAGAAATGATGATCCCGCTTTCTGTTGTAACACATGATCCAGTTTTCCTTTCTACTGTTCTCTCTTTTTAAAACTTATTCACCGTTTTCTTGATGGTTCTTGAATGGACTTTGAAGGTGGAAGCCAGGGTATGAATTCTGGTGCCATTACTGAAGGCCTGAATGATCTTTCTCTTCTCACCACTACTCAGTTGGAAAGCATAGTGTGGCTGACACAAAACGATTTTAGTCTCTTCTCTTTCTAGTTGATTAACTCAAAAGGTTTTTTTTAGTTATTCCTACGACAAATGTTATCAAAATGGTTGAATTTGTTTAGTGAAAAGCTGTAAAATAGCAACTGAGTTTAGTGGTTTACCTAGATATTTTGAGATATGGAAAATTATCTCAAGGGTTTACACTACTTGGACAATTATGCTGTTACACACCGTGTATATATATATATATATATATATATATATATATATATATATATATATATATATATATATAATAATAGACTCTCCCGTCGAACTCGACGTATGAGGGTCAGACAGATCAGTTCCCAGAAACTGAAAGCCGGACACCCACACAGGATTTGATTATAGTGGTGAAGGCTTTGTGCAGGGCCATCCACACTTTTTGGAGGGACGAATACAGGGACCTGGTGCAACGAATGCCACAAGGTCCCCAAACGACCCTCCGCAGGTTTTGAATTCAGAGTTGTCCTTCTCCTAGACCAGTTGCCGTCCAAGGCTATAGAACCCAGTCTGTCCTGCTATTTATATATATATATTACATGAATCATTCATACAAAAAGCAGATAATGAAGTTAATGATATAAATGGCAAGAATCACTCTCGCAAACAATTTTTAATAATAAAATACATTAACCTCGAAACCGTTAATGAATGTTAACAATAACACATTTCCCCCAAAAAAAACGATTTCGGAGTACATCTTAACTTTCGTTGTCCTGTTATTTCCTCGATGTAAAAAAGACATATCTATTTCTATACCTGGCGATGATTGTATGCATGTATGTATGTATGTATGTATATATATATATATTATATATATATATATATATATATATATATATATATATATATATATATGTATCTATGTATGGATGTATAAGCACCAGATAATGGACATATTGTCAACACGGGATCATCCTGATTTAAAACAACTGCATAATATGCCTCTGTAGAGAAAATGTGACCAGAGTTTTCGGTTTTCTTTCTGAGTGAAACCGTATCATCAGCTTATCTTATCTTGATAAAATTATCTCTGCCGATAAATCCTGGTCGGTCTTCTCGTTCTCACAGATGCAGTTCCAGGATTGAAGACGATTATGCGGATTCATTCTCCAATTTGTTAAGTTGAATAAACCCGGCAAATAAATGCAGCACCCGTGTCTGGCGCCACTTCCTATTAGGTCTACCTGTAGGCAGACCGTTTGTTCACGGGATAAGATACAACAGGGAGCGTACTGTGATCGTCAAAATCACGAAGGAACACATCAGTGTGTGTTAGTGTAAACACAGACGACAGAAATATGTTAAACACATATGAAGACGCATTGGCATAGCAAAATGCCTTCCAGAAGATAAGCAAATAAATAAGAGATTGGAAAATCTTATTACAAACAAAAAAAAACAACATAAAATCAGTATAGAATTGTTGTGTAATACCTGCTCTCCAATATGATAGTTAATACTGGATAACCTCCTCATAAATGAAGAAAAGACTTGAAGCAACAAAGGCAGTATTTTACCGAGAAATGTAGGCAGTGAAAAGAAAATGTATACTTACAATCAAAAGGAAAACCGTAGAAAAAAAACTAGTAATCTACTTAGCGAGTTTCTTTGTAGAGCGGAAGCAAAGCATACTTGTAAATGGGAAAAAATGGAAGAAAAACAAAAAACAAAAGAAAAGTTGTGGAAAACACTGAGTTTCATTTCAATATCAAATTCTGATGTATTTTCATTATTTCTATTCGGACTAATTTCCTCATGTTATATTTGTAATTATCGGTTGCTGTATTCTCTGGCTTACTTTAGAATGAAAGATTATTGATATGTTTGATTTTGTTTAGCGACATATTAACCTCTATTGATTATTTAATACAGAAATCGAAATATTTTGTCCGTTATGGCTTCAATTAAATATATTTAGAACACAATTGCCTGCCTTCGATTATAGATAAAATGTATTGTGTGTAATTAGTATTGTTAGCTAGACACTATTGTCTCGAATGTCGATTAGTTGTCCTACGAATGTTGTCTGCGATGGACATAACTCAAAGGAAGCATACGAAAAATGTAAAGTAACGCTGAACGAAAACACTGGCAAGTCTTACCAGTAAGCAAATCAAAGAATTCCGGAACGGAATAACGGGTGTAACATCAAAATGATCCAAATCGTTTAACAGCATATTCGTCGATCAAAAAAAATATTTAATATCTGAAAAAAAAACACTAAACTAATTGAGCTTCTTTTTTTCCAGGTTTTCAGATGAGAAAAATTCATCCAGAAAGAAAACAGGTTAATTCTTTTGTCTGTGTCAGCCGCATTTCTGACGCAATGATACCGGACTTTCCTACTGTTTACCAGATTTTCTCCTGAAAACTCTGGTTAGCATTTCTCCAGTTAGTCAAGCTTCTATTAATGACCTTTCATGGAAAAGTCAAGAAATTCGTCAAATATTAAGGAACCTTGATTTTAAAAAATATTTGAGATTGAAATCAATAACAGGCATATTTACAAAAAAAAAAAATAAATAAATAAAACAAAAAAAAACATATGTCCGAGATGATTATCATAAATGGGTGGATGACTAGCAATGCGAGAAATGTAATGGTTAACGAGCCTGAAAGAGTAATCAGTTGTCCGGGTTTGTTACGTATATATTTGGACACATACACATGGAAAAATAGATTTATCTCTTCCTAACCCTCAGCACCCATATATGGGTTAAATACGATAGCTGGTTAAGAGTTCTATTTCCTTGAGTTAGCACCCAGTCTGAGAGAAAGAAAACCATGAATTTAAAATCAAACTGAAGAGCGATAGGTTTCGTCAGACTATTTCCCGCTAGAGACACTACCGCTGCTTTGGCTGCAGTATATGTGTTACCATTATAAGCCTAAGGGGTTTCGGGGATCGTGAAGTGACATTACATAAAAAAAAAATGCAAAACAACAACAAAAAACCCCCCAAAAAACACAGTAGAAATAAATAAGAACTCGGTTTCACGGTCCTGGCATGACATACGGAAGAAGGTTTTTGTCGAAGAGTATTTTTTATGGTGCCCGATTTTCGGGCGGGTGTATTTATAAGGAAAATCGTCTTTGGTATGCAATAAAAGCTTCAGCAACCTGACGTTTTCTGTCCATAAAGGTTAAACATACAATGAAAACGGGAATTATATTTATGACATTGATAATTTCTTAGAGTATCTATGGACAACGAACATCATCTCAATTCAGCGGTTGGATAAAAGCATCAGTCAGTAATATCTGACAGGCATATCAATCGATTACATCGGCTGCTATTATAATATATATTATGAGATATCAGCACACACATATGTAATATGCGATATTAACATGCACAAAATAAACACATACACACAAACACACACAGACACAGACACACACACACACACACACACACACACACACACACATATATATATATAGTAATACAATACGTACACGTATTCAGATTACTATATATATATATATAGTAATACAATACGTATACGTATTCAGATTTAAAAAAAGACCCAAGGTGGTTTACATATATGCAGAAAGAGAGAGAGAGAGAGAGAGAGAGAGAGAGAGAGAGAGAGAGAGAGAGAGAGAGAGAGAGACATATATTCACATATATATGTGCGTTTACAAGCAAATTGATTATTATAAATAATTTTACATATATAAATATATATATATATATATATATATATATATATATATATATATATATATATATATATATATATATATATGCGCGGTACTTATTGGCAAGTGCTCAATATCAGTGACAGAGCTAACAGATACATTTGTATGGATATGAGTTTGTAACCACGGGTTTCACGCTTTTATGATCATCAGACAAGATCTCAAACTGTGCATATATATATATATATATATATATATATATCGGGCGTAACAGTAGAATTGTCCAAATTGTGTAAAAGCAACATTGTTCATTTGTTCGGTTAATATTATTGCTTAGGTTAATATTCAGAGTTGAATCAAACCATGAAACAGTATTATAAAAATGTGCTTATAAAACGTGTGATAAAAAAATAATAAATAATTATATATATATAAAAGTGAACACAGGCCTGACGATTGCATCTAGCATGAAACAGACTGTCGCCTCTAAGTGTTGATTTCTATGTTCACTTTTATATTTACACACGATCTATCTCTGATATATATCCCATAAATATAGCACATTTAAGACTATATTTCTTCATATATATATATATGTATATATATATATATATATATATATATATATATATATATATATATATATATATATATATATGATCAAATGAAAGAACAGATGGTGTAAAGATTCATTGTTCGTAATAATTACATTTAAAACGTGCTCAATACAAAGTTGAGCAATATATTATATATTTATCATAAGTGATTATAATAAAAATATTTTTAAATCACTACTCAAAGGTTTCATGTTTCAATACTATGACTGTACTTCTTTTGAAACATGAACGATTTTGTGTAGCGATTTCAAATTTTTTTATTATAATCTCTTCTGATACAAATATAATATTACTATATTGCTCTACTTTGTATTGAGCACCTTTTAAAAGTAATTTCTACGAACACTGAATTTTTACACCATCTTTTCTTTCATTTGATTATGTATATATATATATATATATATATATATATATATTATATATATATATATATATATATATATATATTGTTATGGGTTCTTACCTATAACCGCAGAATGAACACTTCCTAACACTATGTATACTACGCTTCTCAAGAGAGAGAGAGAAGAATCGAGTCGAGCCGATAGTATTTCACTCCAAACCAGACTGACAGTCATACTAACACCTTCCACATCTTGTATTAATATTCCATGTAATATATCTTCGTTATTTCTACTCTGGTGTTCGGGTTGTTCTTCCTTGGTCCTAACCTGGACCATAACATATATATATATATATATATGCATGTTTCATTAAAAACGACAGACAAGGGACTACGGTTAAACTTTTTATATATTTTTCTTGTGTTCTAACAAGAGCTTTCTTTTCTGGACAAAGTGTGTGTAAAAACTGTCAAAATGTTTTATACTTCCGAGCGCTTTCGGCTATACCTTTAGCCATTATCAAGGATGATTCGATTTTTCAGCTTAATTGAGTGTGGATATTATGTGTATGTCTTAGTGTGTAGTAGGGATGTTTTTAATTTCCGAATACGGTTGTGATTTTGTTCGTAGTTAATATTGTTAAGAGTTGGCTTTTTCTTTTTTAATATTAAAGCTTCCATTATTTTTAATCTTTTTTTACAAGTGGATGCAGGTAGATGTAATTATTTATGAGTCTGGTTTGATCAGGAACACAGTTCCTTAACGGGCATTTGAACTCAAATATAATGTTCGTTCGTTTGAGCCCATTCTAGTATGGATTTCCTCTTATGATTCGAATCATCGACCTGTTGTAAGTTCCAGCCATAACCAAAATCTAACTTTTGAACAGACGTGAAGTCACTTTCCTGTAGATAATATTTCAATCTTATAACTATTACCTTTGGCATAGATGGCCCGAGTTTGTGCTTTTCCGTAAGCAGTGGCGTTTCTTCAGGTATTCTGTCATGAAGATTAGCATCGTTTAGATACAGTTGCACTGTAGAGATTGATTCCGACATTCACCAGTTGTTTAAGTTGTTGTGATTCTTGTAATAAAGGCTTTTTGTTAATAAATGTAGAGTCTAATTAAGATTTGTGGATTATCTTTAAAAAAGAAACAAACTTGTTTATCTTATCAAGTGATACATAAATAGATGCGCTAACTAATATATATATATATATATATATATATATATATATATCATTAAATACGAGATTGAAGGAATATTTTGTCAGTTTTTGTTCATTTTTTTGTAGACAAAGGGTCTATAGAAAGTATTCGAAAGCAATTGGGTTCATAATCATGGCGGACACTTCCTACAGACAGTTCAAATCAAAGAAAATTGTATGACTGTTAGAAAACTGTATAACCGAAATATTCCTTGTCTGCCATATTTAATGTAACATGGAATATTAAGAGAAACTGAGAGATATACACTGACTGAGATAGATAGATAAATAGATAGATAGATAGATATGAATACATTGAACTAGATAGATAGATAGATAGATAGATAGATAGATTTGAACAAAATGGAAGAGATAAATAGATAGCTTTGAACGGAATGCGATAGATAGATATGAACAGACTAATATATAGAGATATAAACTGACTGAAATAAACACGCATATATATATATATATATATATATATATATATATATATATATATATATATATATATATATATATATATATATATAGAGAGAGAGAGAGAGAGAGAGAGATTTGAATAGAATGGGATAGATAGATAGATAGATAGATAGATAGATAGATAGATAGATAGATATGAAACTCTGGCAGCTAAGAGATGAAATGTTTGATAAAAATACATTGACGTATCTTTTCCCATCTTTTTCCGAGAACGTAACTAATTAACCCTACACTTAAGAAACGCTCCCACCGCCAATCCTTACATCCCTCGAAGATACCGTCTTTCTCTTCAGACCAATTCCTTTTTTCACCCCTTTCATTTTTCTTCTCATTCTCGTCGTCATCGTCGTTGACTTTTATTTATTGCTTAATACTCTGTTGACATCGTCGCATGCTCAAAGCGCGAATTCCCGCACCAGTAGGTTCTCGTGACATTAGCAATTAACGATAATTTAATGAGAACCTAATTAGTGTTCAGTAAGTTATTAAGTTTTAACGCTTTTCTCTTGCTCGGCGTAGGAGCTTGGCAGAATCTGTGAATCATGTGAGAAGGTATGTGAGCAGAACCCGGATGGATAATTTGAAATGGTGTAAAAAAAGCAAGATCACCTTCGAGCGAATAAATCGGAGGGACATTGATATATATATATATATATATATATATATATATATATATATATATATATATATATATATATATATATATATAAGGTAATCCCTATATAAGGTAATCTCTATATGTAGTCCCAAGGAGGATGAAATACTGAGAGCTCAATGTAAATTCAGAGCTACGAATTTAAAGAAAAACAGACCACTTTAAGGCTCCATGTAATAATTTATTTCACCATAGCCCTTTTAAAGGACGCTGGATCATCAGACTTCACTTCCAAAAGGTGAAACGAAAAATGAAATAAACATTTACACTTTTGGCGGGTAGTATTAAGTTTATGTAATTTAAAAGAGAGGGAAATGAGGGGTGGTGTGAGAGACATGATCGAGTTTAGAGAGGGTTTATTTTAATATTTCTATCTATCATACTTAGTATTAGGGGAGGAGGGACCAGTCATTGACCTATTTAATCGGTTAAATTAACGGAAGTGATATATTGAAAGGGAAGGAGGAGAAGAGAGAAAAAAGTAAAAGAATAAAAGAAAGAAGTAAAGACAAAGAAGCTGTAATTACGCTTTATGAAGTGGAGTGGTAAGCTTCTTTCTCTTTACTAGGGTATTAGCACATATGGGAATGTAATGGATTTGACTGGAATTCGAACTCGGCTTTTCGATTCTTAAATCCGAGTTGCTATCCATTACTCCAAACTACTTCCTATGTTACTACTACAGCTAAAACAATAAAAGATTTAGTCAATACGAAACAAAACATTAAGCTAAAACTTGAAAGAACAATTTACTCGATCACCTGTAATAATTGTCACAAAAAATACATAAGAGAAACGTCAAGGAATAAAAATAAAAGTTTATATGAAAACAAAAGGGAAATTTTACAAAACAATACATCTGTGGTGGTCTGGTAATAAGAATGGACAATTGAAAATGTTTATTTACGGCTGCGTGAATAACTTGACCAAACTGTTCTCTGTTAATTACCACTAGGACCTTCCCTGCATCCCAGTAGAATATCTGCGGCTGCTCGGTCTCACGCTGACCGCTGATCTGAGATGGAGCAAATACATTGAGTCAATTGCTTCATCCACCGCAAGGAAAGTTGGCTCCCTGTTCCGGGCCAGGAAATCTTTTCCCCGGAATCGATCCTTCAAATTGACAAATCAACCATTCGCTCTTGCATTGAGTATTGCTGCCATATATGGTCAAGAGCCCCTTCTGTTTACCTCGGGGTTCTTGATAAGATCCAGAGACGGATAGGTAATGTAATTGGCCCTGATCTGGCATCTCGTCTGCAATCGCTCTCTCACAAACGTGACGTCGCCCCCTCTGTCTTTTTACAAATACTTTCACGGTAATTGCTCAGATGAGCTGCTTTCGCTGGTTCCCAGACGCCATGAATTCAAGCGTCCTACGAGGATGGTATCCCGCTCTCACCATTTCACTGTTGAAACTGTTAAATGTAGCCGTCTCTTCTACCCCGTTAGCTTCATATCTAGCACCTCTCGCCTGTGGAATTCCCTTCCTTATTCCTGTTTCCCTGACAACTATAATCTCCAACTATTCAAATGTAATGTCAGTCGACATCTCCAGTTGCCTTGATCTATCCACTATCCTTCTCCACATCCTTCCCTCTATCACTCCTAACTGCTCTCGCTCCAAATCTTCTGTAACCCCTTGCGTGCTAGTGGATTCCCGCCTTGCTTGGGGTGAAGTGCTTAAAAAAACAAAACAATTTATATTAAACGTAAAATACCACAAAATATGAAATACAAGAAGTAACAAAATAGTTTTAAAACATAACATTTATATTTATTTGTACGTTGATGTACATGCGTAAAATTTACAGATCTGTTGAAGTTATGTCACTTAGACAGGAAATATTTTTATCTGTACTCACAAAAGTTGAATTAATTATAAAACTGTAGTTTTAGAAGAATATTTCAAAGTGAAAAGTTCTTGTTGCATGTTTGGAAATGTTCTGTATGTTTGTAATGTAGGTTGGAAAAGTTCGTACGTACGTGCATGCGTGAATATGCTTTTAACGTCTGACCGCCCATGGTCTAGACGAGAATCCTTAAGATCACATCTTCGCAGGAATTTGGAAGAGCAAAAGAGAATGAGCGAACTCGTGTCTGTTATTTATAGATAATGTAATCACATGACAGGATCGCAGCGCCTTGGCGGGAAACTTGACTTGGTCACGCGCTGGAAAAATATATGTACATGGGTGGATTGCAATGCCCACTTGCGTGTTTATTGACCAATTAGAAGCTGACATTTCCTGAAAATGTTTACTAAGCTGAGAAGGCTCTCTGATCCACTTTTTGCACAGAAATGTACAAAATTATACATTGATAAGGAAGAGGTATCGCGATGCTACACATCAAATGCGTCAGTTCCCACCGTCTTGGGACAAAACACAATTTTAACATAAAAGTGCTACCATGATCAAAGGAGAAATAATTAACTAAGACGAAAATGTTTAAAGGACGCCTTGATGGCAAGATCATCTACAGTAAATTTGAGACCTGACTCTTACACTATTTCAGCATTCCTGGCAGATCTCCTATTATCACAGTGTGTGATATCTGATAAAAAAGGGATGGAAAGAAAAAGAAAAAGAATCGAAATGAAATCGGCTAGATAAAACAAAAATTAAATATTAAAAATTAAAATTCCCATCATCCCTCGTTCGTGTGCATGTGCAGTCGTACCCACATAACAAATTTAGTCTGATGAAGTCCTAAATGAAGAAACCATGTCACAAGAAAAATCTTGGTAATCCGTATGGATAATCCTCAAGGCGAATGAAATCCTGAGAACTCAATGTTAAGTCAGACCGAATAATTTAATTTAAAGAAAAAAACTACTTTAAGTCTCCATATCTTATAATTTATTTCACCGGAGAATTTTATTTTTCTCTGGATCTTCAGACTTCACTATTCATCTTTGACCACTTTAAGTCTCCATATCTTATAATTTATTTCACCGGAGAATTTTATTTTTCTCTGGATCTTCAGACTTCACTTTCATCTTTGACCACTTTAAGGCTCCATATCTTATAATTTATTTCACCGGAGAATTTTTTTTCTCTAGATCTTCAGGCTTCACTTTCAAAGGTGAAAGTGAAGTCTGAAGAGTAACAAACACAACACTTACCAACAAATGTAGATGATCGACGACTTAACTGGCACCGACTCTTTGGTCAGTTTAAAACTGTATGTAACCAACCTGACCTCACAGCCATCCCAAGGTGAAGATATCTAAAAAGGATAGGGACCGAATTGTATGGCTGCATATCTTGGGAAAAACGTGGGTTACATTATAATTTCATAGTTTCTGACAAAGACAGCGAGTATTGTTAAAGTTGTCACTGTCATAAACAAAGTTCATATGGGAAGTGATCATAGAATTGTAGCTTGCAGAATCATATTTGTCTTAAAAATGAAAAAAAAAGTGTGATTCTCAGAAAGAAAAAAATATGCTAATAGAGTCAACAATACAGAATGTCAGGTAGAAATCAGAAACACATTCCAGGCTTTGTTGAATAAAGGTAATAACAAGGAAAATGTGAAGAGAAATATGGCCGCTAATTAATTAAGGAAATGGCAGTGATAACAGGAAAATGAAATGCAGAGAGTAAAATCAAAGGGAGATAATTCAAAGTGAAAACTAGAACAAATATTAAGAAAATAATAAGCGAGTTTAAAATAAAAATACAGAATAAAAAAAATTAAAAACAAAAATTAAAACGAATAAAGAAAGTGGAACTTGAAATGTGTAGAAGAAGCCATAAGAAAAAGGAAGAGCTTAAAATATGTTTGATCCATGACCGACAAAGAAAAACAACAATTACTTACATTGAAAAATAGAAACAAAGAAATTGACAAAATTCTTAATAACATATAAGAACAATATATATATATATATATATATATATATATATATATATATATATATATATATATATATATATATATATATGATCATAGCTCAGGTAGGACGCATTTAAACAAATAAAAAAAAATACTGGATTTCATCCCCACCATACTTGTAAAAAGTACAATTTTAATACCCTCATCCACAGCCAAACACTCAATAATATCAACTATGAACACGGCCACAATGTGCTGACAGTGTTCGAAAATAATTGTACAAAGAATTAAATAGAAATGTTAATGGGATTAATGGCGTGATCACTTCGCTAACAGAACTTAATGAGACATTAAATTACCATCAATTCCTTGAATAATAACATTCTTATATTTGAGTTGTTGTCAGAAGGAAAACACATGCCAAGTACATCCGAAAATTTCAGATTGTCATCTTTAGAACGCAATTTTCCAATACATAGGCAAACACCAAGACGAAATATGTGCAGGCAAAAGACGTGTTTTATAATTATGCATTGACAGTTGCATATATGTTATGGAGCTTAATAATTTAATATAACTCATATATGAATGTGTGTGCGTGTGTGCTGTAAAGAATTAGTCATTCAAAGAATAAATCAAAAATATTAATGTAATTAATGTCTAATTCACTTCCCTAAGAGATTTAATAAGACATTAACTGATTGACCACTCGTTGAACGATGCGATCCTTGTTTTTATTAATTGTAAACTGGATTAGATAGTCGGTCCATATTGCAAGTACTTTCGGTAAACATATAACACATCCTCAGGCACAGGTGTTTGTTTTTTCTCAATTTCAGGTAATTTCAGGTAAAATTCCAAGACGAAAATGAATGTGATACTTGTCGAAATAAAAACAAGGTTCGCGTCAATCAAAGAGTGGTCAGTGAGTTAATGCTTCATTTAATCTGTTAGCGAGGTGAATTCGCCATTAATTACATTAACCTCATAGGTTTATTATTTGAATGACTAATTCATTACAATATTAATTAAGTTGCATTATTTAATATATATATATGTGTGTGTGTGTGTGTGTGTGTATGTATAGCTATATTATATCATATATATATATATATATATATATATATATATATATATATTTAAGTTATGGTCCAAGGTTAGGGCCAAGGAAGAACAACACGAACACAAGAGTAGAAATAACAAAGATATATTACACAGGATAATAATACAATATGTGAAAGGCGTTAGTATGACTGTCAGTCTGGTTTGGAGTGAACTACTATTGGCTCGACTCGATTTCGTTTCGTCCCTCTCTCTTGAGAGGCGCATTATTCATAGTGTTAGGAAGAGTTCACTCTGTCGTTATAGGTAAGGACCCATAACACCTCCCTCCCTAAGCTTTTACCTCACAGGGGTCTTTAATATTTTTTCCTCTTCGGATTAATCATCAAAGGCTCTGTAAATTTTCTTTTTCTGCTTGATTTCCGCGGTTCTGAAATTGCTTGAGGCCTTTGCATATCGAATGTGTCAAATATTCTGTCCATTACTTCCTCCTCATCCTGAGGTAGACCGGTAGATTCTAATAACCTCTTTCTGATCTGATTTATGTCCATTTTATGCGAGAATTTCAGACCCTGAATTATGTAAATCACGTTCCCGATTCGTTTCTCTATTGTAACTGGCTCCCAATAGGATGTGTTGTTTTTTAACATTTAAAAAAAAATCCTTCTCCCCAGGATCAAATTTTCTTTTTGGTACGAACGACGTTGGTGATTGCTTTGTCTGTTTTGGCAGTAATTTGTCGAATACCGATCTAATTTTTCGGGCGATAATGCCGATGGCGTAGTACTGTTCGGTGTAATTCTATACACTTCCAAGAATTGATGTAAAGCCTTTTCTGTTGGTACGTCATAAGCTTTCCTTAGTGCTCTTTTTAATCTACAAACCTCTCCGCTTACCCGTTCGATCTTGGGTGATATGGCGGGGATTTGATGCGTTTCACCTGAAAAGTTTCACAAAATTCTTGAAAATCCGCAGATGTAAATTGTATCCCATTATCGGTGACTAGACAATGAACCACTCCGAAACGAGAAAACAGTTCGTGAAGGCAATTTATTGTAGTCTCAGAGGTATGTTTTCTACAACGAAATACTTCTGGCCTTTTGCTGTAACTGTCTACTACAATCAAATAGTAGAAACCCTATAATGGACCTGCGAAATCTACATGGATTCTTGACCACGGTCGCTCTGTCTTAGGCCATGGCTTATGAGTGATCGGAGGTGCCTTGGCTGCTAAGGAACAGCCCTTGCATATGTGCACCATATGTATAATATATTGATCCATGTTTGGCCAGTACACGTAACTTTGCATTAAGGATTTCATCCTGTTCTTTCCTGGGTGGCCCATGTGAAAATCCTTGAGGATTCACCTTTGTAGCGTTTTCGGGGTTACTGCTCTTTCATTATATAGTAGAACATTATCACATAACGAAAAACTATCTGATACATGCTTAACAATTCCTGCAAATTTTGTTTTCGTTTCCTTTATAAATTTGTCATTTAATGCTTCGTTTCTTATTTCCTGTAATGTGACGGGGATGTTTCGAATTGTACTACATAATGGTGTTCTAATATCTTCCTCATATCGTAGCGCTGCAATTACGGAATCTTCTAATGGCTCCGTTTTCTTTGGTATTAGTCTCGAAAGACCATTTGCATGCCCGATTTTGTTTGATGGAAGATACTCCAATTTAAAGTTATATTTTATCAAAATAGTTCCCATCTTAGCAATCTATTAGCAGTGTAGACATGTAGACCTTTCTTTGCTCCAAATATTGTCAATAATGGCTTGTGTCCGTCTGTAAGGTGAAAAATCTACCATAAATATATCTGTGAAATTTCGCAACCGCAACAATAATCTCCGGCACTTCTTTTTCGATTTGCGAGTAATTTTGTTCGGCTGGTAGTAACGTTCTTGACGCATGCGCGATGGGTTTTCTTGTCCCATCCGACATTTTATGAAGTATACATGCCCCAACATCATAGTCACTCGCGTCACTCGCGTCACTCGCGACTATTATTTCCAATTTTGGGTCATTATGCGCTAAAAATAAATCTGCTGTTACAGTCTTAATGATTTTGTCGAAAGTTTTCTGACATTCATATGACCATTCCCAAAGTTTTTCCTTCTTCAATAGTTCGTTTAGGGGTGCGCGTAAATTGTGCATGTTAGCAATAAATTCTTGATAATAATTCACTAAGGCCAAGAAGCTTTGTAATTCGGCTAAATTTTTTGGAGCCGGCATTTTTTTTATTGCCGTGGCCCTTTCTGGGTCTGGTCTTCTTCCTTCTTCGTCAATAATATGGCCCAGATATTTTATCTCCTTCATAAAGAAGTCACATTTATTTTCATTTACCTTAAAACCGTAATTTTGTATCTGCCTGAAAACATTTTGAACGTGCTCCTAGTGTTGTTCAATATTTTTGGTATTTATCAGGATCTCATCAAGGTATGCGATCGTGAAATCCAGTCCGCTTAGCATAGTGTCCATTATTTGCTGAAATATCGCCGGTGCGACCTTGATCCCGAATGGTAATCTCTGGAACTTATATAACCCTTTATGTTTTCTGCACAACAACCTCGAGCTTTCCTCATCTACTGGTACTTGTAGGTATGCTTCGCTCAAGTCTCTCTTTGAGAAAAATTTTCCTCCGTTCAACTTTGTGAAAACTTCCTCTGGACTAGGGAGAGGATAGTGATAATCCTTAATCGCTGCATTCAATCCCGTCGAGAAATCAGCGCATACTTGTATCTCACCCGATTTCTTTTTCACGTAAACCGTTGGTGCGGCCCATTGACTATATTCCACTTTTGTCAATATACCAGTTTTCACGAGTCTATCTAACTCTTCGTCTATTTTTCTAATGATGCGAAAAGTACATTTCTTTTCTTCTTGAAAATGGGTTGTACTTTTTGTTTTAGTTCGAGTTTTGCCGCCATTTTTTACATCTGTGGAGGGCGGCTTAAATTACGTTGGGGAAACTCTCCTTTAATTTTTCCATCAATTTCTCTGCCTCGGTCGATAAACTTTTCACTTTTTGGCAGAACGTATTTATCGGTTAATCCAAGAGTCAAATTTCTGCATCCAGTCAGTTCCAAATAAAGTTTCCGTATTTTTAGAACATACATCTTTAATTTCATGGTCATTCCGTTGAATGTCACATTTGTGATAATTTCCCCCTCAAATTTGATTTTTTTCCCCTGTTACCGACCTGGCTTTTTATCTGTTCTCAACATGGTCGGTTTGTTTAATTTCTTCCACATCTGCAAGCTAATAATGGTAAAATCTGATCCGGAATCTAATTGTAATCTGATCTTTTGTTTAACATTTCTACTTGTACGTATTTTCGTATATTTATCCCGTCCGCCTGGTCAGTTCTAGTGTCTCTTACTCAGCTTTTGTTTTCTTTGTTTGTTCTACAATGCCAACTTTTATGCCCCACTTTATTGCAAGACAGACAAGACTTATAGCGGTATGGACAATCTTTGTACCAATGCGAAGTCCCACAGCGATAGCATCGCCTGGGTGATAGTTTCTTCTGAGGTTTCATTTGACTTTTTGTTGTAAAATAATTGGTTTGGTTTGTTTTTGAGGTGGGGGGGAGAAAAACGTGTTTGTCGTTCTACATTTCGTATGTGAGCAACGCCAGTCTCTTCGATATCTTTCGAGTCCTTTTTTACGCTTATACATCTCGGACAGTTCCTCAGCCAGTTTTTGTAGCGTCAATTCTGGTTCACTCTCAAGTTTTGTTAGAATTCTCCGTCTGATCTACGCATCTTTAGTCGAAACCAGGCCTTGGACGAATATCAAACATTTAAAATTGTCTGGGCTGAGTTCAGATAGCTTAAAATCATCGCAGTGTTTGTTTACTATGGAAGAGAATGTTATATAGTCTACGCTATCCTTTTTTGTTAGATTTAAACATTTCCACCTTTTGTGGAATAATGAAGTGTTCGGACTAAATAATTCCGTTAAAAGTTTCACGGCTTACATGAAAGTCAACTCATTCGTTTTCCTCGGTAGGATGTAGTCTACGAATTTAGTGTATTCACTTAACCCTAGTTTCCTCAGTAGTAGACGTACTTTTTTCGCGTCTGACCAATTCCCGCAATCAAACTCATATGAATCTTCATATCTTCTGAAGTAAGCTGTGAAGGTTTTGTCATCGTTCGGTGCATAAGTGAAGTCTTTGATAGTGCTCCATATAGCATTTTGCGAGAATGCCGCTTCATTTCCAGAATGTTGTCCTTTATTTGTTACTGCTCGTAGTAGTAATTCTTGTAGTTCGAGTTGCTTCTCTTCGTTTTTCTGTTGAATTTCTAATTGTTTTTCTTCGAGCCTAGTCTGTCTTTCCTCATTTTTTGTTGCTGCTCGAATAGCATTTTCATTAGTTCCAATATGGTTGCCTTAAGGTCTTCCACGTTTACACCGTCATTTTGTGTAACTATTTTTCCTTTTTTCTCAGTGTAGAATTCAGGTCTTTGTCGCCTGTTGTTCTGGATCCTTAGCACGAAAAAATTTTCCTGCGTAGAATTTAATTCTGTTTTGGCTGACAGGTAAAATTCGTGTCTTCGATACCACTGTTAAGTTTGGTGTCCAAAAATTTTATTTCTTTTTTTTATCTGTTTTTTCTCGCGTAGAACATTTTCTTTTCTCAATACCTCCGTCGCCACTGTTATGGACGACCGATAGCAAAAAGTTTTTTTTTTTTAGATTCTCCGCGTAGAACTTCGTGTTTTCAATATCCTCGTCGCCATTGTTATCGACGACCAATAGCAAAAAGATTTTTTTTTCGCGTAGAACTTCGTTTCATCAATATCCTCGTCGCCACTGTTATGGTCCAGGGTTAGGACCAAGGAAGAACAAAACGAACACAAGAGTAGAAATAACAAAGATATATTACACAGAATATTACAAGATGTGGAAGGTGTTAGTATGACTGTCAGTCTGGTTTGGAGTGAACTACTATTGGCTCGACTCGATTCCGTCTCGTCCCTCTCTCTCTTGAGAGGTGCAGTATTCATAGTGTCAGGAAGAGTTAACTCTGTCGTTATAGGTAAGGTCCCATAACAATATATATATATATGATAAATTATAGTTTTAATGTATGGTATATTTATGGGTTAAGGTGACCAATATCAGGGATATAGTGTATGTAAATATAAAAGTAAAGTCAACACTTGGAAGCGACTGTCTGTCTCATGCTAAATGCAATCATAAGGTCAAACCAATATCAAGCTATAGCATGAAATAAACAGTCGCCTCTCGATGGTGACTACAATATCCACTTCACACACACACACACACACAAACACACACACATATATATATATTCTTATTATTAGTTTAAAAGTTATTCTAGTGGATACCTAGACGCTCTGTTTGGTGAAAGAGAAAACTGTTATATAGTTTTGATTGGCGACTTTATTGCATGCGTAACAAAAAAGAGAAAACATAAGAAAGAGAAACGAAAAAGGTGAAAATGGGGACGTGAAAAGACAAAGAGGGAATGCTAGTTAACCCTTTCACAGATAAAATGCGTACATATCATTTGTGTCCTTCAGAGTTGAAGAAGACGTAAATGGATTCGAAACGCCCAGATGGGAAAGCAAATAATAGACGTGACTTCCTAATTGCAGACGGAGTGAATATTAGCGAGAATTTCTGGTAGAAAACATGACTTGATTCACAGAATACTTGTAGACCCAGGAAAATAACACTGAATGTATGAATAGAAAATTGGCTACTCTGTAATTAAGGACTAAACAAAGACGACAAGTAATGCAAAGGGAAATGACAAAGGGAGATAACTCGAAGACGAACCTAGAACTGATGTAAAAGAGGAGAACTATGTAAATACTAAGAGCGGTAAAACTGAAGACGCATTGTTATCAACTTTCGTTTATGATCAATTTCATCACTATTCTTCTGTTGGAGAGTAATTATACATTCTTATTGCTTAAAGTAGTGTTCAATAGTATTATAAAATCCTCGGGGAATTCCGGTAAGATATATGCAATCATTCCTAAGATACAAATGTTCAAAGCTTAATCTAGCTATAAAACGATGGAAAACATTGGCTGTTCCACCTGGTATATGGAGTATTTCAGTTCTATGAGACCCAAGGTTTGACCTCGCAACTACCAGGAAAGGAGATGACGCTTTAATCGGCTAAGCCATTTACTTTATGTACGGTGCGAATATAAATGCGAAGGTAGGTGTGGTACTTTGAATATATATATATCAACAATAAAATAGAAAATGATGAAGAGTGGAAGAAGTTATCTAAAATTCACATAGAAAAACAGTAATGACTTTTACTGAAAGAGAGATTCGTGAAATGTTTTCAAATATTGGGACAATCTAATTTGCATAAGAATTTTTAAATGCGTAATTATCATTTTTATTTGCTTTGCTATTAACCATAACCGGGTATTGAACTCACACTCTTTGGATATTGTCACTTGATCTAACTAACGCCTTTATCCACTGTGCCATGTGTATGAATTTTCGGGGTATTATAAACCTAATGTCTTCAGATTGTGTTGCGCACGAAACTGATAAGTGCTATTGGTGAGGAAAATGTATACTTATTAATATATATATATATATATATATATATATATATATATATATATATATATATATATATATATATATATATATATATATATATATATATATATATATATAATCCATGCAAACAAAAACAGACTATCATCAATTTCTTGTTGTATATATCTATATATATTGTGTAATTGTCATAATGGCTTATGTAAGCCGAAAGCTTAGATTGGATTAAAAAATATGTATCAATATTGTGATTTTCTTTCTTCGTTTAATGATAATGTTATTAAGCTTATCAGACGATATGAAAAGAACTTACAGAAAATAAACAGACAACACTTGTCTATATTATTTAATGAAACATGTATGAATGAAAAAATGCCACCTAAATACGCAATATATATATATATATATATATATATATATATATATATATATATATACGTGTGTGTGTGTGTGTGTGTGTGTTTATTTCTGTGTCCATTTAATATATACATATGTATGTGCTGAGGGCTCATTAATAGCCAAAATATATTTAACGATTATCTATCAGTTTTTCATAACAGTTTTATCAGAATGTCTTCAATGAAAAATTGTCCTTATATATTATGCTACCCTTGACTATTTATCTATCTATCTATCTATCTATCTATCTATCTATCTATCTATCTATCTCAGTCTGTTTGAATCTATCTATCTATCTATCTATCTATCTATCTATCTATCTATCTATCTATCTATCTCAGTCTGTTTGAATCTATCTATCTATCTATCTATCTATCTATCTATCTATCTATCTATCTCAGTCTGTTTGAATCTATCTATCTATCTATCTATCTCAGTCTGTTTGAATCTATCTATCTATCTATCTATCTATCTCAGTCTGTTTGAATCTATCTATCTATCTCAGTCTGTTTGAATCAATCTATCTATCTATCTATCTATCTATCTATCTATCTCAGTCTGTTTGAATCTATCTATCTATCTATCTATCTATCTATCTATCTATCTATCTCAGTCTGTTTGAATCTATCTATCTATCTATCTATCTATCTATCTATCTATCTCAGTCTGTTTGAATCTATCTATCTATCTCAGTCTGTTTGAATCTATCTATCTATCTATCTATCTATCTATCTATCTCAGTCTGTTTGAATCTATCTATCTATCTATCTATCTATCTATCTATCTATCTATCTATCTATCTATCTATATCAGTCTGTTTGAATCTATCTATCTCAGTCTGTTTGAATCTATCTATCTATCTATCTATCTATCTATCTATCTATCTATCTATCTATCTATCTATCTATCTATCTATCTAACTTTATGTTTATTCTATTTATGAGATGATAATATTTTTAATAAAAAATGTTATGAAAAAATGAATAAACTGAAATCTAAATACAAATTCATTTTGGTAGTTTTATTTTCCTGATTTTCCAATCGGCAAGCAACCGGTAAACATTGAGAATCCCCTGAGGAAAGGTACTGTGTTCGGAATCCCGTGTGACATTTTATTGGAGTGTTATTCAACAAGATGGAATTGGCTCGTCAATCTTGTGAAATGTGATTGCATTTTCAAGTAACACTCCTCCCAAATACTGGCCCTCCTAAATTGTATGACCCATTCAGTCTCTTCTTCTCCGGCCTTTACATGTCCGTCTTATGTATTTGATATCTTTAGACACGATTGTGGTTTAGAAGTTAGCATTGTGTCAATGGAAGAAAAAAATCAGGTTTTATAGCACGGATCAATTTATTTGGGTGTGGTATATAGATTAATCTTATTTGTATTCATAAAATAGAAGGTGAAAGAGGAAAGGTGCGACAAGATGAAGCAAGAAAGAAATGAGGAAAGAAGAAGAAGAAGAAGAAGAAGAAGAAGAAGAAGAAGAAGAAGAAGAAGAAGAAGAAGAAGAAGAAGAAGAAGGAGGAGGAGGAGGAGTTCAAGCGAGAGGAAGCTAAGAGAAGAAAGAACAGGTAGATAAATGGATGAGATTGCAAATGGAAGAACATGATGAATAGAGAAAAGAATAAGAAGAATTTGTTTAGGCGAGTTCTATGGATTAATCTTATTGGTCTTCACAAAGTCGAAAGTGAAAGTGGGGAGAATGAGATTAGACGAAGAAGAAGAAAAGAAAAAGACAAGAAGAAGAAGAAGAAGAAGAAGAAGAAGAAGAAGAAGAAGAAGGGGGAGGAGAAGAAGAAGAAAAAGAAGAAGAAAAAGAAGAAGAAAAAGAAGAAGAAGAAGGAGGAGGAGGAGGAGGAAGAAGAAGAAGAAGAAGAAGAAGAAGAAGAAGAAGAAGAAGAAGAAGAAGAAGAAGAAGAAGAAAAAGAAGAAGAAGAAGAAGGGGGAGGAGGAGAAGAAGAAAAAGAAGAAGAAGAAGGAGGGGGAGGAGAAGAAGAAGAAAAAGAAGAAGAAGAAGAAGAAGAAGAAGAAGAAGAACAACAACAACAACAACAACAACAACAATAACAACAATTCAGAGGAAGATAATAAAAGGGAGAAGAGGTAGAAAGTAGGAAGAAGAAGAGGAAGACGAAAAAGTGGAGCAGGGGGAAAAGAAGAAGAAGAAGAGGATTGGTTTCACGAAGGACAACAAGACGGTTCTCGATTTGTTGCCATGTTTCCTTCCAATTCCCCGATCTGGAATTGTTTGATTTAGGAACATACAGTCCTCAATGTGACGGTGAACGAACACCATGATATTTTGGTTGAAGGCCAACAAGTTGTGGTACCGCATCAATTGCCTTTGTAATATATATTTTAAATTCGAAATTGTGAATTTATGGACACACTGTATATTGGGCATGCAGAAAGAAAACGACCATTTTGAATTATTAATTTTTAAAACGACAAAATTTGATGTCAATGCCAGTCAAGATGAGCATCAGTAGAATCGCCTCATTGTCACCAGATTTCCAGCAGTCAACTTATTGCACCATCATAACCACTGGGCTCAAGGGAGTCCATAAATTGTTGGGTTTGCATTCGTGGAAACCTGCTGGCGTTTATATTTTGTTTTTATTCACTAATGTTCACGAAATACATGGTTTAAGAGCCACTCAAAATAAACCGAATGAGATGTCGTCCTTGGTAAGACGATGAACCACATCCGCGTCCTGGCTAAGGAGATAAACAACATACGTGTCCTGGGTAAGACGATAAACTACATCCAATAGCAAGGGCTCTGATCAAGTTTTGAGGAACGTGTAACCACCTCTGAATTTCTGGTGTTCTCAGGATCACCCTGACCAGGGGTGGTAGCACTTATTAGGGTCACTGTTATGGGCAAATAGTTAACCCCCAAACTGAGGTCAAAACGTGTAAAAGTAGGTTTTAATACCAGCAATACATTTTTGTAAAACAATATTTCCAGCAATACATTATTACCATCAATATTTTTTTTAATAAAAATATTACAAGCAATATATTGGGGGGGGGGGGCAAATATTACCAGAAATACATTTTTTGGAAAACAAATATTACCAACAATTAAAATCTTCTCGGAGTTAAATAACCGATTGAGGTTGATGTACGGTAAAGCAAACCCAACCCAACCAAAACCGAATGAGATTGTGGCATGAACGTAAGAAAGTAGAGAGGGGACATGGAAGAGGTTAATGCTGTACGGTTCTGGAAGCATCCCCGCAGGAGCATGTTTCACAAAGTAGCGTTTCTTGGTAAGAACATGTATGAGTGAAGCTGTCTTTCTATACAGACGGAATGACGTTGACTCGATCCTATGGATAGTACATGGTAGCTCTTAGCTAAAAAGGTATGAAATGGTTGAAATAAAGAACAGAGATCATCTGAAAATTTGCTATGGAAATAGCGATAGATTAACGACGGGTTTGAGACGTTGCATATGTTGAGAAGAGGATGCAGGGTGGGAGCCATCTCTTCCAAACCAACTTCCGACCTCGAACTATATCAAGATATGAAACTACGGTTTTTGGCAGCTGCCTACTGTTTTCCTGCTTGCTGGAAGTTATCGTCCGTTGTTCCAGTTTTTAAGAACACTGGTGAACCATCTGACCCTTCCAACTATCGGCCGATGAACTTTCCGCTTTTTTTTGGGAAACTCCTTGAGGCCCTAATCAATGCGTCATCTCTAATCACAGGAGCTTTTCTCAGACAAGCAATACAGTTTTTGCTTCCCCAGGTCTACTGCTGATATATTAACGATAGTTGCGGAATGAGCCCATCAAGCTCTATATACAAACGGTAAAGCCCGGGCTGCGGCATTGGACATCTCAAAAGCCTTTGACATGGTATGGCATTCAAGTCCGCTCCACAAGCTGAATAGCTACAGTATCTCTCGGCGCGTTTTTGTGCAGATCCAATCGTTCCTATCAAATCGTGAAATGATAGTTCTCCTGAACGGCCAGTCGTCTATATCCTTTCGTAATAACGTGGGTGATCCACAGGGCTCCATCCTTGGCCATATGCTATTTTAATCTTCCTTAACGACATCCCCGATGGCATCAGTTCTCAACCTGGCATCTACGTTGAAGACACTATCATTTACTCCTAGCTCGGTAGTAAGGCTGCCCAGTCCGAAAAAGTCAAAGTAGCAGCTGATGTACAAAACAATCTCAAGTCCGTTGTTAACTGGGGCAAAAGATGGCTTGTCAATTTTAACGCCTCCGAGACTAAACTTCTCTCCATTAATCATCTGAGAGACCCCTTTCTGCCTTCCATCAGCATGGCTGATGCTATCCTCCAAGAAAGTGACTCGTTCTCGGGCTAACGTTCTCAGCTGATATGAGGTAGAAAGATTATATTGAATCCATAGCTAAGAAAGTCAGTTACTGTGTCGGGCGAGAGACCTTTTCTCTCCGGAATCTATCTTGCATATCTATAAGTCTACCATTCATCCATGCTTAGAATATTGTTAGCATATATGCTCCAGTGCCCCTGTTATATTCTTAGAGCTTCCTGATAAAATCCAAATATGAATAAGCAATATTATTGGTCCTGATCTCGCAGTCGGCTTAAGTCACTTGCCCACCGCCGTAAAGCTACCTATCTGTGCTTTGTTTTAATAAATACTTTCATGGTAATTGTTCGGATGAGTTCTTCACTGTGTTACCTAGACCTTTCCAATTTAAGCGCAGTACTCGACTGGCGTCGAGATCTCATCAGTTTACAGTTGAGATGTCTAGATGTAGCCGTAACTTCTATGCTAAGCGTTTCTTCTCTCGCACTTCTCACTTGTGGAATACTTTCAGCTAACCCTTTTGCTAACAACGATGCAACTGTCTCCTTAGAATTAACAGTGTTTCGTCTTACTTTTCTTTACCAATTTGTTTAAGAAACATTCAGTTTTCCTTCTTAGTCTCCTATCAACATAGTATCATCCAGATATGTTCACCTACGACCGTCTCGCTGTAAAAATTAAATAAAACCAATGAGAAAATATATCCCACTATTAATATTATTTTAATAGCTAAGTTTGTGTATTTGTTTAACCCCTTTTCGCCTGCAAGCTGTTCTTTTTACTGTTATGGCTAGGAAATTAATCGATCATATTTCCCTTATCAATCAAGCTTTTCTGATATTTCAGTGATGTCCTTCTGTTGTGCATGATCAAATGGTAATGGCAATATTGGCCGTTTCCTTATGACGAAATATTCGGAATTCACCGATAAGCAACCATTAATATGGCCGGTTGAAATTTATTTTTTTCCGAGAAACAATTTTTCAGGAAAATAAGTTTCATAAGTCCAGTAGCTATTATTCTTACTTCGACTGTTGATACAGTCTTCCTAATCTTTTCAGTTTCGTCGTGTGCTATGCCAACATCTTGATTATGTCATTATTTTCTCCGTCCTGGGTATTACGATAAACTCCATCTGCGTCCGAGGTAAGACGATAAACTATGTCCAACAGCAAGGCCTCTGATCATGAGGTTTTCAGGAGCATGGAACCACCTTTTAATTGCTGGTGTTCCCAGGTCCATCTTGAACCGAGCTGGTAGCAACTGTTAGGTTCACAACGATGGGCAAATAGGTAACCCCCAAAAACTGGGGTCAAAACACTATGACAGTGTAAAAATTGGTTTTAATATCACAAAGACTTTTTTGAAGGAAAAAATTATAACCAACAGTACATTTATAAAAAAAACAAAAGAGAAAGGAAATTGCCAGCATACATTTTGAAAAAAAATTACCAGCAGGAAATTTTTGGAAAAAAAATTACCAGCTTTACATTTTTGAAAAAAATAATACCAGAAATAGATTCCTGAAAGAAAAATACATTACTAGAAATACATTTTTGAAATCAAAATATTTACACACGCTCTATCTCGGATATTGAGAACTTTATCCCATAAATATAGCACATCTTAAGACTATATTTCTTCATATATATATATATATATATATATATATATATATTGTCATACACAGACATACAGTTTCGCTGTATCACAGCTCATCAGTGTGATTAGGGTGCGATGAGTAAATTGTCGCCATTTTATATTTTTTATTTGAGGCATGCGCATAGATTGTTTTTGAATTGTGTCGATTGGACACTTGGGAATCGTCTGTGAGGAAAAGATCATGACGCAATTCACTCCGCCATAAATTTAGAAAAGGCATGCTGTACTGCTTGGTATTCATGCTGGAAGCTCCAATACGAATATTTCAGAGTGCTTGGGTATCAATTTGAGGACAGTACAGGGAATTATTCGGAAAGAGTTGGATGAGTTTAATGGTGATGACGAAGATGTTTGGATTGACCACTTGCGATAACGATGTTATACCTCTATTTATCGGCCCACGAGGTATTAGACTCAACAACGTATCCTGCATCAAGTGTAGGAAGTAGTGCTGCCCTGGGTGAAGAGGGTGGCTGCTATTACTGGTAAACAGGACTCATGCCACACAAGCAGAAGGACCCAGTCATAGCTGTCAGACAATTTCTGCGACTACATCCCTACTTACATCTGGTCACCTAACTTCTCAAACTGCAAACCCCTTGATTATTATATGTGGGACGAATTTGAGCGAGTGAAAACAAAACTCACTGTAACATCTAAGATGATTTGAAGGCAAGGATTATTCCAGCATTCATCAAATTAAACAAGAAGATGGTCCAGAAATGTTTCGGGAGATTCCGAAATTTTCTGGAGGCTGTGGTTGAAGCTAATGGCGATTTTATTGAGTAGATTCTCTCCTTAGTATTTCAGAATATTTTTGTATAATTTTGTTAAAATGAGATGTCAGTGTTATTTTTATTTTTAAATAATTTACACAACCATTTCTCCATCGCGCGCTGTGTATACTTATGTATGTATATATATATATATATATATATATGGAAGCAAATGTCTACTAGTTTTGCCGGGTTTATAAATATCTAAAATAGATTTAATCACCTGGATTCACTAGAATTTTTATGAATTGCCATAAAAAGATGTTGACAATATTAACTTGGTCCGGAAATGTTAATTCAGTCAGATTTCTTATATTCAAACAATTCAAAAAATAGTTCGATTTTAACTTTCAAAAAATTTGGTGATACCAAATAAAAAAGTATATTGGATCTAAAATTAAATTCTATTCTCAGATTTTTTAAAAAATTCTCCGGGGAAAAATAGTTTCTAAAAGTGTACCAATATACATAATTATTGTATGCAAATTCTTTTTAATCAAGATTATTTTTTTTCAGTTTGAATTGCAGCTTTTTCTGCTATTCTTCGGAAAAAAGTGATTCTATGTCTTTTTCATCCATTTGCGTACATGGATTATTTTTAAAACAAACAACCTTTCAATGCCATGTGGGTATAAATGTCATCGTTTTATTATTTTATTTTACTGTTGAGAATTTAAAAAAGAACAATTTTCGTCTGTTTCCAAATCGGGAAAGTTAAAGTTAAACATTAACCACAAGAAAAAGAAGAATGCGTTTTCGAATGAAGCCAAACGATTAGGAGAATTTGTTTTCTGGTTCTTTGGAAATGAAAAATGTCCAGAAAACTATGGTTGTTTAAATTCAATGATCACATTGGAAACAAGGTATATTGAACCTTGGCATATTTACATGTCTTACGACCACTTCACGTTGAAACACCAGTTCACGTACGATCACCGAAGTTAAATTCAATGGTCACCTCAAAGGTGCATACAATGGTCGCTTCAAAGATCTTGGAATAAAAGTATATTGAACCTTGGTACATTTAAAACGCTTACGGCCAAATCACGTTGAAACACTGTGTTGTGAATATGGATTATCTCCCCTTTGATAATCCAAGCTATAAAAGTTGTACATTTCCGCTTGTCAAGTAGACGAGTAGTAAGATTCTTAATTAAATAAGATTACTAGACAGAATCTCTTGTCCTGTTTTCATTACACACTGGTTTACGTACGATTGCCGAAGTTAAACAAGGTTAAGCAGCGTGTTTGCAGTCTCACGAAAACGATTGAAAAGTGTTTAAATCAATGCTTTTTCGCTCGAAAACCATTGACCTCAGCTCGTTTACTTAGCTTAACCAAAATAATAGTAAATAAAATTTGGTATTTGCAAACCCACTAAAAAAAGGGAAAAGTGGGAATACCGGGTGCAGTAATCTGGGATTTGCAGGTGGTTTATTTATGTTTATAATGTTTCTGAATCGTTAAGCGGACATCCGAGTCCCAATTCTGGTTGGGTTCATTATATTAACTTACGCGCAAATACCACTGGGAAAGGATGAATCGACTTCTCCTCCAGCTATAGGTTAATTAGTACCACTTATATAACTAAAACTATTATTATCTTAAAAAATAAAATAAATCTCTGTTCAAAATTAGATTTCGGCATGAAATAATTCATAGAGGTTGATATGCCGCTTAGCAAGACAAACCAAACGAAACAGTTACTATTCTTGTTTCTGCAAGGCGGAATGCATTTCCCTTACAATTATGCAACTTCCACAGCAGTCAAGGCGTGATCTGATTGCCAAGAAAAAGTTCAAAAGCTACTGTCTTCAATCGTACTTAATATGAAGGGTTTCCAAAAGAATTTAATGAATTAATATTGGGTTGGTGCATAATTATCAGGCGTTTTTGTGGGTGAGTTATTTGTTAATAAAAATTGTTGTTTTACTAAAAATATTTTATTTTCAGGTTATAAAAATACGTGTCGATAATCATACGATACGTAATAATCATTTAATAATGTTATTGTTGAATTGTTATGTTTCTTTTTTATTTTTATTGTTTTAAAACGCCTGATAATTATGTATCAACCTAATAAACAAGGCAGTTGTTCCATTTTTGTTTACATCAGAGACCAAGGAAGGACAATGTAAAATCTTCAAATTCGTCATAGTCTTTTCTTTTTTCAAGGCTCCAGATAATTTCCTGTATTTTGTTGCTCGACGTATTTTTACCCTTTTCCATCAACATTTTTTGTTTACCCTGCCATCCATTCACGCAAATTCGTTAAGTAGGTTACTCGCTGTTTTCCTCCCTGTCCTCAATATTTCTGTGAGTCGCCATATTCTCGAAGCCCTCTTTCATCATTAATATGTCCGATAAATTTAAAATATCTGTCTCATTCTATGTACACGAGTACTTTTTGTTCTTATTTTTCTTAGAACTATCACAATATTCAAAATATCTTTTTTGTGTTCATCGCTAGAAGATAAATAATTAAATGTATTGTTTGTATTTGAATGAGGATTTCTTAAGTGATTTCGATTTCATATATTTCAAAGTTTTTTTCTACATCTACAAGGAGAAATAATATCTCAAGGATGAGATATTACATCGCAATTAAGCGCACTTTTTCCTCTCTCTAGAACTTCTTTTATGTGCAATAATAATAATAATAATAATAATAATAATAATAATAATAATAATAATAAATTTCAGGAGATGATATAGAAATCTTAGCACAGCGAGATTGATTATCGTAAAGACTTTGATAGTGTTCCACACTCTTGGATCCTTAAGACTTTGGAAATGTACAAAGTCTCCTCTGTGGTAGTAAATTTCCTTGAGCACAGCATTGGAATGTGGAACACCACACTATACCTAAATCACACCAGAGGAACTACCATCTCCAACCGTCTGAATATCCTGTGTGGAATCATTCAAGGAGACTCCCTCTAACCCTTTCTATTTTGTTTGTCCTTAATCCCCCTTACGCAAGAACTAAACAACAGTAGCTATGGTTACAAACTAGACAAAAAATATTCAATCGCCAAATCTACATGGATGATCTCAAACTCTTTGCCAAAGACGACAATGAAGGGCCTCCTTAATACTGTAAAATGTTTCAGTGACGACATAGGTATGGACTTCGGATTAGAGAAATGTGCAAAGTTAACATTTAAGAAAAAGGGAATTACAGAAAAACACTCAATAGACTTAGATTTTGTCAGAAATATTAGGGAACTGGGACAAGATGAAGCCTATAAGTACCTAGGAATTAGCGAAGGTCATGATATTCAGGATACACAAATGAAGGAGGAGATAAGAAAGGGGTACTACATGTGGGTGCGTCTGATACTGAATAACGACATGGATTAAAAAAAAACAGAATATCAGCCATAAACACTTTGGGTGTCCCTGTGGTGCAATACAGCTTTAACATCCTTAACTGGACCATAGCTGACATTAAGCGAATGGACGCCAAAACGAGAAAGAATCTCACTTGCGACCGCGTGTATCATCCAAAATCTGATGTAGATCGTCTGTATATGCCCAGATCCGAAAGAGGTCGAGGACTAGTTCAACTAGAACTTCCCTATAAAACTACAACAATTGTCCTTCAAAGATACCTAGAAACTACAGAAGACTGGATGATATGTGCCACAGAAAATGAAAGTAGTAAGAGTTTTTATTCCGTAATAAAGGAAGCCAACAAGCTCAAAATGGAGTTTCAAATGGGTGCAGAAATAAAAGTAAAGCACAATACACCGTCTGAAGCTGCAAAATACTTAAAAAAGAAAGCCAATGGAAATGCAGCCAACCGGATACAGAAACAATGGCAAGATAAACCGCTTCATGGCCAATACTCTGCCCGTACCAAACAAGCTAATGTAGACAAAACCCGTACCCATCAGTGGCAGACGCAGTGCTGGGTTACAAGTTGAAACCGAAGGTTTTATCCCTGCTGCACAGGACCGATGGTTTTAACTAAAATACTGGGTTAGCCCAAAATGCAGGTTCTGTGATAAATATCCTGAAGCAATTGATTATCTTGTATAATGTTGCACGGTATTGGCACCCACGGAATATAAAACCCACACGCAATACACAGAGAACAAACAAATCTAACAGCCGTTACATTGTTTTTAGAGACCGCAAGCAAAACAATCGCCTCATTATTGATATGGCAGTCCCTGCAGACTGCAACGTATCTTTGAACATCTTTAAAAAGCTATCAAAATCTTGAAATCTCAGAAATGTGGCACATGGTAAGAAATGTGTACACACCATAAATCAAAGGAAGAAGAAGAAGAAGAAGAAGAAGAAGAAGAAGAAGAAGAAGAAGAAGAAGAAGAATAAGAATAAGAATAATAATAATAATAATAATAATAATAATAATAATAATATCTATCTATCTATCTATCTATCTATCTATCTATCGAAACGGCAAAATAACCGTTTAATTCATGTCAATGCTAGTTGTGATTTAAGAGAGATCCCTTGAGATATATAATATCTGAATATTTCGTTATTGATCAGTCAAAGGATCTATGTGCATACACGTGTGTTTCTGTGAAATATTCGGCAACCACTTTCCCATGGCTAAACTTACCTCAGTATGGGATAAAATTTACCAAATTATTGTTGCACGTCATTGCTACAATAGTTTGGTAAATTACTACAAAACAATTTCTAACTTAAATGCATCTTGTAGCTTTAATATATATATATATATATATATATATATATATATATATATATATATATATATATATATATATACAAGGATTTCCCAAACACACTGACATGCATTAATGAATTTTTTCTCTGACGCGTGAGCAGGTGATGCTGTCAGCCGTTGTATTTCGTCAAATGAGACTAGAATTTCAGTCTCAAGCTACATCTCTACACATATATCGATTATAGCGTTTATGTTCAAGTACACACACACACACACACACACACACACACACACACACACACACACACACACACACATATATATATATATATATATATATATATATATAGATATATGTATGTATTTATACGTGAGTTTGTGTGAATTTGTACTTATTATTCAGCCATTTATATACGTATTTTTGTGTACGTTTAGGCGTTTCGGTGTTTACGGCTATACGTGTCGGTCCAATGTCAGCTATGTCCTCGCAACCTCCAGATTTTATGATCCAACAATAAAACTGTGGGTGACTGTATAATTGAACATTTTCACTGCATATTTATGACGACTGTCCAAATATCAGTGCTTCCTGAACAACAATACACTTATTGGCCTTTTCCAAAGCGCTGCACCTGATTCAACTTGTCTTATATTTTTCTACGCCTTTTGAAAATCATTCAACCAATCAATCAAACAGTTGCTATGAGTAGGGATCGATATATTGTTTTATACACACACACACACACACACACATATATATATATATATATATATATAAATATATATTCTTTTATATATATTCTTATACATATATATATATATATATATATATAAAAGAATATAAAAAATAAATTTAAATAAATATACGTGCTAGTGTTCCCATACACACACACACACACACACACACACACACACACACACACACATACATATATATATATATATATATATATATATATATATTCTTTTATATATATATATTCTTATATGTACGCATATATATATATATATATATATATATGAGAATATGAAAAAAAATAAATTTAAATAAATATTCGCGCTAGTGTTCCCATACAGACACACACACACACACACACACACACACACACACACACACACACACACTCACGCACATAATATATATATATTCTTTTATATATATATATATTCTTATACATATATATATATATATATATATATATATATATATAAGAATATATAAAAAATAAATTTAAATAAATATACGTGCTAGTGTTCCCATACACACACACACACACACACACACGCACACACTCATATATATGTATGTATGTATTTGTTGCAAATAATACGTTGCTCAATTCAAAATACAGAGCTATTAAGTATATACTGATAAATATACGTAATACCATAATACCGCACGCCGACAGTACGACCCTGTCTTTCATGCACTATCCCAGTCTTTTCGTATCATATCTATCTATCTATCTATCTATCTATCTATCTATCTATCTATCTATCTATCTATCTATCTCAGTCTGTTTATCTATCTATCTATCTTAGTGTGTTTATATCTATCTATCTATTTGTTCGTCCATTTAAATCAGCTGCTGCATACATGCTAAGATTTTCTGGTTGCATGAGGAAGTAGAATTTTGCAGAGTATTGATCTTGAGACTGTATATATATATATGTAGGTTTTACTACTACGGCGAGAAGGTTAACGTCTCACTTAAACGATCTAAACTCTAAACATAAAACTAGTATACAGTAATACAAAACATTCTAACTATAAACAGGAAGAAAAATTGTAAAAAGACTCATAAACACTATTATATCCCTCATTGATACCAGCAAAAAAATAAAATTGATTATATACTATACTAAATGTAATACGATCACCTTAATCATTCATAAGAACACTTCTCTGTCAACTGGTGTTTTAAGAAAGACCAAAATCGTTTATCAATTTAATGTCCTTTGTGAGATTGCATCTGTGAGAAAAGTGTTAATAATATGTATGTAGGTTTTACTACAACGGCCATGACGAGAAGGCTTACATTTCACTTAAACGATCTTAGATTAATATCAGTGTATTTAAAGGAAAATTCATGCCCACAAGACAGATATTAGTCTTAAATACAACAGTACTCCACCAAGATAATATATATATGTGTGTGCATATATGTGTCTGTGTGTATGTTAGAGGTTATGTGTGTGTGTGTGTATAAAAGGCGAAACCCGTAATCAAAGCTAGAAATTAAACGGTTTTCTATTTGTTATATTACTTCAATGTATTTCTCTCTCTCTCTCTCTCTCTCTCTCTCTCTCTCTATATATATATATATATATATATATATATATATAGTGATTTTCCAAGCGTAGCTCGGATGTGGCACAAGGCTGAAAGTATGGGGCACCCAGTGAGGATCGAACTCACTACTCAGTCGTAATTGTTCTAGCGAGACGAGCTTGCTAACCATTGCACAACGTTGATGTGCCCAATATATATATATATATATATATATATATGTGTGTGTGTGTGTGTGTGTGTGTGTGTGTGTGTGTGTGTATGAGGGAAGTGTGGGCAATATATGGCGTAGACCAACTGGGCAGTCTGTGTACTGCGTGGAGGTATGAGATTTCTATTTATAGGTAACTCGGGAATTAACAAAAGCAGCATGATACAATTATTTACTTTATTCGGACTATTGTCCGCATCTTTGTCGCTATATTTATTACAACGTTTCGGCCATTGTACGCTGCAGCCTTCTTCGGGTGGTTGAAATGAACCCTTTATTTCACTCACTGGAGTAGACTGTTCTAGTTCCACGTGCCATGTTTAATGGATGTCAGTTATCAGTTATCTACTGTTTAATTTCCCTCTGCAAGTTCTCCACTGCCTTAACCGGGTATTGAACTCACACTCTTTGGGTCCTGTCACTAACTACCTAACGCCTTTATCCACTGTGCCATCTGTGTATGAATTTCTGGATATTATAAACCTAATGTCTTCAGCAACGTTTTTTTTACCAGTGCTCATATTGCAATTTTTTTTATTATCGCTTTTCTCTGGCACTCCTTATTACTGGTTCCCATATTGTATTCATTTCTATGCTTGGTCGGCTCAGGAGATTTTTGTGGACTAGCAGATCTGCTGATTCCTTAAGTTTACGAATTTTCGAATAGTGTTCTTTTGAGGGCGGTGATCTCCCTTCTCTCTCCATATATGGTCAGCCACGCCTGATGTTTCCACTCCCCCTCGTGTTACAGCTTTCTGCTTTTCTTGAAGTCTTACCCTAAGGGAGCGGCCTGTCTCTCCTTTAGATTTCTTTCCGCAGCTGCACGGGTTAGCGTACACACAGTCTTTAATCATGTTCTGCTCTATGAGGGGTCTTACTCGGGAGAGATATCTGCGAAGTGTCGTCAAGCTTTTGAAGGTTGTCCTGATGTTATATGAACCGCAGATCCTTTGTATTTTCTCTGATAAACCTATAAGGTAGGCAGACTTTTTTCTGAGTTTTGTTGTCCTCCTCTTGTACCCGCCTATCCCAGTTTATTGGGGCTACTGCAATGTACCCAGGGTAGTTGTTACGTTGTAGGGTACTGCTTATACTGGCCAATTCTTTATCTAATGTCTCTGGGTCGCCACTTATGACTTTTGCTCGATGTTGTAAGCAGCGGACGATCACTTTCTTTACACTGCATGGATAGTGGGAGTTGAAATTGAGGTACCGTTCGGTGAATGTCGGTTTGCGGTATACGGATGTCTTGAACCAATGCTCTGTTCAAGATATTAGATCAACCAGGAATGGGAGTGTGGTGTTTCTCGCTTTCTCCATTGTGAACTGTATCAAAGGTCTTATTGAGTTCACATGGTCCAGTACAACTTGAACGTCTTTCTGGTGTGGCCAGAGTATGAAGGTGTCATCTACGTACCGTTACCATATAGTTGGCTTTAGAGATATAGATTCTAATGCCATTTCCTCAAAGTATTTCATGTATATATTCGCCATTGCTGGTGATAATGGCGAGCCCATTGCTATGCCCTCATCCTGTCGATATATGTGTGATCCCATTCCAAAGTGTGTTGTTTTTATACAGAAAGTCAACATCTCTATCAGATTATCTATTTGAATACTGGTCCGTTCTTCTAGGGATGAGTCAGAGACCAATCTGTCTCTGACTACTGAGAGTGCCTCCTCCGTGGGTACCTTGGTGAAAAAACTCACAAACATATAAGTGATAGTCAAAAGTAATTTCCATTTTTATCTTTTAAAACTTAACTCTATTAACTTGTATTAAATTCTATATTCCCCATTATTTTTTTTTAAGCGTATCACCCCAAGCAAGGCCGGAGGCCACTATCACTCATGGGGTTACAGAAGGGTTGGAGGAAAAGCTGACAGGAGTGGTAAAGGAAAGGATGTGGAGAAAGAGAAAGACGGTGGGTCGATCAAGGCAAGGGGGTTACAGAAGATTTGGAGCGAGAGCAGACAGGAATGAAAGATGAAAGAATGTGGAGAAGGGAAGTGGATAGATCAAGGCAACTGGAGATGTCGATTGACGCTACACTTAAACCGTTGGAGATTGTATTTGTCAGGGAAACAATAATAGGGAAGGGAGTTCCATAGGCGAGATGTGCGAGACATGAAGCTATTGGAGTAGAAGAGACATCTACATCTAACAGTTTCAACGGTGAAGGGGTGGGGACGTGATGCCAGCCTCGTAGGCCGTTTAAATTCACGAGACCTAGGGACAAGCGAAAGCAACTCCTCGGAACAATTACCGTGATAGTACTTGTAGAAAAGACAGAGCGATGCAACATCGCGTCTGTGAGAGAGCGACTGCAGACGAGATGACAGATCAGGGCCAATCACATTGCATATCCGTCTCTGGATCTTATCAAGAACCCTGAGGCAAACAGCAGGGGCCCCAGACCATATATGGCAGCAATACTCCATGCAAGGGTGAATGGTTGATTTATAGACTTGGAGGATCGATTCCGGGGAGAAAAATTTCCTGGCTCGGCACAGGGAACCAACTTTTCTTGCGGTGGATGATGCAACAGACTCGATGTATTTGTTCCATCTCAGATCAGCGGACAGCGTGAGACCGAGCAGCCGCAGAGAGGAGCTCTCGAGAATTTGGTCTTCAGACATTCTAATGGGATGCAGGGATGGATCCTTGTGGTGGTTAATGGAGAGTAGTTTTGTTTTAGAGGCGTTAAAGTTGACCATCCATTTCTCTCCTCAGTCCACAACCGATTGGAGGTCCTTTTCAATTTGAGCTGCCAGGTTAATTTTGTCCGCCTCACTAGATTTGTGTTTGAGGCAGGAGTAAATAGTGGTGTCGTCAGCGTAGATACCGACTTGGGAGTATATGGCGTCAGGAAGATCGTTTATAAATATGAGGAACAGAGTAGGGCCAAGGATGGAGCCTTGAGGAACACCTCCGTTAGTGGGATAGGAGCTGGAGATGAATCCACTGAGAACAACCTTCAAATCCCGGTTTGACAGAAACGATTGTATTAGGTCAAACAATCGACCTGTGGTACCATAAACCTGGAGCTTGCGAAGGAGGCCGGTATGCCAAACTCTATCGAATGCTTTGGAGATGTCAAGGGCCACGGCACGAGCTTCGCCGTTATTATGGATAGCTTGGTAGACAAATTCAGTGATGGCCGTAAGCACATCGGCAGTAGATCGGGCAAAGCGGAAACCATACTGCTTGTCTGAGAGCAGATCGTGGGATATCAGGTGATTAATCACTTCAGCGTTGATAATGGCCTCGAAGACTTTGCCGAAGAGGGGTAGGAGACTGATAGGACGGTAATTGGAAGGGTTGGAGGGGTCGCCAGAGTTCTTAAAGACAGGAACAATGGTCGAGGACTTCCAGCAGTCAGGAAAACAGGACTCCTTGAGGCAGCGGTTGTAAAATTTAGGGAGGGCAGGCGCCAGTTCAGGTGCGCATTTCTTCAGGACAATGGCTGGTATTCCGTCACCACCGGTAGCCTTGTGGTGATCTAAGTTAGAAATAATGCCCAATACCGACGACGGGGTTATGTGCAAGCCGTCCAGGAGGGCCTCAGTTCTGGGAGGGAAATCGGGCAAGGGTACCCCTGAAGAGTCAAGCGTAGAATTGGAAGAAAACTTCCGAGCGAAGCATTCGGCCTTGTCGGCAGAGGTGGTCAGGACCTCAAACTGATTGAACAGGGGAGGAATGGAGGGTTTGTTATTATTCAGAACGCTCTTGCAGAGGCACCAGTAGTCTTTGGAGCTAAATTTTCGGGATGCAATACGTTCCTTCATCCGAGCAGCAAATAGTGACTTGGCATCGTCGAGGGTACGCTTACACCCATTGCGTGCAGAGGTAAATAGACGTCTGTTGGAGTCGGACATATCACTACGAAAACGGTGGAAGAAGTGGTTCCTATGGGCAATGGCGGCTGAGCAAGCAGCTGTGAACCAGGGGGAGGAGCGCGGTTTGACCTTGAATTTCCTGGAGGGGATGAAAGCTTCGATACCGGCTTTAATCCAGGAAGAGAACTCAGAAGCCCAATCATGAGTGGGGAGCTTAAATATAGCATCCCAGGGGACATCGCGGAGGAAGTCACAAAACGAGTCCCAGTCAGCCCGTTGGTAGCATAATGTGTTTCTGGTAGTAGGAGGTTCTTTGCAGTGGGTGGGGCTGAAGAAGATGCTAACAGACACGACAGCATGATCGGAGTTACCGATAGGACAGAGCTGCAAGGCACTACAAGACTCAGGGATGGAGGTAAAACACAGGTCAAGGAGTGAGGCCTTACAGTTACGGTTGTAGGAAAAACGCGTGGGGAAATCGATTATCTGAGTGAGGGATTGAGAGACTGAAAAGTTGAGAGTATGTATGCCTGCGAGGTCAGTGGTAGCGTTCTTTAGCCACTGGTTGTGATGGGCGTTAAAATCGCCAAGCACAAATATGTGAGCGTACGGATGGACAGAGAGGGCCCTATCTATGCTGTCAGAAATGACATCGAGTATCCCACAGTCCTGAGAGGATGGAGAGCGGTAGAGGAAGAAAAGATAGCTTACAGCATTGAGAAGAGATAGCCGGAGACACAAGTACGAATGATCCGGCGATTCGAGAGAGCACTCTCTAGCCAGAGGGAGATGGTCCTTGACGTAGACACCCAGGCCATGCATGTGGGTTAGAGAGTCTTTTCTGAGGAGAGGGAGGTATCCAGGGATCGAGAGATCAGAGGAAGGGATAGAGGAGTCAAGATTGGTCTCACACAGGGCCAGTATATCCGGGCACTTAGCAATGAGGAAAGACTCAACGCTGGAGAAGTATTTGTTTCCACCCAGCAGCTCTTCGGTACCTGTTGAGTAAAATTCCGCAGGCTTTGATGCGAAAAATGTTCTATGAACTCTTGAATCTGGTTTGTCTTCTAGAAGGTTTCCCTATCAAAGCGTTTTGCAGCGATCGAAAAAGGCAACAATCGATATTTGTGTTAGTCTTAGTCAGCCATGATTTGTTATGTAGGCGAATAAATGTCTTTTCTTCTAATACGCTGTGTACGATTGCCAATGCCGCGTATAAACTAAGGTGTGTTAGTTTACTCCAGATTTATTAATGACGGCCAGTTACGATGACATCGGCATTATAATTGGTTCCCCAAAACGGAATTACTTACGACTCAACCTAATATATATATAATGCAATATCATTACGTAGTCAAACCATTATTACTGGTCATCCGATTGTTTAAACTACATCCTGTCAAATTGTCAGCAGTAAGTGATTCTCAGATAGACATAATATATAGGATTACGTCTCAGTCTTATTAAAATTGGATCATATTCGCCGTTCACGCAGAGCGATTCTTGTTGGCCTGTTATTACTGTTTCTTGGAGAAGGTAGTAACGAAACTGTCACGCAATGGTATAAAGGCCTATTGGTTTTGAGCCTCTCTTTTGTGAAAAGCTCAAAAAAAAAACTTGTCGTAAAACAAAATCAAGCAAAATTTGATTGCTCTTCTTCTGTTCTCAGTCCTTTGTATTGTTTCTATTTTCTAAATCTTTCATACCTTGTTTCTAAGTGGCTTTATTACCTTGCTTGTGGTGAACTTGATTAAATAAATAAAAAAATACATTTAATATCTATTATTTTAACATTTATTGATTAATTCTTAAAGTTTAAAACAACAATAGCATTTTTTACAAACTTTCGTTTATTAGACATGAAATTACATCACTAAGCATAATTTATCTAAGTTTTTTCAGTTAGGATGATATATATTCATGAACTTTCTCAAATTTATAAAATCTGGAAAACTAACCATATTTTTATTTTTCTTTCTAAATACTTCTTGCAAAAGTAAATCCTTACATTTGTCGTGATAAATTCAATCAGAGAACTAAACGCCTAGGCTAAGATATGTTTTCATGCTTGTTTTTATTCATATAGTTTTTTTAAGCGTTTCACCCCAAGCAAGGCGGGAAGCCACTAGCACCCAAGGGGTTAGAGAGAGTTGGAGCCGGAGCAAATAGGAGTGATAGAGGAAAGGATGAAGAGAAGGTTAGGGGATAGATCAAGGCATCTGGAGACATCGATTGAAATTACATTAGAATAGTTGGAGATTATAGCTATCAGGAAAACAAGAAGTGGGGAGGGAGTTTCACAGACGAGAAGTGCGAGACATGAAGCTACTGAAGTAGAAGAGACGGCTAAATTTAACAGTTTCGACAGTGAAAGGTTCAGAGCGAGATGCCAGCCTAGTTGAACGATTAAATTAATGAAGTCTGGGAACCAGCGAAAGCAGCTCATCGGAGTAGTTACCATGAAAGTATTTGTAAAAAAGACAGAGGAAGTGTTTAATGTTTGTTGGGTAGATAGTGCCGAGAAACGGAGTGAAGATTTTTGCAATTGATTTTGCTAGTTTGATGGAGGAACTGTTGATGCTAGATACAATCGTTCCGATAGGGATGTCGGGTATGTGAGTTTTTGGTAAGCCATAAATTGTTCTTGTCTGGTTGTATTCTATTTTTTTAGCTCAGGATTCGTGTGGGTAAATCTGTGTTTTTGTTTAAGATCGTTAGGGTATTTACTTTTTAAAAATTCCTGCTGCCAATTTAAAGCCAAGACTTAAAGCCTCCAGTTCCGAGACAGTCGCGTTACCCAGCTTCCTCCATCTATCGCGGGTGCAAATGTTGTCTAGCTAATGTCTTAGGCGAATTAATTGTTTGTTTTCTTTTTGTATAAAATCGTTTGTCTAAATCTTTCGGCGCTGGAATTGGATAGGTTGTTTTCCGTACTTAGCGTTTTGCTGATCGATGTAATCATTTTTTTAGTGGCGAGCATTTCGTGTTATTTGAGTCCTTCAGCTCATGTAAGATGGTAGTCGTTAATGTTTTGGTGGAATATACTTGTTATGGCCTTGACTACATTATATGTACTTTGGGGGATGACTTCCTCAGCGATGTAGTTGATTAGGAAATTTATTTTGTTTCTCAGTTAGCCGATAACAGGTGATTTTTTTGTATAGGGATTAAATATTTATACCGTTTTGAAGTCGTATCCATATCAAAATGAAATGAATTGTAATCAAATATGGATACAATATGGAAGCTGTTATCGAATTCACCTATGAGCATGATATAAACAAACATCTACCTTTTCTCGACATGGTATTTATACGAAACAAGACCATATTAAATTTCAAAATTTACAGAAAAAACATAAACCAAAATGATTAATCAATGTATATTCCCACCGCTGCCGTGAAAAAGAAATCAAATCAAATCAACTCAAATCAGAACTAAATCATAAAAACTTCAATACTTTTGTTGTACGATGCAATGAAAGTCTTGTTAATAAACTCATAATAGCACGGCTCAGTTTAACTGCTTCATCGACTTTGAATGGTCCAATAATGGTTTGGTCGAGCCCAAGCCCATATCCTAACAGTGTCCCTACTGGTTGCCTTCCTTTAGCTCGTCTGAATTGGATAAAATGCATCATTTGGCCCATGCATAAAATCTCACTAAATTATTTTAGAAAAGTCAAATGTCATATATTTTTGGCCCAATTTTGACACTTTAAAAATAGTTACTTATTGAAAGGAGGGAATTCTTTTACAGATCCCAATTCACAAATTATTCTACAGCTTTTATCCTTATATATTCCATCTCAGGGATCTGAGCACTGGTCAAAAAGGTTGTTTCGCTATAATTCGCTTTAGTTTACGTTCATCTCAAGGAAGCATTTTATTGAAACCTTTTTCATTGCTTTGAATTCTCAAATTACATATATTTTCAACAGCCTTCTTTATCGTTCGATAAACCTTGTAAAGCTCATTTGATATCTTCAATGAGGACATTTCCTTCAGGCCCATTAGAATATATAACCCAGCATACCTAGATGAAGTAGAAACATACACTGGAAAAAAGTTTAGATTTCTTCACGAGCCAAATGATTTAATGTTCAACGCTAGAAAGTATAGAAAGTTTACAAGTCCAAAACAGTAGAAACCTCCGACACCAATACCCGACGCTCAAATCCTACTATCCAACACTATATTAAAAACACTTCAGAACGATCTGGTAATCCGCAACTCTATAATCATTTCCATCTCCTTTAAGACGATCAAGGACATAATTATCTATATAAATAGATATAACACCGCATCAGATTCAGGGATTTATGAAACAATGGCATAAAAAAGAGAGTTATGTTGAGACAACCCTTTGAATTTGCTAATAAGAAACTGAAATAAAAACAGGACGTAACTTCGATTTAATGAACATAGTTTATTGCGTAGAAAATACTTAGAAGGAATCCTGATAAATACTTTACCATCGATAAAATCAAGCTAAACACATTTTATTATATCGCCAAATGTATAAACACCATACTTGAAGAATCTAAGATCTATGTACCTACAACCAGGACGGGTGTAACTTAAATTCTTTTAACCTTTATAAAAGTCATACTTCATGAACCTAAGATCTGTCTACCTACAACTGAAACCGGTGTAACTTAAATTCTTTCAACCTTTATAAAAGCCATACTTCAAGAATCTAAGATCTGTCTACCTACAACCAAAACCGGTGTAACTTAAATTCTTTCACGTTCACATAAGATATAAGCATTAGCAGACCTAAGTAGAAATACACACCAAACGCACCAACGCGCATATGCACACATATTATCAGTCGAATTTCGCATAGACCATCTAGAATTTTTATACATAGAGACAAAGAAATTATTTACACAAACGCTGCTTGACCAGACAACAGCACTTAAGATCCACTTAACCAATAATAAATGTACCAGGATTTTCTTTGCTCATCCATATTTCATTTACTAATCAAGCTTAAATAAAAGTGAAACGTCTTAAATTTACAAACATTATCTATTTTTTCTTTATCCTATCATTTGGTAAGATTCTAATGCATATTTAGTCCCAATTCACACACACACACACACACACACACACACACACACACATATACATATATATATATATATATATATATATATATATATATATATATATATATATATATATATATATATCAGAATGCATCTCCTAAGAATTTATATTTCCTAAAAGGCAATTGATATTTTTATCTGTATTTGCAATGTAGACATGCTATGTGAAAATATCGGTTACCTTTTAGCAAATATAGAATCTTATATATATATATATATATATATATATATATATATATATATATATATATATATATATATATATATATATATATATATCAGATGGGATTATATATATATATATATTGTCATCCAGAGACAGACTGTTTCGCTGTATCATAGCTCAGCCTCTAGCTAGGATTGAAACCCGACTGAATTAGCGTCAGTCGGGGATTCCACAACTAAGCAGTCAGCGCACGGCTGGGATGAAGGTGAATTGAAGGGTATTTATTTTTAGATAAACACACAGTGACTCAGAGAATTCGATTCGTTTTATCGAAGAGTCTTGTATTATTAGCCATAATAGTCACTGTTTACAAAGCCACATTTCTTCCCCAGAGAGCTCAACTGAAATAATTTTTTTCTGGAGCATATATATTGTCATCCACAGACAGACAGGTTCGCTGAATCACAGCTCATCAGTGTGGCTAGACATTCAGTTGGTTCTAGCTAGGATTAGAACCCGACTGAATTGGCGTCAGTCGGGGATTCTATATGCACAAATATAAAAGTGAATATTGATATATATATATATATATATATATATATATATATATATATATATATATATATATATATATATATATTTCAAATTTGTGTATTTAGGCTGCAATACTTCTTTCATGCACATTTCATTAAAAACGAATTACAAGGTGCTTTTATTTAGTTTTTTATACAATTTCTCATGCAATCTAATAATAATAAAAATGGAAGCCTTATTAATAAAAACAAACAAACCAACACTTAATAATATCTACTTAATAATATCTACTTTGAACATGGACATAATATCTTGACCGTGTTTTGAAACAAAAAAATGAAAATTTTATAAAACATACATATAACAAACTATTTCTAATTCTAACAGTTAAAATATAATCCTTGAAAATGGCTAAATGCATAGCCGAAAGCGCTCGGATAAAAAGAACATTCGGACAGTTTTTATATAATTTATCATCCGAAAAGAAAAACATTATTAGATCGCCTGAGAAATTGTATAAAAAACTGAATAAAAGCACCTTGTCAGTCGTTTTTAACGAAATGTGCATATATATATATATATATATATATATATATATATATATATATATATATATATATATATATATAATGTTTGATTTTCAAATAATAGATCTGTGGATAGTAAGGTAATTTGGTCTGGGATTTTGTAGTGATAAAGAAATGAATAATTTCAACAGAAGCAAACTGAATTTATGATAAAATCGATATAGGTTTGTGACTTGCTTAATTTGCATGACACCTTGGCGAATGAAGTCTTCCAGACGACATTTGTAATTTGCTGATCCCTGCCATGGAAAGGAAATGCACATTCTGCCATCGGTTATTAGTTACGCATACATGCAGAACTATAACATGTCAATTTCATAACAGGGTAACCGCGATGACCAGTGAAATACACATTTGTTTAACCCAGGCGTTCCCGAAGAGATATAAGCAAATATTGAGAACAATAGCACAAACAGGCTGGAGCAGCATTTGCCAGAAAGGACGCCGTGACTGCCAATGCATACATTGGTTTCTGGCCAATTCAAACAAGCTTCAACATAAATATTTCGATCGTGACTCTCCTGCCGAAAAGAGGAGGCAAAGAGCGCGATGATTTTGATAGCGGATTGTTATAAAGATGTTTAGATTGTTCCAGTATTTCGGGAGGTGATTTCGAGGATTGATTGGCGAATATTTAGTCGCTTGAATGAAGGTGAAAGGGCGAGATGACCGGCAATGTTTCCCATCAAGAAAAAGAAATGAGGGTAGATTATTTCTGTGAGGTGAAAGCTGAATACCGTTAAATTGGAGTTATAATGACCTGTAAGAAAAAGATGAGAGGGAAAACATAGGAAAACATAGGTAGATATAACAAACTGAAATCGATAGATACATACATTTGAACAGAAAGAGATAGATAGCTTTGAACGGAATAGGATAGACAGATAGATTTAAACAGACTGAGATAGATAGATGGATAGATAGATAGATAGATAGATAGATAGATAGATAGATAGATAGATGGACTGATAAGAACAGACTATTATTTGGAGATATAAACAGACTGAAATAAAGAAGCATATATATATATATATATATATATATATATATATATATATATATAGAGAGAGAGAGAGAGAGAGAGAGAGATAGCTTTGAACGGAATAGGATAGATAGATAGATAGATAGATAGATAGATAGATAGATAGATAGATAGATAGATAGATGAACTGATAAGAACAGACTAATATTTGGAGATATAAACAGACTGAAATAAAGAAGCATATATATATATATATATATATATATATATATATATATATATATATATATATATATATATATATATATATATATTAGAAATAGTTTGTGTGTGTTTTATAAAGTGATTCATTTTTTTTTTGTTTCAAAACACGTCAAGATATTATATCCATGTTCAAAGTTAATATTATTAAGGGTTGGTTTGTTTAATTTTATAAGTAAGGCTTCCATTATTTTTAGCCTTTTTTAACCCTTAATAATATTAACTTTGAACATGGATATAATATCTTGACCGTGTTTTGAAACAAAAAAAGGAAAAAAAAAAATATATATATATATATAGAGAGAGAGAGAGAGAGAGACAGAGACAGAGACAGAGAGAGAGACAGAGAGAGACAGAGAGAGATTTGAATAGAATGGGATAGATAGATAGATAGATAGATAGATAGATAGATAGATAGATATGAAGAAAATGGAAGACATAAATAGATAGCTTTTATCGAACGGGGATAGATAGATAGATAGATAGATAGATAGATAGATAGATAGATAGATAGATAGATAGATCAGAATAGACTAATATATGGAGATATAAACAGACTGAAATAAACAGACAGACAGAGAGATAGATCGACAGACAGACAGATAGATAGATAGATAGATAGATAGATAGATAGATAGAATGAATGAACAGACTGAAATAAATAGATAGATAGATAGATCTGAATAGACAAATATATAGAGAAATAAACAGACAGCAGACAGACAGACAGATAGATAGATAGATAGATGAACATAGTGAAATAGATAGATAGATAGATAGATAGATAGATAGATCGATAGATAGATAAACAGACTGAAATAGATAGATAGATAGATAGATAGATGGAATGATAAGAACAGACTAATTGGAGATATAAACAGACTGAAATAAAGAAGCATATATATATATATATATATATATGTATAGAGAGAGAGAGAGAGAGAGAGAGACAGAGAGAGACAGAGATTTGAATAGAATGGGATAGATAGATAGATAGATAGATAGATAGATAGATAGATAGATAGATAGATAGATCTGAATAGACTAATATATGGAGATATAAACAGACTGAAATAAAGAGACAGACAGACAGATAGATAGATAGATAGATAGATAGATAGATAGATAGATAGATGGATGAACAGACTGAAATAAATAGATAGATAGATCTGAATAGACAAATATATAGAGAAATAAATAGATAGATGGATGAACAGACTGAAATAGATAGATATATAGATGAACAGACTGAAATAGATACATAGATAGATTAACAGGCTGAGATAGATAGATAGATAGATAGATAGATAGATAGATAGATAGATAGATATTTAAATTTACAAATAAACTAAATGTTAAAAATTCCCCGGCCTTGGTATCATCATCAAATCTAATGTTTGCTAACTTTTGTTGCCTCCTTATAAAATAAAAGTAAATTCCCTCATCGATTTACAATTTAATCAACAGAACCGAATTAATTTCGTCTAAAACTATTTTCTATAATGAATGTCGCAATTTTCAACCATCACTTATCAATATCAACTTTCCGTCTTGTATTAATGTTCGCTCAGGTGGGAGAGGAAGCAATGGCTAGTCGATATCTGGAGTCGATCTAGACATTATTATTGAGTTATGAGTTCGATTATCACGGGGTGTCCCATACGAAATTTGATTTTATCACCACGAAAGTTTATATTTTTTTAAACAAAATCGTTGAAAAAAATGAAAGTGTATTTAAACCCAAACTTCCTGGCTTCAGTTTAAATCGACGCTTTCTCCATTCTCTATATCTAAACTATATTTATAATTTTGGAAAGTGAATATTTTGCTGAAATATATTCGAATATTTTGCTGAAATATATTCGAATATTTTGCTGAAATATATTCGAATATTTTGCTGAAATATATTCGAATATTTTGCTGAAATATGTTCGAATATTTTGCTGAAACATGCTCGAATATTTCCCGGCTTTTAGCTAAAATCAAGAACATACGATCTTTAACCGAAATTGTCACAAAAAGCGAAATTTCGTCCGCGTCCTGGGTATGATGTTAAACTACATCCACCCCCTGGGTATGGCGATAAACTACGTCCAACAGTGAGGTCTCTGGTCATGTGGTTTTCAGGAGTGTGGAATCACCTCTTAATTGCTGATGTTCTGAGGTCCACCCTAACCCGGGGTGGTAGCACCTCTTAGGGTCCCAGCTATCGGCAAATATTTAACCCACAAACTGGAGTCAAAACACTATGAAAGTGCGAAAATAGCTTTTAGAACGAGCAATACATTGTTGAAGAAAAAATATTACGAGCAATACATGTTTGGGAAAAAAATATATTAGCATCAATACATTTTTGAATATAGTATTACCAGCAACAAAAATCTCGTCATTACATAACCCATTGAAGTTAGTGTGCTGTAAAACCGTAAGTTCTATGCTAACAGTTTCTTTATTCGCATTTCTCGCCTGTGTAATTCTCTTCCGCCTTCTTACTTTACAGCTATTTTTGATTTTCAAATAATGTAGACGCAATATCAATCGTTATATAGTGTCTTCTTGATCCCTCTTCTTTTATTGGCCACGCTTCTTATTAATGTTTTCCATTTTGTTATTAATTTACCCTCAATAACCGACTGTGTCTTCGTGGTTTCGTTTTCATGCTTGGGGTGAAATGATGAAAACAATCCATAATTATAAGAGAAAGTATTGTTTTACTTTGATGCCAGGAGTAAAGGAATAATAGTATGAAGTTTTAAAGTAAGGATCTTAGTGAGATCATCATCATCAAAGCTTTTAATTATTTTTTATCTTGCATCCTATTGTCTAATAATAAACCTTTTTAATTTTACCCTGCATCGTGATGGCCAAGGATAACTGTTTGTAATCTGAGGTTGTATCCTATTGATCAATGGTACCAGTTTTTATTTTTGCTTCTATTCTATTGCCCACGTTCTTTTATTTTTAACCTGCATTTTAATAGACAGTGATAATTGTTTTATTTCTATGCTACGTTCGACTAGCTACATGTAACAGTTTTTATTTTGACGCTGAGTAAAATTGGCTAATGAAAACAGTTTTTTATGTTTTTAACCAGCATTCTTTTAGCCAATTATAACTGTTTTTTGGGGGAGGCGGGTGACACGGCCTCCTAATGACCAATGATAACATATTTATTTTATCCTGCATTTTATTAACCAATGATAACACTATAGTTATACTCTGCATCTTATTGATAACAGATAATATTTTTACCTTGCATTCTATTGGAGAGTTTTTTTATAATTTTTAATCTCCATTCTATTAGACAATGATAATAGTTGTTTTCTATTTTTACCCTGCATCCTATTACACAAAGATAATAGTTTGTATTTTGAAACTCTGTCCTATTGGCCAATGATAACATTATTTCCTGCGTCCTCTTGTCCAAAGGTAACTGTTTTTATTCCGCTGTATTTTAGTCTAATGAGAAGTGTTTTTATATTTTGTATCATTATACAATTGAAAAGAGGACATGATAAAATATATGTTATAATAAGATTGCAGGCCCTGCTCATTCCATCAATGTTTTCTGAACGTTCGCAGAGAACATATAAAGGATATAAGCAAAGTCAGTTTAGATGCCGTAACGCGTTTCTCTGGCGTGTGTGTATCTTCTACACACACACACACACACACACACACACACACACACACACACACACACACACACACACACACACATATATATATATATATATATATATATATATATATATACATACACACACACACATGCATGACAAAATTGAATAGACGCTCACAGAAACCGTTTATTTTATTAAACAAGTAATTTATACAAATGAAGTAATTATAAATGGTCATACATTTAATAACTAATACTGAGTTGACATCCCTTTTGCTTTTTTTAATGCAAGGACCCTTCTAGGCATGCTAGCGATGAGTTCACGAATATCATCTTGAGGGATTTCTTGACATTTTTCACGCAATAATCCTAAAAGTTCGGGCTTAGAAGATGGCTTCCTGTTCTTTTTGCAGAGTTTTCGATCTAATATAACCCAAAGGTGTTCAATAGGGTTAATATCCGGGGACTGACTTGGCCATGGAAGTTTATTGATCCCATTTTGTCTCAACCAATGTTGCGTTGCTTGAGCAGTGTGACATGGAGCTCCATCTTCTTGGACATGATAAAATATATGTTATAATAAGATTGCAGGCCCTGCTCATTCCATCAATGTTTTCTGAACGTTCGCAGAGAACATATAAAGGATATAAGCAAAGTCAGTTTAGATGCCGTAACGCGTTTCTCTGGCGTGTGTGTATCTTCTACACACACACACACACACACACACACACACACACACACACACACATATATATATATATATATATATATATATATATATATATATATATATATATATATACATACACACACACATGCATGACAAAATTGAATAGACGCTCACAGAAACCGTTTATTTTATTAAACAAGTAATTTATACAAATGAAGTAATTATAAATGGTCATACATTTAATAACTAATACTTAGTTGACATCCCTTTTGCTTTTTTTAATGCAAGGACCCTTCTAGGCATGCTAGCGATGAGTTCACGAATATCATCTTGAGGGATATCTTGCCATTTTTCACGCAATAATCCTAAAAGTTCGGGCTTAGAAGATGGCTTCCTGTTCTTTTTGCAGAGTTTTCGATCTAATATAACCCAAAGGTGTTCAATAGGGTTAATATCCGGGGACTGACTTGGCCATGGAAGTTTATTGATCCCATTTTGTCTCAACCAATGTTGCGTTGCTTGAGCAGTGTGACATGGAGCTCCATCTTCCATAAATAGGGAGTCAACTTTGCTCATTCTACTACTTGAGAATATTGGAAGGAGCCCTTTCTTTAATATAGAAACATATTTGGTTGAATTAATGTTTCCTTCACACTCCAAAAGCTCTGAGTGACCATCACTCCAAATTGCATCCCATACCATTACTGAAAGGCCCCCATGTTTCACCGTTGGCTGCCGGCTTTTTTAATTCAATCTCTTGACTACAGAGTCTCCATACCCAAACTCTTCCACTGTCGAAATATAATGCGAATCTTGACTCCTCAGAGAAAATGACAGTGATCCAAAGGTCACATTTCTCTCCACCATCTCATGAGCCCAATCCTTTCTGCGTTTGATATTGGCTGGACGGAGATGTGGTTTCCTTCTCGCAGCTCTGCCATAGTAGCCCAGCTTGTGAAGATACCTGACAGCTGTTCTGGGACTGACATCAACTTGTGTTGCTATGTCAGAGGCCTTGCATCGTGGATTCTGTTCAACATTTCTTTCGACAAGATGCATGGTTCTTTCAGAGGGCCCAGAGCGGCCTGGATAAGGTTTTGTGCACTTCTTGCCCTCTCTGGTGAATTGTACGATCACTCTATTAACAGTAGAAAGGGGTATTGAAAGATTTTCAGATATTTTTCTTTGACTAAGACCACCTTCATGTTGGCCCACGATACGTCCTCGCTGAAAGTCGGATAGGTCATGCTCCTTTGGTTCATGGCATGTTTCAGTATTGTTCTCTGCAATTTTAATCAAATAATCTAAGTTAATTTATCTTGGTTATTAAAAGAAATCAGAAATAAAATTTATCTTGGTGTCTATTCAATTCTGTTATGTCTGTGTATATATATATATATATATATATATATATATATATATATATATATATATATATATATATATATATATATATATATATATATATATATATATTAACCTCCTTCTCTCCATGTTAATTCATTCGTATTGTTTCTATTTTCACTTACGCAATATCTATCCACTTATTAATTTTCGCATCTACGTCTGTTCACTATCTATCTATCTATCTATCTATCTATCTATCTATCTATCTATCTATCTATCTCTCTATCTATCTATCCGTTTCTTTATCTATCTCTCTATCTATCTCTCTCTCTATCTATCTATCTATCTATCTATATGTCTCTCTAACTAGCTATGCATCTATGTATATTTCTATATGTCTGTCTATCTATCTATCTATTTATCTATCTGTCAGTCTCTCTATCAATCTATCTGTATGTCTCTCTCTCTATCTATCTATCTATCTATCTATCTATCTATCTATCTATCTATCTATCCGTTTCTTTATCTATCTATCTATCTATCTATCTATCTATCTATCTATCTATCTATCTATCTATCCGTTTCTTTATCTATCTATCTATCTATCTATCTATCTATCTATCTATCTATCTATCTATCTATCTATCTATCTATCCGTTTCTCTATCTATCCGTTTCTCTATCTATCTATCTATCTATCTATCTATCTATCTATCTATCTATCTATCTATCTAAATCTGCCCATAATCCCTATTTTAGTTTATACTTGAATAGAGACATAAAAAAATAGAAAGATTATATTGAATCAGTTGCTTGGTTTGCTTCTAGAAAAGTTAGTTTGCAACGTCGTACTAGACAACTATATGACGCATTTATAGATCGTTCGTTCGTTCCTACATTGGATATGGCTGTCACATGTGGCCGGGTGTTTCTGATATGTATTTAGAGATTCTTAATAAAATACAAAGAAGTATCTGCTATGCTATCGGTCAAGGCCTTGTATCTCAGCTTCAGCCACTTTCACGCCGTAGCCTCCCTGCCCTTTGTTTATGAACGTTTTCATGGTAATTGTTCTGAATAGGGTCTCCCCTTTGGTACCTCGATTTTAAGCGCTCTACTAGATTGACAATAAGATCTTACTATTTTACAGTTGAAATTGCTAGATGTAACCGTAAGTTCTATGTTATCAGTTTCTTCTCTCACACTTCTCGCTTGTGAAACTCTCTTAAGGATCCTTGCTTTCCAATCAATGTTGATAATCAAAAATGTAAATACAACGTCAATTCCTGTTCTTTTATTGTTCTCTCTCCTTAATAATGTTTTTCTTTTTCTCATATTATTTCAAACTCAGTGACCCGTTGTCATTTAACGACTTTATTGCCTTCCATGGGGTGAAATGAAAAAAAATTATTTCTTTCTTTCTTGTCTTTTCTTTCTTTCATTTCTTCCTTTTCTTTCTTTCTTTTCTGCCTTTTCTTTCTTTCTTTCGTTGTTTCTTTCTTTCTTTCTTTTCGTTGTTTCTTTCTTTCTTTTCTGCCTTTTCTTTCTTTCGTTCTTTCTTTCTTTCTTTCGTTCTTTCTTTCTTTCTTTCTTTTCGTTCTTTCTTTCTTTATTTTCTGCCTTTTCTTTCTTTCTTTCGTTTTCGTTTTTTTCTTTCTTTCTTTCTTTTCGTTCTTTTCTTTTTTTCTTTCGTTTTCGTTCTTTTTTCTTTCTTTCTTTTTTTCGTTCTTTCTTTCTTTCTTTCTTTTCGTTCTTTCTTTCTTTCTCTTCTGCTTTTCTTTCTCGTCCTTTTCTTTCTTTATTTCTTTTCTTTCTCGTCTACTTCTTTCTTTATTTCTTTTTTCTTTCTTTCTTACATTTCTTTTCTTTCATTCTTTTCGTTCTTTTTCTTTCTTTCTTTCTTTCTTTCTTTTCTTTCTTTCTTGTCTTGCCTTTGTTTGTTTGTTTGTTTGTTTCTTTCTTTCTTTCTAATCTATGCCAATGCGTTCATATCTCTCTAACGATATATCAATCTGTTGCCTTGAACATTTTATTTTCTCTTAAAATGTATTTTCTGCAACATCAAAAAGATACAAAAGACCTACTTAAAGGAAATTTCTTTCCAATCAAAATGCAATTAAGTAAATTGGAGAGCGACAAAGAGGAGAAATAAATCGGACTGGAAATAAATCCATCAAACCTCAGAGATTTCCAATTCAATTTCTGTCCGTCTTTCCAGCCCATTTTTTTATTCTGAAACAAATCCGGTCATTGGAAGTTCCAAACGTTTCCTACAAATCAAAACAGAATTGTCTTGTCTCCTTCAAGAAAAGTTTCGCAAGTTTAATTAATGTCTATTCTTTATCTACAAGACTCTTGAGTAATTTCCATCAAATTTAGAAAATTCTCAATAGTATTTTAGTCAGTGAAAAAAATATCCTCAAAGCAATCAAGTCGGCCAAACAGCTCCCGATTTTGACTTCGCCAATTCCCTGTTAATTACCCACCGTCTTTAAAGAAGATTGTACGCAAATACGCTGATATTCTTTATTTCTTGTAGGTCCAGCTTATGGGGTCGAAAATCCGAGGTTAAAGTTACATTTTTGGACGGAGTGTAACAGGTAAATGCAATCGGAAAGACTTGTACTTCAAGTAATGTCTACATTTATGAGTAAATGTCCTCAATATCAGAGATAGAGCCCATGCAAATTATAAAATATAACAGTGGACAACACCTTGTAGTGAAACTATCTTATATGCTTAAACGCAATCGTTAGATCATGCCTGTTGATTTTTGATTCGACTATTTATATATTGTGGCCAATCGTGCATGAAGGCTATTAATGTCTATTGTATTATCCTATCGGTTACTGGGTAAGAGGTAACTCATATATATATATATATATATATATATATATATATATATATATATATATATATATATATATATATATATATATAAATAAATGACAATAAGAAAACAGTAACTGCTGACGCGTTTCGTCCAATGTGGACTTTTTCAAAGCAAGAAACGAAACGATTTTAATTAAAGAAAGAAAATTAATAAAAACAAAAAAAAATTTGTTTAATTAAATTCATTTCGTTTCTTGCTTTGAAAAAGTCCGCATTGGACGAAACGCGCCAGCAGTTACTGTTTTCTTATTGTCATTTATTTATAAATATTGTCTTCTCTAAAAGTTAAGTTTGAGAAATTTTCCCATATATATATATATATAGATATTTTTAAGACTGAGGAATTTTAAATCTGTATGAATATTTCAATAGTTAAAAAATTTCTTTAGATATAGTTAAAAAAAACGCTTTTTAAACAACATCTAAAATATTATCGTTAGATTTACGTTAGAAATATTCAAACACAGTTGCATTCCACATCAGGTGACGTCCGCGTCTCGCGATGGACGCTACTTGCAAACAAACTTCCGAATACAGTTATTTAATTAATTTCTGAGGAAAGATCGAGGCGATCAGAAATATCAAATATATAAAAAAATATAAATAAATACTTTCACAAAAAAAAATTTCAATTTTTTTCTTTTAATTTGCAACTTTTCAGTTGTTTTCTCCATATTATATATATATATATATATATATATATATATATATATATATATATATATATATATATATATATCGTGTGTATTTACACACTTACATTAACTTACATAAAATATATAGACAACACTTATCTATATTATTTAATGAAACATGTATGAATATATATATATATATATATTTTTATATATATATATATGAGTTACCTCTTCCCAGTAACATATATATATATATATATATGTTTATATATATATATATGAGTTACCTCTTACCCAGTAACCGATGTTTATATATATATGTATATATATATATATATATATATATATATATATATATATATATATATATAAATATATATATATATATATATATGTTTATATATATATATGTTTATATATATATATATATATGTTTATATATATATATGTTTATATATATATATGTATATATATATAGATATATATACAAACATGTATATATGCTTATATATATATATATATATATATATATATATAAATGTAATGTAGTTTAGTACCAAAATCCAGAGAAGAGCTTAATAATAATATTAATATTTATTAAAAATTAAAACAAAATATATTATAAACCGTTACATAAATGCAATCATGTTTCGACAGTCTGTGTACCTCTTCAGGCGTTGTTGATTGACAGGAGAATAGAATGGCCGTCTATTTTCCAGTTGAGCAACAACGCCTGAGTGACGAAACATGATTTCATGCATGTAGCGATTTATAACGACATCTTTATATTTATCATTCTTTTTATAGATACAAGTATTTAAGTAAATGCTCTGTTAATAATAAACAGTATTAAATGATATTTACCGGCCTGAATGTCCGAGAAATTTTCATACAAAATATTAGTCCTTCGAGAGGATTCGAACCTGTATCCTATACGGAACCGTCATATAGCCTGACGTGTCTTAACCGATTCGGCCACTGAGGATCGTTCGGTTGGCAAGGTCGAATTTACTGCTTATAAAATTCAATCTTCCATGAATCTCTCACGTACATTTCTATCTGCTCATGGCGTATCAAATGTAAACAAATGACGTCACGCATTATGAAATGGACAAAATTCGACAATTATTTTAAGAAATTTTTATATTTAACATTCTTTTTATAGATTCAAATATTTAAGTAAATGTTCTGTTTATAATAAACAGTATTAAATGACATTTACCGAATTGAATGTCCGATAAATTTTCATAGGAAAAATATTTTCTATGAAAACTGGTCAGCAGTATTTAAGTTTAATTCCAATATTAAAACTTAACTATTGGGTGGCAGTTTCATCCTCAAGCATTGTTTTGGAATAACTATGGTATGGAATGTTTTACTCATTTATGTTTTTGAAATGGAGGTGTGGTCTGGGGTTTGTTTTTTCTTTATCAAGGGGTCACTGCTTTGATGGAAGTAGGGGTGTTTATGGGATGTCAGGTTTTTGGAGTCGTGTAAAGTTGGGCGGGTTTTTTTTTGTATCTCTACAATGGCAAATATTATCAGACTCCCTGCTAAAACTCTAAATGATTGATGTAGTAGTTCTGTTTTTCCTTTTTTATTAGTGTATGCTAAGACTTTAACATTAAAAAAAATAATCTAGGCTCTACTTGTGTATCGAGCACTGTTTATTAAAAATAAAAATACTATAGAATTTTGGATCATCAATCTAACGGTTCTTTCCTATTATATCAATATATTTGCACACACACACACACACACACACACACACACACACACACACACACACACACACACATATATATATATATATGCATATATATATATATATATATATATAAATATATATAAATATATATAAAGACTGGAACCCACAGAAAAGGAAACAGATGTAAATATAGAAGACATCATTATACCTTTTGTTTGAAATGTTCCATAAGCCTTGCGTTTATATGCGGTACGTTGACGATGCTTTTTTTAATTTTAGATTCTGCCAGCTACGCTACGGACTTTTTGCAGAACTCAGTTCCAAACTCCTCAAAATCTTCAATCTCCCGATCAAAGTATAAATTTGATCTTAGAATTTTACAGTTATTGACCTTAGAGTTTTGTGCATAAAAACCGATCTAATAAACATACAATTTGGCTTGGGATTTTTCTGAAACACATTTATTATCTTTGAAGTTCATAATTATTTATCTAAAATTAAGAATAAATAGATATCTAATTTTATTAATATAAAATTTTATAATGGCAATAATTTTTCTTTACTTGAAAAGATATATATCCCTTTGTTCGTTAAGAGAAATGTTTTTCTAAACGTGCCTCATAAAATAATCTGTTTTTAGGGGCAATATCTTTATTTCATCCACGATGCTATGAGAAATGCATAAAAAAATACGACCGTATAAAAGATAATATTATTAACAACAACAAACTAGATAAATACTAACACATAATGTTATCTACTAATTCTATAACACCGACTCTCCAGAACCATTTATCCAGTCTAAACAGCATCGAAATTATTATAAACACATCCAAAATTATTATGGATATGATCAGAACCAAAAATACATTTAACGATAATAACTCTCGAAGCAGGTATATATAAAATAAATAGCCAGAGCTGCTCCTAACAATACATCGGAGAAACTTAAAGAAATAAAAAAAACGTATTTATGAACACAAAATGGTTCCTATACTCAACAATTTATCAACTGAATTAGTTAAACAGAAAAAATACACCGAAGCACATTTTCGATCTAAAGAATGCCACACTTATTAAAAGAGAAAGTAACTGACTTATCAGGAAAATTCTCGAGAGTGCCGCTACCGATATGTTCTAGGGAATATTGAGTGGAAATAATTATGGATCCGAATGCAGTTTTGTGGTGATTTTATAATTTTAGTAATATAAAATCATATAATGTTAATATTTTTTGTTTACTTAAAAATGTATATATCGTTTTGTTCGTTATTAAAAGAAATGTTTTTGTAGCCATTATTCATAAAAGAATGTATTTTTATGCGCCAAAAAACTAGGGTCAATAACTGTAAAATTCAGAGATCAATTTGATACAGTATCGATATTATGAACAGGAACCACCTCCTAAATCGACAAAAATATCAACATTTTTCTGTTCTAAAAATTGTCGCCGCCAGGGGAGTGTCTAATCACTGGTAATTTACAATAATAATTGTTTAACATTTATTCCATATTTTTAAAGAATGAATCAGTCTGGTACTGAACTCATAACTTTATTTTTAAAGATTCTCACCGGAAATTTTTAAAAAATCATAAATTCCTGGGTATGATGGTAAACTACATCCGGTATCAAGACCATTGATCGGGAGATTGGAGATTTTGAGGAGCATGGAACCACCTCCTAACTACTGTCGTTCCCATGTCCTTCCTGACTCGGGGTGGTAGCACCTGTTAGGGTCCCAGCTACTGGCAAATAGTGATCCCCCAAACAAAAACCAGAAGTACATTTTTATAATAAAATGAGCAATAGGACATTTTTATAGCAAAATGACAACCAATGCAACGCTAAATATATAAAAATACATTTTTATGGTTAATTTACCAACAATATATTTTATGATCTACAGATTATATGTCTAAAATAACATACCTTTACTCTGTAACTATAAAATTATGTACAAAGTATCTGTAGTTGTAGGCATAAATTTGCATGCAAAATATTCCGAATTCGTCATTAAATAACCCATAGAGGTGTTGACATGCCGCTAGACAAAACCAAGCAAGCACCTTGCTGATAATTTATTACTTATTAAATATCCACTTCGCTTTGATGTTCAACGCCTTTTCTGTTTGTGAGTGTTATAACGAGCATCTTTCCTACACTTAAGTATTTAGAGAACGTTACAAAATGGATTTCTCGTCCGGTAGATGTTTCACTTTAAAACGAAACTTTCTTTTTGTCCACTCACATATCGGCAAGCACACTGAACAGACAAATCAAAATCTCGTCTCATGGATTAGAGTCTCTCGTGATTTCAAAACGGAATTTATCAGAAATGAGTTTGAAATTTCGCATCGTCGACAGGAACTAAAATAAAATTCCTTCTAATCATTCCCTCTTACACGTAAATCCCGGAATGTTTTCGGCAGTAAAAATAATTTCTGTAAAATTTGTCGAAGACTGGGTGTTATTTTTAGATTTACAGACGCCAAACCTCCGTGGCTTGGATAATCCTGTCTGTACTGCAGCTCGGATTTTGCGAACAGGATAACGTTGAATAAATTGAGGCAAATATTTTATATACAAATTTTAAACAGTTTTTCTAAGATCATTAGAAACCTATTTGAAAATTGTCAGAGGATAACATACGGTTTGGATGAGCTGATTTGTTTGTAAAAATACTTTGACAAAAACCCTACTTCGCGTTTTAATAATTTCTATTTTTTAAGAAATTTTTTTTTCCTTTTTAACAGCGAAGAACAAATTCTTAGGTTTTATTACTCTTGAGAATGCAACATACAACTGGCCATGCGTAAATATTTATTTCTGGAGCCAAATTCCAACATTTTGAAGCGTTTGGCATTGTAATTTGTATATTGTTCTCGCAGACGCACGACGAACTGGAAACTGGATTCTTGTATATATAAAAACTTAAAGAAAAGATATGCACAAAACAATATTGCATTTTTATTAAATAAAAATGTGTAATTTTAATCATTAAATTGTTTTTAAAATAACGAAAGTAATTTGTCTATTAAATAATAAAACTTTTAATTTTCCCAAAACATTAATGAACATTTATTGTTTGCATATTTGAAGATTATAGCTACCAGGAAAGCAGAAAGAAGGAAGAGAGTTCCAATGTTGACGAGTGTGATTGGAGAAGCTTTTGGAGTAGAAGAGGTGGAAACAGTTAAATGTAACCGCCTCTTCTACATCAGCAGCTTCTTCCCTCGCACTTCCCGACAGTGGAACTCCCTTCTTCCTATTTGCTTCGCTGATAGCTATAATCTTCAAATATTCAAATGTAATATCAATCGACGTCTTCTGATGCCTTGACCCTTCCGCAAACACCCGTCTTTACTCTTACTGTCACTCTGTGTAACACCTTGCGTGCTAGTGCACCGGGGTGAAAGGCTTAAAAAAGATAACAGCAGCCAAAAACAACAAAAAATACTACGCACTCAAGTAAAAAAAAAATTGTAATTAGTACCCACTTACCTGTTTGCACTTTTCCCCAAAAGTTGGTTTCGATCGCTCACTGTATGGCTATTTTAGAGAATCTAATGGACAGACTAACGGAAGACATAGAATTATAAATGTGGGTTTGTAAACAGTGACTATTACGGCTGATATAGCGAGACTCTTCGGCAAAAAGCGAATTGAGTCCTGTCGGTCACTGTGTGTTTATCTAAAAATAAACACGCTAAAATTCATCTTCGTCCCTGTTGTGCGCCGACGGCATAGTGGTAGAAATTCCGACTGACGCAAATTCAGTCGGGTTTCGAACCTAGATAAAGGCAACCCAACGTCTAGCCACACCGAAGAGCTGCGAAACAGTCTGTCTATGGATGACAATGATATATATATATATATATATATATATATATATATATATATATATATATATATATATATATTTAAGCAAATATGTGGATATAGATCCGACAGTATGAGGAAAAACAAAAATCCGAATATGCAAATTTACTGTTTTTAATGTTGTTTCAATGTCGACGTCAAACGTTTCGGTCTAGTAGACCTTCTTCAGGACATAGTTATTAAAACATAATCAAAATTAGACATAAGTCTTTTCATGTTGACTTGAATATCATCTAATTTTAATTATGTTTTAATAACTATGTCCTGAAGAAGGTCTACTAGACCGAAACGTCTGACGTCGAAATTGAAACAAAATTTAAAAACAGTAAACTTGCATATTCGGATTTTTGTTTTTCCATATTTTTCCTCATATATATATATATATATATATATATATATATATATATATATATATATATATACCTTTCTTTTCAAAATTGTAAACGATTCTGCCATACTATATTTATTGCTTTAGATATTTGAATGTTTTAATACCATTATCATCTAGACGAAGAAATTATGGCATAAAAATGACGTCTTTTAGAGTAGTGGAAATTTATAATGACAGCAAATAAAGCAATTATTTGGTTTTTACGGTCATGTAAAGTCATAACATTTTTTTTAAATTGTAAGTATATTGTGGAGATACTAATGATTTACTAGTCAATATCTACTAATTAATGCAGAGCTAGGTGAAGAAAATATGGATTCACCCATCTAGGTACTGACCAGGCTCGATGTTGCCTAACTTTGCTGATCGTGCGAGAACCGGTGTTTCAACGTGATATGGCCCTAACACTCAAAGATATTGAAAAACGGTCTAAAAGAACAATTATATAAAAACAAGAAGGCACCATCTCAGAAAATGGCCAGAGAGTTTAGCGGTCGAAATATTGTTATAAAATAGATGGAGACAAATTGATTGCAATGTTTGCATTAATAATCCGTTTTTAATTTCATTCGTTCGTTCTGTTTGGTTCACATTTTAAAATCTTTATTTTTTTACTTTCTATGTCTCTCCATTTTTTTAAATCTTATATTTTTCTTTTCTTTGACACTAATCAAATTTTCATTTACTTTCCGTATGTCAGTCATTGTGCGTATATAATTTTATACTTTCTCTTTCTCTCTCTCTTTTTCTCTCTCTCTCTTTCTCTCTCTCTCTCTTTCTCTCTCTCCCTCTCTCTCACTCTCCGCCAATTGTTTTCTTTCTATCCTTGACTGTTTTGTGTTTCCATCTTCTCCCAAGAGATTTGCTGCCCCAAATGCACAAAGTCTCCGGAAAAATCCTACTGGCTGTCTCTACATCGTCCCCAACCACTTGGCTTGGTTCGTTCCATTCGCTTATCCAGCCTGTCAATAGATAGAACGAATTCGAATGTAAAAAGCAACGAAAGAAATTCGGAAAACATCGAATGAAAAATAAAAAAAAGGAATAAATCATAGAAAAAAATCAAAACGAAGAAAACATTAGAAGGAAATGAAATAAAAAAAAGGAAAAAAATCAAAGAAAGAAAGGAAGATATTTGAAAGAAAAAGAACTGAATATAAACATATATATTAGATCGATTCAATATTTCCCAGGTCATTTTCGCATAATATATATTAAAATATTATTAAATTTATTATTAATAATAATATTCTTATATTGAACCAGTTAAATAATGAATAATAATATAAATAATAAATAATAATGATATTAAATAATAATATTATTTTACTATTAATAATAATACTATTAATATAATAATAATATAATTAATATAATATTTAATTATTATTAAATTTAAATATATTAATGTTAGTGAAAGATTCGAGATTCCGTAAAAAGTTATTCATCAACCTGAATTGTGTGCGTACTGATTACTAATCTTTTTATAATATTTTTTTATCATCTTTTGGTCAAAAGAATAATTGTACAAATTAATAGAATTATTTTCGTTCGATACAATTGGTATTCGACCATCGCTTCTATTATTTTCCTTAAATAATTTTTATTCAAATAAATCCTTTAATGTTTGAAATATTATGAATGGGAAAGGTTTCAGAAACAATTTACTTCAATCACGTCAGAATCCATCTTTGATTCGATCCAGTTGTGTTTTCTCAACCTCCATTAGGGATGGGATGATCAATAAGACATAGGCAATTGTTGGATACGACTCGGGCGTCGAAGACAACCATGTCTCGCTCCTACAACACTGCTGTTTGGGACGCATCAGCCGAGAGAGAGAGAGGACAGTGACCGAAATAAAGGTTTTAGCCAAAAGAAATAAATTACATACAATCTCAAATTTTAATTACGTAATCCCAACTCAACATAAATAAACAGTATTTGGAGTTAGTATGGAGTAGGTCCTTCATTTGTTACTTTCAGTGATTGTATTCGATATTTCATGGATTTGATCAAGTTATCAACAATCGTCTGATCCATATTTTGCTACTCCTTTACCAAAGTTATATTAAGGGTTTCATTTGACGTGATTTTGGTTGAACGCTCTCGAAGTTTTCAGTCAAGGTGCACCCAAACGCGCTTTATTGGATTCATGTCAGGACTTTGGCTTACCCATGGCAGTGACTTGATTCCTTGTGATCCCTTTAAGGCCTTTGCTACTTTATGACCCTCCATCTTGAAAAAGGTAGTCATTCTTGTCAGTCGGATTAGTTTTAAATAGTGGGAGGTCTCTTTTCTGTACTATTTGACAGTATTTTGGACCATTCAACCGCTCGCCAACAGAAATCAGCTCAGATTTCCCTCCAAACCAGACAGCGCCCTACACCATTACTCCAATCCTTCCAACTTTCACGGTCGCCTTCAGACTCTAAAGTCTCATTCTAATTTCTCCAAACTGAAACATGTCTAGTATTCGAATATTGTCAGAATTTAATTTCTTCTCATCAAATTACAGACTGCCAAAATTTATAATTTTGTTCTCGAATTCTCTCGCCTAGTCCATACGCCTGTTTCTGTTAACCTCTGAAATCAAGGGCTTCTATCTTGCAAATCTTCTTTGATAGCCTAGTTCTTTTAGACTCTTTCTCAAAGCATTTGGCGACATTTCCATGCTGTTGGCGACATTTTTGACGCTCTGACAACGGTTTCTGATGACTTCCCTCTTCAGCACCATTTTCATTCGCTCAGACATGATACTTGGCCTTCCTGAACATTGTACCGCACGACAATCGCCTTCTTCATTACATTTATTGACAATATTATTAATCGTTTGATGATTAACCTGGAAAATTTCTCTATTTGACTTGCCACACTGATGCCATCCTAATATTTGCCCTCGTTGAAATTCACTAATTTCCTTACTTTCCACGAACATTCATTGCAAAATATAAGTCACCTATCGTTCATAGATGGGAGTAGCTTGATACTAACACGGTATTGTCTGAAAAAAAAGAAGAGACATTATTACCCAAGCCAGAATTGCTGTAATCAAGGGTGGCTAAAAACTTAACATAGCCCACTGTATATATATATATATATATATATATATATATATATATATATATATATATATATATATATATATATATATATATATACAAAGACCTTAGCGCAAAGGAAGGAAAGAGAACGATAAATCTAATAAATTAATTTAAAAAAAGAATTGTACTTGAAAACATTCTTATACACCATTGTCAAATATGTCATACATCATGCTTTACACACACACACACATACATATTTATATATATATATATATATATTGTCAAAACAGTATGACAAATTTGAAAAACAATTCTTTGTGACGTGTTTTATCAGTTAGGAAGTCATCGGACACATCAAAATTTTTTTCCTGTATGCCATACTATTTTCTCAATGATGTTTCTTGATATATAAAATTATATATCGTTATGTCATATCATATATATATATATATATATATATATATATATATATATATATATATATATTTATGTACATATATGTGTATATATATTTATATATATATATATATATATATATATATATATATATATATATATGATTGGGTTCAACTATGAAACAGACTGTCGCCACTCGGTATTGACATCAGTTTCCAGTTTTATATTTATATATGCTCTATTCTTGACAGCGGAAAATTTTACCTATAAATATAGCTTACCTAAAATCATTACCACCTCACACTATCGGCCCATGCTTAATTTTCGCTTCTTTCCTTTATTTCCCCCCCCCTCTCTCTCTCTAACTCTTTCCTTCCATCTACCTTCCCCATCTCTCTTTCTTTCTTTCTTTCTCCCAGAGTTTTTTTTAAAAAACCTTATATTGAAATTTTTCTTTTTCTTTCTTTTTTTAAGACTAAAACTTTTACTTTTTTCTATTTTTTTCTTTTCCTTGCGTCTGGATAAATTGAATCTATTTATTATCAAAACGACGCTGATCTGAAGAGATGGATGTAAAAGTCTAGGAAATAAATTATAACCAAATGGATCTTTAAGGATTCTGTATTCATTACTATATATATATATATATATATATATATGTGTGTGTGTGTGTGTGTGTGTGTCTCTCTCTCTCTCTCTCTCTCTGTGTGTGTGTGTGTGTGTGTTTGTGTGCATTTGTGTGTTTAGTTACCATATTTTCATACAAATAAGTTTGGTTAAATAATTTAGACATATCATGTCGATTTATTTTGGTTATCATCCTTTCAAGTTCACGGATTAATTTCTTGGTAGCCTTAGAAAATTGATTAAGAAAAATACCAACATTTTCTTTCAAATAACATATATTTTATTAAAGGCTGACTGCTCCCAACATCATTGCAGAAACTGTACGAATGTCGTGAAAAAATGTGTGAGAAATGTGAAGTCGGTCTCTGTGGCAGAATTGCTGTCAAAAAGCCACTGTTGTGGAATCAAAACACTGTCGAAAGGCTCCAGTGGGGGCAAGGCGCAGAAAGAGCGAGCAATAGAGCAGTGGAATATTGTCCTTTGGATTGACGAATCAATGTTCGAAATCTTTGGGTCAAATATGAGAATCTATGTGCGGCGAATAGTTGGTGAAAGAGCTGCAACGCCCTGCACCACACTAACCGTAAAGCATGAAGGAGACACTATTATGGTGTGTGTGTGTGAGAGAGAGATAGTTGGGGGCTTTTAACAATTGGTAAGTTGGGAATTTGCGCCAGGTGAAGGTCAAATTGAATCAGACCGGCTAACACAGCATACTACAGCATCGCGTGATCCCATCTGAACGAGGCTTGTGGGTCAAGGATTGGTACTCATACAAGATAATGACCCAAAGCATAATTGTAAACTCTGCCAGAGGTACATTAAAAGCAAAGAGGAACAGCATGTTCTTCAACTGATAACTGATGTCTTGGTCGGCGTAATAAGCGGACTTAAATCCCACTGAACTGGTGAAAGAATGCCGAGAATCTGTATAGTGGTGAGAGCGACCAAACGGAGTGTTTTGATGAATCAAAAGTTTAAGAAGTTTTTGTGTTTTTATGGTTTAATTTGTATTTAATTTGGCTCAGGAAGACTTGTATTTAGTATAATAAATAAAACCATTATGATGCTTAACGTGTTTCATTGAAAATAACACTTTTAGGATGAGAAATGTTTTTGAGGTGAGCAAATAATTTTGACTGCTAGTATATATATATATATATATATATATATATATATATATATATATATATGTGTGTGTGTGTGTGTGTGTGTGTGTGTGTATGTATATAATTTAAAAAAAAACAGACCACTTTAAAGCGCCATGTAATAATTTATTTCACCATAGCCCTTTTAAAGGGCGCTGGATCATGAGACTACACTTTCAAAAGGTGAAACGAAAAATGAAATGAACATTTAAACTTTTGACGGGTAGTATTAAGTTTATGTAATTTAACAAAGAGGGCAGGGAGGAGTGGTGTGAGAGACATGATCGAGTTTAGAGAGGGTTTATTTTAAAATTTCTATCTATCATACTTAGTATTAGGGGAGAAGTGACCAGACATTGACCTATTTAATCGGTTAACTTAACGGAAGTGATATATTGAAAGGGAAGGGAGAGAAGAGAAAAAAAGAAAAAAGAAAAAGAAAGAAAGAAGGGGGAGGTAAGAGAAAGAAGCTGTAATTAGGCTTTACGAAGGGAGAGGAGGAGTGGTAATTTATAGCAATTTATGCAAAAAAACAGATTTTAATGTTTGATAGTAATTTAATTTTTTAAATCACCGAAGAAATTAATTTGATGTTTGCTAGCAATTTAAATCTTTAACTCTTTTACAAATAATTTAGGGATTTAATATGAGTTAAATAGTATATTTAAAAACAAATTCATAGAAAGTACATTAAAAAAAATTATTTAAATTATAACAGTTTACTGATAGTAATCTTTTAATATTGTAAACGATTGTTAAGGTAACATCTCTATCAGTTTGACTCTAATTCATGAATGTAATTCGTGGCTATTTTTAGATGGGTAATCTTTTTTACTAAAAGTTTAGGTTTTAAATTAAGATGGAGTAATATTTGAAGGCAATATTAAGGATTTTGTTTTATCATATACATGTACCACACATGCACTTATGTAAATCCCATATATACATACGTTCATTTACATGTGCAATTACACACATAGGCACATACACATGTATCGATATACACAGGTACCTATGTATATTCATATATCAATACTTACACATATATTTTCAAATCTTTACTCATATTTATATTTATATCTATTTAAATTTTTCCTTAAATTTCACAGTTAATGTTTAACGTTAGGTGATGACTTAAGTGTTTAAATATCAAAACAAATATTTCTAATTTTAACATTTTACTATCAATATTGATAGTTAAAGAGTAATATATGTAAATTTAAATTAATTTATCAATTTAAACTGAAATTAGCTCCAGATGACTAATATATATATATATATATATATATATATATATATATATATATATATATATATATATATATATGTAATAATAATAATAATAATAATAATAATAATAATAATAGATTCTCCCGTCAGTTTAGACGAATGACGATCCGACAGTTTAATTGATTCAGTTATGAAATATTGTGCGATAATCTTAAGTGGCACTTAAGACCCGCTAGTGATTTACAAAGGAGGCCACATATGGAGCAAGAGTGAGGATTGCGATATAAGATCACTGTTAGATTGGCTGACATTTTAGATCTTGCTCTTGCTTCTTGAAGATGACTCAGACAAGCAGATCGAAAATTACTGAGTCCACTAAAACACGAGGATTTCCATTCTACCTGCTCCAAGGCTAAGCGCTCGAGGGTGTTCAACAGCTGATAAGTTGCGTTACAACTTGTCTTTGTATCTTAGCCATGGGCGCCCTACATTGCCGTATCCCTAATATATATATATATATATATATATATATATATATATATATATATATATATATATACACAAATCCATTTTTTTAAAATGCCAAATATAATTTAAAAATTTAAAAAAAGCAATAATCCCAGCAAAATATACAACTGCGCTAGCATTACGATAACCGATATATTTTTAAAATTTAAATTACGTAACGGCCATTGTCTACTCAGCACCTGAAGATTGTGTTATGCATTCAACTCTGTATCGTGCTATTGGTGAGGGATAATATGTATATTTATGCATATATACTTAGTTGCCCTGTTGTACTACATACTAAACTGTTTTAGTACCACCAGCAATATATATATATATATATATATATATATATATATATATATATATATATATATATATATGATAAAATGTAGTTTGAACGTATGCTATATTTACAGGATAAAGTGCTCAATGTCATCGATAGACTTTATGCACATATAAAGCTTGACATTGAACTCACCCCAAATGTAAAAGTCAATCGTCATGTCTAGGCGTTTGCGTTTAGCAAGAAAACAGACTGTTCCCACTCGGTTTTTGCCGTAATGTCCACCTATATATATATATATATATATATATATATATATATATATATATATATATATATATATATATATTATGAAATTGACAAAGTCCGACAATTATTTTGAGACATTTTTTATGTTTATGCGTTCTTTATATAGATTCAAATATTTAAATAAATGCTCTGTTTTTAATAAACAGTATTAACGACATTTACCGGCTTGAATGTCCGAGAAATTGTCATAGAAAATATGCGTCCTCTGTCATTTTTTTACATTTGGATTTGCATCGAGCAGATATGAATGTACGAGTGAAAATCATGGAGAATTGTAGTTTAAAAACAGTAAAATCGACCTTGCTAACCGAGACGTTCCTCTGTGGATCAATCTGTTAAAGGTTCTATAGGGTACAGGTTCGATTCCTGTCGGAGGACGCATATTTTCTATAAACATTTCTCGGATAATTTCAGGCCGGTAAATGTCGTTAATACTGTTTATTATAAACAGATAATTTACTTAAATATATGTATCTATAAAAAGAACATATAGACATAAAAAATGTTTCTCTCTCTCTCTCTCTCTCTCTCTATATATATATCAATATATATATATATATATATATATATATATATATATATATATATATATATATATCAAAATTTATTCCACACTGAGAAATCAGAGCACACGAATGAGACAAGCACTATGTGAAAGGAAGGATAGAAATAAAGTTTTTACTTTTAATTTTTCTAAGAGTCAGTAAGAATGATATCTTTAATTTTCATTATTTCTATCACTTGGATTCCGCTCTTTCTCTTAACCGCCGCTGGCTACACATATAACCCTTTACGTGGTTAAAGATACAAATGTTGAACGGTAGCCGCGGGCCGTTGTCACTCGCGGTCTGTCACGTGACACTCACGACCTTGACAAAACCGTCCTGTAAAAAGAGGCATAATCCACCCCTGTTTCATTACAAATTATATTATTATTGTAGTCTGCCTTGTATTTCGAAATATATTCCTAGACGCAATGTCAGAAATCGTTGTTCAAATATATGTAAAAACGGAGATTTCGATTTATGATTTTCAAGGAAGGTAGAGTTTTCTCATTTAAAAGATTGGTTCAACATAATCTTAATTTCAATTAGTTTATCCTTGTGCCAGACTTGTTCATCAGATATTTTTAGTGTTGTTGCAACAGGTATTTTGTAAGGGTTCCAATGTTTGTTGTCGTTTCCACTTAAAATTCAGCATCCTTAATGCTGATTTTTAAAGAAGACGGGCTTCTCTTATTTGTCTAATAGAAGTATCCTACCCCAAATTTTCCCAATTTGACCTTGGAGCATACTAAGCAGAGCTTAGTAAATATGGAAATAGGGTAATACGAATAGATACAAGAAAAGAAAATAATAATTGCAAGTCTGGAAAGAAAATATTCTGGGTGGAAAAAGAGAGTAAGAAATTGTGTAGTACTGGAGTGAATCTATACAAATAACATGTTTGAAAATTGAAAGAAATCGTAAAACCACTGTAGAGGAAGACAGACAATGTCTAAGAAAAAAGAAACCTGAAAAATTAAACAAGAGAAAGAAACGAGAAAAAGGTAGAAAATATGTTTTAAGTCCCCATTAAACAAAGTAGCGCTTTCAAGTTTTGGGTTAACCAAAATAAATAAATAAAATATACCCTGAATAAATGAATGCAAAATTTAAGATAAGAAGAAATAAATAACGAAAATGAATTAAAAAAAATGCAAAGGTCTAAAAAAGAGTCACAAAGGAAGCTCTTATCCCAACCCACAACAAATCTACTGAGAAAATCTGACAAGACGAACCGAAGAAGACAGCAAATAATGTTAAAAAAAGGGTAAAAAAACAAACAAACTTTGCTGTCATTAGTAAAACTCGTAAGCAGAGTAGAAACAGCAGTAGAAGATAGAGTACAGAAAAGAAAGGGTAGGAGATAAGCGGATTTAAGGGGAGTAGTGAGAGGGAATGACAGGAGGAATGGTTGGAGGTTTAAGTAATAGAAGAAGAGAAGAAGGGCAAAAGGAATCGATGGATACGAAGAAGGAAAGATGGTTGGAGGGCTTAAGAGGCGGTGGAGGGGAAAGGAATTCTGGGAAGGAATAGAAAAAGTTGAAAAAGACTTGAAAGAAAGAGAGAGAGAAAGAAATGCCATAGAGAAACGGGGAGGAATCGAATGAGAGAGAGACATAAATGAGTAAGAAAAAGAAATGATGTTCAATGAGTGTAAATGAAAGAACAAAGAAAGGAGAGTAAGAAAAGAAAAATGAAAGAAAAAATAGAAAAAGGCGAAGAAAAATGGAAAGAAAGCAAACGAAGTAAATGAAAAACGAAAGAAAGAAGAGAGAAAGAAAAAACGACAAGAAAGAAAAACAAATAAAGAAAGAACAAGAAAGAAAGAAAGAAAGAAAGAAAATAAGAAGATAGAAAGAACGACAAGAAAGAAAGAAAGAAAGAAAAAGGAAAGAAAGAAAGAACGACAATGAAAAAGAAAGAAAGAACGACAAGAAAGAATGAAATAACGACATGAAAGAAAGAACAAGAAACAAACATAAATAAAGAACAGGAAAGAAAGAAAGAGCGAAAAGAAAGAAGGAAAGAAAGAAAGAAAGAACGAAAGAAAGAAAGAAAGAGAGAAAGAAAGAACGAGAAATAAGAAAAATAAAGAAAGAAAGAACAAGGAAGAAAGAAAATAAGAAGAAAGAATGAACGACAAGAAAGAAAGAAAGAAAGAAAGAAAGAAAGAAAGAAAGAAAGAAAGAAAGCAAGCAAGAAAGAAAGAACGACAAGGAAAAAGAAAGAAAAAACGACAAGAAAGAATGAAAGAACGACAGGAAAGAAAGAACAAGAAACAAAAATAAATAAAGAAAGAACAGGAAAGAAAGAAAGAGCGACAAGAAAGAAAGAAAGAATTAAAGAAAGAAAGAACGACAAAAAAGAACGAAAAGAAAGAATAAAAATGAAGGAAATTTGGAAAGAAAAAAAGACGAGCTACATTCCTTAGTTCTACCAGTTCTGACCTTTCCAGGTAGGACTCACCATGCCACATATATAGGGGTGAATCACACTTATTCTCTTCATATTCCGTTTGTAAGGAGGATGTTTCACTGAGTCAGGTTTTCATTGGAAGTGTTACCTTGTGAAACAGACGGCTTTACTACGTTGAAACATTGGTTCTCGTACGTTCACCGAAGTTAGGCAACGTCGAAGCTGGTCAATACCTGGATGGATGACCACTTGGGAATACCAGAAGCTGTACGCTTGGATGTTTAGGCGGTATAATGGCTAGGGACTTCGAATTGAAAATCAGAGAACCGAGTTCCAATTCCAGTTGAATTCGCTTACCTACAAATACTACCCTTGGGAAAGGCATGAATCCACCAATTCTTCCCCCAGCAATGGATTAATTTGTAGAACTGGTTTCTAAATCGTTATTATATATAACAGGTTATTACAATCTATATATTTTCTGATTTTAAATAACATGCAATGGGTTGGTAAGCTGTAAAAAAGCAAATTAATCAATCAATTGTGGAACATACACTTAAGAGAATGTTTCCTCCCTTCCTACAATCCTAACCGCTTCATGTTTTCGGTTAATCAATGTCTTCATATTCATCAATTCTTATGGCTCTTCATACGTTCTAACGTGAATGGCTCGTGAGACTTATGTTGGGAGAAAAATAGTGTGAAAATGTCATTTAAAAATCTTACTCTGGCAACTATTATCTACAAAGATGGAACCGAGAATATGATAGATAAGGTCTTTGTTAATCGTTTCTACAAAGCGAGATTCTTTATATTTACTAAGCCAAGAATTGCAGAAAATATTTTATAGGAAGTTCAATTCTTCAGTAAAGATCTTTAGTAATGCTTATGAGTCATGAATCCTGTAGACTCCCAAGTGGGTTATCAGGCCGCAGTTTCACTACGCCAGCTGAGGTTTCCGATTTTATGGGGCTGGTAGTCACACCTCCAAAAGATTTAATTCTACTAATTTCCACCCACAACTAGAGAATCCTGTCATCCCCATTAATACCTACAAGCAAGCTCCTTTATATAAAAGTTCTCGGCTCGAATTTGGACTCAGCACGTTAATACTATTTTCGCGCTAATAACCACTGTGCTACGCGCACATTTACACGTTTGTTTTATTCTTTTTTTTTTAGCATTTCACTTCAAGCAAGGTGGGAGTGTCACTAACACGTAGGGGGTTACAGAGAGTGAGAGCAAGCGTAAAGAGGGGTATTTGAAGAAAGGATATAGAGAAGGACGGGGATCATGATCAAGGCATCAGAAGATGTCGACAGACATTAAATTTGAATATTTGAAGATTATAGCTATCAGGGAAGCAAGTAAGAGGAAGGGAGTTTCACTGTCGGGAAGTGCGAGAGAAGAAGCTGTTGCAGTAGAAGAGGCGGTTGCATTTTACTGTTTCGACAGTGAGGGGGTGGGACCGAGATGCCAACCTAGTAGCACGCTTAAATTCATGCAGTTAGAGTACCAGTGAAAGTAGTTCGTCAGTGCAGTTGCCATGAAAATAGTTGTAGAAAAGACAGAGGGAGGCCACATAACGACTGTGAGAAAGCGACTGCAGACGAGATGTCAGATCAGGACCAATCACATTGTATATCCGTCTCTGGATTTTGCCCAGGACCTTGAGAAATAATAATCCTATTTTGTCTATTAAATTTTCATGAATTCCTGACCACTGACAATCCGCTTCAATGTATGTAAAGCATTCGTAATGCATTTATATTTTACAAAATTGGGACAAAAGTCTATAGCGTTTTGAAAATGAATTTAAAAAAATGTTAATAATTGTAACTAAGTTTATTCAACGTCGTATGTGAATGGTTTAAAAAGATCGGTTCCGTTCGATAATCGAAGTTAAACAACGTCGGGTTTGGTCAGTATCCTGGATGGGTGGCCGCTTGGAAATACCAGGTGCTCTAAGCTTGGATGTGCGGGTGGTGTAATGGTTAATAGCTCAGAATTGTAAATTGGAGAGCCGAGTTCCAATTCCTGCTGGGTTCATCATATTCACTTACGCGAAAATTCCTTGGGGAAAGATGAGTCCTCAAATTCTCTCCGTCCCAACTATAGATTAATTATTAAAAATTTTATCAATAAACCATTATTATCTAAAACAAAAATTCTTACAATCTCCTATAATATTTTATGGTTTTGAAATAACCTGCAAAATTTTGATAAGCCGTAGAAAATGAATAAGTGCTATTCTGTTCTACTAGCATTCGCCATCTTTAGGGCGTCTACATGATTCCATCCTCCAAAGAATTCGTAATTGCTGGATGGTAAATTGGTCTCTGCAATTTTTACAGGCTTCCAGAATATTGAGTTTTTTTCATTGAGACTATAGATATAAGTGGTAATCCTAGGGTAAAAAGTCAAGTGAATACAGCATCTGTTGTCGGACTTCCCAGTTAAGCTGTGCGAATTTGTGCCGTTTCTTCGAGGTGACGTGCGGCCTTCCAATTGGCCAGTTCCAGGAGTTTTTCTGCCTTTAATCATTCCTAATTTGGAACAATACTTGTCCGAATTCAGCGCCTGAGTTTGTTCGTAATAAAAGAACCCCGTAAGACACAATTGAATGGCAAGCGTTTCAGTCTCCATGGCGCTACATATTTGCAGCTTGCACTGTCAAAAACATATCCACAAGTTGAGGGTTAGTTACCAAACAACATATTCACCCTTTTCATTAGTTTTCTTCCTAGTTCCTTGTTCTTGATTAGAGATTAAACTTCTAATTGTTACTCCGGCAAAAATATTTATAATATAATGGCATAATGAATATAGTGTAGTGACCTTATTTAATTAAGAATTAGATCAAATATGTGTATTTTTGTCCTTGGAACAATCACTTATGTTTAGGGTAATATTTTAGTGTAATCTTTTAATAACCACTCAAAGTAGACGCTTACGAAATGTGGTTGATGGTAGAGCGTAAATGGTGGAAGAAGAATGCAGATCACCGGTGACTTGAAGAGGTTAATGTCAGAGTGTTAGAGAATGGATCCTCTTGGAAGCCTGTTCCAAAAAGTAATACTTCTGGAGAAGAAATTCTTTCAGTGGAACTTCAGCCTTACCAATGGAATATGAAAGGAATGAAAGTGAGTGGCCCTCCTGTGAAGGTGAACCTAAACTGTGATGATCAGTATTGGTGCAACTAAGGAATGGAGATCGTCTGAACATCTGACATGAAAACAGCGGGAGAAAGAAAATGGAAAAATAATCACAGAAACGCTTTTAAATGGCGGGAAAGTGAAAACTGGTAACTCAAACAAGATATAGTAGCATTACTTCATTTTTGTTCTGAACAGACTCTTGTAAATTTAGAGCATGGCAAAAAAAAATCCGTATACTTTCTGGAGCGGTACAGAGAGCCGATCATTTTTTTTTCTCCAGAATCCTTAACGTTAGCTCCTATATAAGGGTAGCACTTGAGATCTGCTTGGAGTTTGAGTCTAAATCCAGACCAGGAGACTCATTGAGAGTATAACCTTTCGTCAGGACTGGAAAACATTTAATATGATGATGAAACATATGTACTTTGTTTTTAGGTATTGAATTTTACTGATAAGTTTTTCCCACATTCAGCTGTGTTTGTTTTGTTTGTTTAACGGCACATCAACTCTTTATTTGTGAATTAGTGCCAAAAATTAATTTTATTTGAAGCATTAGTATTTTCTGTAACAATAATTAGTAATTTCTTTTGCTGGTAATTGTTTTTCGTATAAAAACGTATTGCCGGTAGGTTTTTCACTATGAAAATTTATTGCTAGCACCTTCACTATAAAAATGTATTTCTACACTTTCATAGTGGTTTGACTCCAGTTTTGGGGTTCACTATTTGCCTGTAACTGGGACCCTAACAGGTGTTACCACACTGGGTCATTATCTGGGAATAACAGCAATTAAGATGTGGCTTCCCACTCCTCGAGACTTCCCGATCAGAGACTGTGCTGCCAGATGTAGTTTATCATCATACCTAGGACAAATTCAGCTGTGAGGGCGAGTTGAGTGGAGAGAACAGGACATCTGGATTATTGGAGGTACAAATATGTTATTCTTTGCGTATATATTTACTAATGTTCTCAAAATGTTCTTAGAATGATCTGGGAATGGAATATAAGACACCAGGAACCTCTTCTGAATAGAAATATGAGAATAGTTAGGTGGGCTGCGAGAAAATTTGAGAACACGTTGAATCGATGGTAATCAGAATTGAATGGCAGAACATTGATGATATATATTGCGTATATTTTAGCAGCTTTTTTTTTCATTGAGACATGTTTCATTGAATAATTTAGACATGTTTTGTCTACTTATTCTTAATAGGATCCTCTCATAATTAGAGTAGACAGTTTAAGATATCTAAGTTTTAAGCAATAATAATAGTCTTTAATAGTCTTTTTTAAAAAAATAGTTACCTCCATTTACTACACGTGTATGTTTACATCATAAAATTTGAAAAGCGTACAGTACATGAGTTTAGCGATTTTCCCATTACAAGTAAGACATTTAATTTTCAGATAAACACAACAATTTTGTCTTAGAAAAAAGATGAACACAACAAATTTATCTGAGAAAAAACAAGATCCTGATGATGACATTGTGCTAATGTCGAACGTACTCGGAATAAAAAAAAAACATGGTAACTTTCTTTCTTCCTTCAATAAGGATTCTAAGAAATTTGTCCGCAAATATGAGAGGATCCTATTAAGAATAAGTAGACAAAACGTGTCTAAATGTTTTTAGACGTATCTTAATATATATATATATATATATATATATATATATATATATATATATATATGTATAAATGTAAAAACTATAGGAATACTATAATAGTAGCCCACGCGTTTACAGAATTACAGTTTTCCTATTGTCTTTTACATTTATAAATATTGTCTTATTCTACAGATTAACTCTGAGAAATTTTTCATAAATATATATATATATATATATATATATATATATATATATATATATATATATATATATATATATAATACTTATATTGATAACACTCACAAGTAGGAACGAAAACAACAAGAGTTATCGACCGACATGGGTTCAAAATGTGACCCCTTTTTTCTTTAGCAGAAAGCTGATGTAAGCATAATATTTTAAAAACATCTCTGTCAAAGTTAATATATCGCTGTTTGCCCGCATATCTATCTATCTATCTATCTATCTATCTATCTATCTATCTATCTATCTATCTATCTATCCCAGTCTGTTCCTATCTATCTATCTATCTATCTATCTATCTATCTATCTATCTATCTATCTATGTATCTATCATTACACATACGTACGTATTTGCATGTGAGTCTGTTTGGCAGGGGGAATGTGTGTGTGCGAGGGGGGTGTGCGCATACGCACATTGTCAGAAAAAAATACTTAAATAAATCAGCGTGCAGATGTCGCCACGGTCATGTCGGTTTCTCGTAATTGTACATGAAATTAACTGATGCACACAGATCTCTTTTTCGTGATGTGACTGCCTGAAATTATAGTAAACATTACATGACGGGAAATCTAATCTCCCGCTCTCTATTTTTCTGTCCTACTCCCCCTCTCTCTCCCTCTCCTCTTCCTCCTCCTCTCCCCCCCCTCTCTCTCTCTCTATATATATATATATATATATATATATGTGTATGTATGTCTGTGTTTTAGTTTGTGCATGCGCGCATATGTATGCCTTAACCAACGCGCTCATAGACCAATTGTCTGTTGTAAATTGTTCTTTTTTTTTTCAGGTACTTTTCCTTTAACTACTTGTTTGTTTTTATCTATTTTGTTTGCCTTTCGACAAACACATTACTTGTCTGATTCAGTTCAATTCTTTGTCAAGTTACCAATCTTCCTTTATGTATGCGCACGTTAAGAGTTCTACATTAATATTCCATTTGGACAGATGCAAAAGCATTGACAAGCATCGGAAAGGCAAGCCGGATGCTTGTAAACTTAGTCCGTTGTCAACATCTGTTCATTCGTTATGGCGCGAACGGACTCTCTTTATGGCTCTGGCGACAACAGTAACGGCAGTAGAACTGATAAGATTTAAGATATTTATTCAGAAAAAAAAACCCTAAAAAAACGATTTTCTTATATGATATGCTTGGATTTAAACAAGTACTCGGTCGTTGGGGAGCGGTAAGCTTGACACTTTAACCTGTTCGATTGTCACGTGGAACTCAATTCCTATGTTAGAACGTTCGTATTCCGACCATGATCCAGGGTTCGATCCTCTGATCATGGCCGATTTGTCAGGAAGGTGGCTTATTGATGTCATCGATCTTTAGTTTGTTTTGTTCTAATATATTTTCTTTTTCAAAAATGTACTCTGTCAGTTATGTGCCATGCGTGATACACGCTTAGGCTATCATGTGTCTTTCAATACATAACTGACGAGGCATATATCCCGCAGTAGGTTGCCATTTCTTTCTACGGTAGACCAGTTGCCATCCAAGGCTACAGAATCCAGTCTGTCCTGTTATTTACTGATAGCTGGGAGAGGGTATTAGCACATAAGTGAATGTAATTGATTTGACTGGAATTCGAACTCGGCTCTCCGATTCCTCAATCCGAGCCGCTATCCATTACGCCACCGAGCCTCCGTAAATAAAGAAAAATAAAAATAAAAATAAAAATGACAAAAAACGTGCCTAAGTGGAGGAAGAAGTGGTGCATATTATGAGGATATGAATAATAGATAACATTTGAACATACAACGTCAAGAGGTGAAGATTATAGTAATCGGGTAAGCATCCTCACGGGAGCTAGTCCTCGTTAATTTTCTTTTCCCGAAGTATGTGCGAAATTTTAAATATCTATGTAGTATTTAAATGAAGCACGGGAAATATAACCCCAAAATCTGAACGCGCATGGATTAACGAAAGATGATTTCGAAAAGCTAAGAAAAGTATTAAGAAACGATAAAGTTCCATCTGAAACAAAGAAAAGATTGCTGAGTTCTCATCTAGTATAGTTGGTGACTTCTGAGAATTCTCCTCACCGATGAAGAAGAGATTTAAGCATGTTTTTCTTTGCTTAAGGCTAAGTGATAATGCAACTCACGCCCAGAAATGGAGACCGCCAAATCTCGCCGTTCCACTGAGAGCAAAGATTTTTAGTTTCGCCTTGCATTTGCGCTGGTTTACTGCTGTAGTAGACACAATTATTTGATGTTGAAAAATGAATCCTCTTTATCTTGGTGTATTTTTTCATTACTCAGATCTTATTACAGTTAATATATAATTTGACGGAGCTTTGGATCAATCACTGCCCACCCCGTCAAGAAGGCTGTACTAAATGTACACGTGGCCGAGTGGTTAGAACGTTCGTAATCTGATCATGAGACCCGGGTTCGTATCTCACCATGATTATTTGTCAGGAAGGAAACTTTCAGATGCTATCGGAATGGAGGGGTCGATCCTAGAATGCGGCACCTTTGCAAAGTGCCTGAAAACCATACCACGGGTTGAATGAAATTGGGTGGACGAAACCTTTGGCCGTTGATAGCTGTGCTAGCATGGATTCACAATTCATCGTGGCCGAGGGCTTGAGCGTGCTGGCCCTGTTCAAATTGTTGATCACGCTAGATAACACGCTCTTTACCAGAAGGCCTGCTGAGTAGAGTTGCAGTATAAATCACAGGTGTTGAATGCGCCTGAGAAAGTGTCTCCAATAGGGGTTGGCTAACCGCCCTAGTAAACGGGTATCTTCGAATACGAGTGGCCAGCTATGCATACATACTGGATGCTATATGCATTTTAATCTTTGTAAAAATATCCAAGTTAAAATGGCTTTTATGAAACCTAAACCATATTGGAACTATGAATTCTGAAGCCAATTTAAGACATGAAACAAAATAAACATTAAAGCAAATTTATTTTAGGATTTAGAATTAAAGTACCTATTGTAATGCGGGCCTGTTTGGTCATGAGTAGGCTTGTTTATGATTAGAGAGGTAAAACAAAGTATAAACAGCAAAAATTGACCCTCAAAAAGGCGATTTTGCATCAGGTTTAGGATAAACGTTTCACACACAACGTTTACAATATTTATCGTTGTGAGACCGATACTTCCCTACATCATGGACTCTCCCAGTACTATATTATTATGTGAATGGTAGTATCATGTGAGTAGCACCAGTAATGGTGCTCTGATGTCGAACTCTCTGTTTGGCAGAGAGGAACTCGGACGAGGCTTTGCCGCAGGGCAAAGTTTCGTCCGGGGAGGTAGTCAGTCCCTAAACTCGTGTATACGGGTTGTAAATGGGCATATTTTTGGCCGAGCCTACGGACTCGGTAAGCCCACGTTAAACCGGCCTTGTGCCACATTCGACTCATGTGGGGGGGGGGTGTTAAATATCGTAGCACCAGTAATGCGCAGCCGCGCACGATACCAATATCGGACACCACTGGATAGTAAGCTCTGCATACTCTTACATTATTCTTTTGAAACTTTTCTGTTTAATATATCTTTCTTACCTCTAACCCGTGTTCCGTGTTTTCCTTCCGTGGTCCCTACTTCGGGTTCACATCACTTATAATAGCTGATTAAATTTATTAATTTAATTATGACATAGTATATATGTCTTAGTAGTTTTTTATACAAAGTAACTAATAATAACAAAGCAAAAGTCATTGAAACAAAGTAAGTTCAGTCAGCCAATGATGACAATTCCAGAACAACGTAACTATAAACAATTTTTTCTATCCTCAGCCAGCCGCTATGCTGGAGAAAGCCGTCGCCAGTGAGACACGCTGCAAGAGCCACTCCGTTTCGCGAGGCTCGTTCCTTAATAGAGACGCAATCGCGCCAATCCTCCGAAGGAACGCCATCGACGAGGGCCAATAACTCCTGAAGTCTCCACTGCCACAGGAGTAAAAAAATCTATCAGCAAGAGAAGAATATTTAGCTATTTTTTTTATCTCAGCTTCCCGGGCGACGAACCCCGGCTCGACCGCGTACCTGATCAAATTACCGGCCGAAAATATATCCGCACAGCTCGCGTCCAAAATCAACGACTTACCCATTTTAAAAGGGAAGATGGTAATGCCACCCGGCCGCTTTCCATCACCACGGTCGAGGCTTACGGGTTCGATTTGGGAAGGGAACCCAGCTGCATCCAAACCTCTTTTGATGATGTCGTTAATTGCTGCATGTCGTGGAAAGCGGCCGGCACTACGACTACAGGAGAGAGGATGCAAACCAAACTCATCGATGGAGGCTCCACATCTGCTTCTGTGACGCTTACATAATTTGAGTCCAAGACGGATCGCGACTCCGACCCGAGTGCACTCATCATCTATAAGGGTACCGGTAGATGAAGAGGGCACTGCGTTGAGCCAGGCGACACTATTCGGTTGTGAATATAACAGTAAATAACAACGGTCTTAATTTTATATTAATTTTGTTGTATAATATCTCATGTTTAATCCTAGTGTATGTTGTTAACATTGAACTAAAGTAAAATACAACATAACTTTTTCTTAAAATATCTTTTAGAACGAAAAACAAATGACTTATAAAAAAATTAATTTTTATCATCAATAGATTTATTGTTATGATTAACAATATGGAGAAAAATATAAAATTATTTATTTTATGTACGAAATAACAGAAGTTTTGAAAAATGTTGCAATTAAAATAGACTGGAAGTCAAGAGTTTCTTTCCCTTTCCTTTTTTCTCTCTCTCTCTCTCTCTTTAAGGTGCGGCAAATATATCACCCTTCTTTTGAAACTGAGGTACATAGGACGATGGAGAGCAACTGAGTGTCCACCATGATGACCTTAGTGAACACCACCAGAATTTATCCTGCGGTGTGTACTTAAAGATCTTGCATATAGGCTCAAACCGAAAACAATTCCAGAGTTAAAAAAAGCAATTTCTGATAAATCTTCCGGAATTAATATAGAAATGTTCAAATAGTTTTATCAGTGCCCAGAAATCTATTCAACATGAAGGAGAGAATTTTGAAGTATTTCTTGCTTCAAACATTATTCTTAGTGGAAAAATATGTCGAATTAAAAAAAAAAGATATCTATTAAAAATATACATAGCATCAAGAAGAGAGTTGGAATTTCCAGGAGATATAATGAGGAAAGAGGGATTGGAAAATCTGATACTCACAGGACAGGTTGAAGGCAAGAGGGAGAGAGAAGAACAATGCATAACTTAACGAGTTGAGTAAATCGATAGCAGAGGAAGGTCTAAGAGAAATAACAAAAAGACAAAATATATTAAGAGCTACGTAGCATAGGAAATAGCGGAGGGTCATGATTGCCTATATCCTGAAGGGTCACGACACACAGGAGAATGATCCTTCATATATATATATATATATATATATATATATATATATATATATATATATATATATGGTAAAGGTAATAAATTCGTTGGTATATAATCCAAGTGGATCCTAATAATATAAAATATTAAAACTGACAACAAAAGCAACACAATATATTTATTTTTACGGAGCAAATAATTAATACACAATAACATCCAAAATTACATCATATACATATATATATATATATATATATATATATATATATATATATATGTGTGTGTGTGTGTGTGTGTGTGTGTGTGTGTGTGCGTGTGTGTATTGGCAGCATGATGTTAAGGCATGTGTTGTTAAAGACTACGGAACTTTTCCGTTTATTAATATTTCTTTCAGTCTTTTCTTGCTTTCTCACAATTTCTTTTTATATTTGGGTCTAAGTTGTTGAAAAAAGAAAGCAAGAAAACACAGAAAAAAGATTATTAGTTTTAACAACATATGCCTCATGTATATATATATATATAGTATAAAAAATTTAAGACAATTAACCTTATCCTTAAAAATAACAACACACCAGCTAAGTCAAAACTACAAAGAACGAACATTATCTATGGGTTCAAATGCCCCTTAAGGAACTGTGTTCCTGATCAAACCGGACTCATGAATAATTACATCGGTTATACAACTACATGCTTATCCAGACGTCTTACGTTACACCTATCTGAACACAGCTCCATTAGAACGCATTTAAAGTCGCACACAAATTTGCCAGACTCCATTAGAAATATATCAGTAGAAAACAGAAATATATTAACTGTTCCATCTGCAAAAAAGATTAAAAATAATGGAGGCTTTAATAATAAAAAAGAAAAAGCCCACTCTTAACAATATTAACTACGAACAAAGCCACAATGTGCTCACCGTATTCGGAAATTAAAAACATCTCTACTACACACTAAGACATACACATGATGCACACACTGAATTAATCTGAAAAATCGAATCATCCTTGATAATGGCTAAAGATATAGCCGAAAGCGCTCGGAAATATAAAACATTTGGCCAGTTTTTACACACTCTTTGTCCAGAAATGAAAGCTCTTGTTCGAACACAAGAAAAATTAAATAAAAAGCTCAATCGCAGTAACTTGTCTGTCGTTTTAATGAAACATGCACACACACACACACACACACACACACACATATATATATATATATATATATATATATATATATATATATATTAAAGGTAATAAATCCGTTGGTATATAATCCAAGTTGATAATATATATACACAAAATTCAAACTGATCCTCAAAAAGACCTCAATTCATTTATTATTACAGAGCAAATAATTAGTTCACAATAAAATCCAAAATGACCTCATATAGGGAAGAGGCTTATTTCAACCGACGAAATTCGTGTTGGATTTAGAAATTTATAATTCCGACAGGAACTCAATATATATATATATATATATATATATATATATATATATATATATATATATATATATATATATATATATATATATGTGTGTGTGTCTGTATTGGGATCAAATATAGATCCAATCTGGATCGAAATCCTACAGAATAATAATATAAATAACAAATAGGAAACGTTTATCCATTTAACATGTTTTACTTTATTTAAATTTCATCATTAATTAAAAAACAAAGCATTGACTTAAATAAATTATATCTATAAAAATAACGTATAAACGGAATATATATATATATATATATATATATATATATATATATATATATATATATATATATAAACATTAATGTATATATATATATATGTATATAAATACACGGCCACGGGCATATATATATATATATATATATATATATATATATATATATATATATATATATATCAATGGACATTGATGACTGTCGTCTCTGAGTGTTGAATTTAATGTTCACTTTTATATTTACATAAGCTCTATGCCGCTATATAAGTACTGGTCGATCGAGTTTACGAGAAATGTTGAGTCGCGTTTTGTCTTTTTCTTGTGCGTTGTTGATTGTCAGCAATTTGTTCCGTGTTACTTGATTTGCACATTGAAACCTGTCTATAATTGTTAGATCTCGCTCCTTTTTGCTATCTTTTCTTTTATGTGAATGTTTTCTTTTTCCTTTGCTTCTCAGTTTCTTTTTGTCTGTTAGTTCCTTTGTTTATTGGTTCTGTATTTTCTTTTGTCACTTTTAGTGCCTTCATTTGGCAGGCTTTGGGTTGGTAAGGTCTCAAGCAAAGGTTTTACCCATACTTTAGTTAATTGTGCCATTGTCAGTTTTACAACACCATAAATTGGATAAAACTGGGCACCTTATAATTAACGTGTCGTTGCTGATTGCAACAAGCCACCTTCTATCCTGCGATAGTTACAGTCGGATCCTCGACATTCCTTTACAGGCAGAAGTTAACAAACGTTGTCCTAATTCCCTGCCCACTGTTACGAATCAGCACTGGTATTCTACTGAGAAGTCGTTCTTGACAAGGAAAATAATAATCCTAGACTGTATAATAATTTTCCTTGACCCAAGATTCTTTTTGTAATATCCCATGTAATCCTAGTCGATTTATGGAATCTTTATTGTCCCATATAAGTTTCGATAGGGATGTACTATTAGTATAACATTTCCTTTGGAAGTTTACTCAGTCATTTATTCAAGGGCCTTCCAGTTGTTCCGATTTCTAACAAACTTTATCCATCCCCGGCTTTTACAATTGCTTGATAGATACCAATTTGCCAGAGCATTAATTTCCACATCTATCTATCTATCTATCTATCTATCTATCTATCTATATATATATATATATATATATATATATATATATATATATATATATATATATATATATATATATATACAAGTATAGGATTGGTGTATACGGAATAAATTCCAATAACCAACAATTAATATTCTTAAAAGAGTGCTCAATGCAGAATAGAGCAGATATAATTATTCATATATATATATATATATATATATATATATATATATATATATATATATATATATGTTCGTTAATTAGTACGATAAGCATTTATTAAATAGTAAATATGACAAAAATGAAACACCGAGAGAAAGATTTTTATGTTCGGAATTTTCGGACACGCCTGTATCCTTCTACACGGGTCTAAGGAACAAACAGAGAAATAGGAATTACAAAACGGCATATATTTTTTGTAGATGGAGTATTTTGCAGTGAAAATCGTATTAGCAAAAAACAGTTTTCTGTTTGATTCGTCGATATGCGAAACTTTATATAAAATAAACTTAAATTTGTTTCAGACGGGACTCTTATTACTAGTGTGTGTCGCGGGAGAAGTGAAATTATTATATATATATATATATATTAGTAAACGTAATAATAACAATCAACAAGAAATAATAAAGTAATCATTAGTAAATAATGATTAAAAAAGTTAACAAGCAACAATTCAAAATAGGTACAAATCTGTATTTACAGAATAATTTGAAACAAAAAGGTTTGAATAATAAAATAGACCTACCCAATATGTACTAATGACCCACATATATAAATCGTCAAGCCACAAAACAACACACATGCCCTGAAAAGCTTTTTCGCTACACAGTGATAACCATGTTTCAAAAATGGAAGCTAAGATATAAAATCCGCTGTTCTTATAGATATTTTTATTTTTACACAATAGTAAAATTTTATATTTACAGTTTTAAAGCCTTTAAAACTGTAAATTTAAAAAATAAGTTACTCCAAAATTCGCTCGACGAGGAAATGGAACTAATGTCTTTAATTTACTAACAAAATTAAATTCGAAGCTTTTAGCTTCCATTTTTGAAACATGGTTATCACTGTGTAGCGAAAAACATATTTTAAATCAATTAATTTATAATATTAATGCTCTGTAAATTTACATTGAGCACTATTGTGTAAAAATAAAAATATCTATAAGAACAGCGGATTTTATATCTTACTGTTCTTTCTATTTATTTATACATATATATATATATATATATATATATATATATATATATATAATACCTAGCCACTCGTATTCGAGGATACCTGTCTATTAGGGTGGCTAACCAATCCCTATTGCAGATGCTCGGTCAGACACATTTATGTTTGTTCAACACCAACAGAGCCAACCTGTCGTTTATACTGCAACTATGCTTAGCAGACCTTAGTTACAGTTTCTGGGCGTGTTGTCTAGCGTGTTATTTAGCATGATCAACAATTTGAACAAAGCCTGCACACTCCAACTCTCGGTCCCGATGACTTGTGACTTCGTGCTAGCACAGCCCCCGAATGTTCCGGCTACCCAATTTCTTTTGTGGCAATCCGTGGTTGGGTTTTCAAGCTCTTTCCAATAGTGCCGCACCCTGGGATCGTCACCCTCCGGACCAATAACGTTAGGAAGTTTTCGAACGCGACCCTCAAGGTCAGAAAGTAAACATTCTAACAACTCGGGCCACGTGCCCATATATATATATATATATATATATATATATATATATATATATATATATATGTATGTATGTATATATATTTGAATTGAACAAAGTCCGACAATTTATTTAAAGACATTTATGATATGTTTAAGGTTCTTTTTATAGATACAAGTATTTAAGCAAATGCTCTGTTTCATAATAAACAGTATTAAATAACATTTACCGGCCTGAATGTCCGAGAAATTTTCATAGAAAATTTTCGTTCTCCGAACCGTCATTTCGCGTGACGTGCCTTAAACGTTCGGCCACAGAGAAGCGTCTGGTTAGCAAGGTCGATTTTACTATCTTTAAACTTAAATCTTCCATGCTAATTTATATTCGGATGTCTAGTCGCACTGAGGAGTTGTGATACAGTACTCTCTGCGAATGACATATATATATATATATATATATATATATATATATATATATATATATATATGTATGTATGTATACTGATGGACCAAAGTATTATTACCTAATAACATATTCTTACTACTGTAAACCTACAACGTTCGCGTCGTAGAACATCCGAATCTAAGAATTGTCCGTTAAAGATTGAAAAAAATATGAAAATAAAAACTAGACCGACAAACGGCAAACCGAATCCTGTTTCTATTATATTTAGGAGTTTTATACGTTGACTAGATTGCTCGCACTGGGTGAGTAGGCTCGTGACAGGTGAAGACTATTTTGTCGGGCTTATATCGCAGCTCTTTTTTTCTTACCAATTCACTGCCCTATCAACGTTAGGACGTGTGGCTGGTAACACATCGAGTGACAGTCTCCCACCCCCGACCAAGAGTGGACCAAAACTGATTTCTTCAATCCCAGATATGATTCTTACTGCAGACCGGAATTCGGTAATAATTAATGGCCGACTTGTTGTTTGTCTTGGAAAGTTCTAAGATTCATAAGCCTTCTTTTGTTCCCCTTCCATCACGTTGACTGATCTATCTTGGAATCTACAAAAACTCTGCTAGGATCTGGTGTCTGCAGATCCACTAAATGCTGACAGTTGCTTAATGGATTAAAGTAACAAGATCCCAGAGAACATGTTTGTCAGAAATAGCCATGTTCATTGCGATTGAGACTTGAGGAATCCACTGATCAGGACATAAACATCGCACAGCGTATCAAGACGCAGTCCTAAAAGATTTCACTGTGCACGTTAGAAAGCTGCGATTAATATATTTATCTAGTCTTCTACATTATTTATATAGAAAAGAGATATAAGATTACTTTTCAGATGAATTATAGGAGACATTCTCCAAACACAGCCGCCACTGACTTCTTGTTTTGCTGATTATAAATATAATACCCCCTACATGCACATATACTATGCCTATATATGAATATATAAACAGTGTGGAGATAGCAATCAACTAAGCCTGTTTATCGCCCTCTTTCGATATATATATATATATATATATATATATATATATATATATATATATATATATATATATATATATGTTAGAAAACGATAGATACATTTTCATCTAAACTAAATTTTAGTAAATAAACTATGACACACTGGAAAAAGACCGAAGTATTTTCTTCTTTCACTATTTTTGCCTAACAGACACATACACACAGACACACACACACATGGACACACTCGCACTTACACACATGAATGAGCACTATGGAGAAAACGGATTGTTTAACAGCTGCTGCTGCTGCTGATGTTTTAATGCATCGCTCTTCGTAAGAATTGAGCGCTATGGCGGCCGGTATGGCGTTTATATAGCACGTATATAATGCGTTAAAAAGTTGGCTTTCTCTGCTGTGTGCCGATAGCCTCAGGGTAAGAGTCTCTGACTGATTCCCGTAATCGGATGTCTAGTCACACTGATGAGCTGTGATACAACGAAACAGTCTGTCTCTAGAATATATATATATATATATATATATATATATATATATATATATATATATATATATATAATACAGACTCGACATGACGATTGCTTTCACGCATGAAACAGACTATCGCCTATGAGTATTTATTCATGAGCACTTTAACCCATAAATATAGCATAACTTTAAACTATATTATATCATTATACACACACACACACACACACACACACACACACACACACACATATATATATATATATATATATATATATATATATATATATATATATATATATATATATATAAATCACCGTCTTTCAGGTGTACACAGTACGACCAATACTATAAGTTTCATGCCTTTAATCAATCGTCTGTCGGTCGGTAGCTGTAATGGGAAAATGGGAGCTTTTATTCCTCCAGGAAAGACCAAAACATGGACGGTGTTCGCGCACCATGCATAGTCTAACAAATCTTATATATATATATATATATATATATATATATATATATATATATATATATATATATATATATATAATGATAAAATATAGTTTAAAGTTTAAATATAAAATATATATATAAAATAAAATATAGTTTATAGTTAAAATATAGTTTATACTCGACATATATATATATATATATATATATATATATATATATATATATATATATACACAGTTGCGGCCAAAATGTTCAGAACAACATTGATTTCGTCAGAAAAGTAAGTATAACTTTTTATCAATGTTGTTTTATATTCTATACGACGTGACACAGTTTTTCGAGATAATGTTTTCTTCAGTACAATGCACATTTCCCGAGAAACAGCAGCAGCAGTTTTATATCTGTCCTTTTTAACAAACTTTACCATAGCACGATCTTCTCTCTTGGTCGTTTTTCTTGGCCTACCTGTAGACTTTCTTGCTTCACACGAACCACAATTATCTTAGACCTTAAGAATACCGTGAACAACACTTTTTGACTTGTTAACAATCTTTGCAATAGACCCAATACTTAAATTATCCTTCTTTCGAAGCTTAATAATCTGCTGACGAATTGGTAACGGAGTAAGTGGCATTATATTAACAAAGTACACTGCAGTTATTCTTACTAATGTTTAGTAAATGAACCGTCACGTAAACAAATTAAAAAAATTAGAGTTCGCCGGTTAAATATACTAAAACACGGAGTAAAACAACCGTTCTGATCATTTTGTCCGCCATGGGCTTTGCAGTAAATCACTAAATCATCCATAACTTTTGTATTATCCTCTCAAATTACACCGAAATCTCAGACAATAACAAATAATATCGTATTTATTGTCTGTGAAAATTATAGAATGTAAAACAACTTTGATAAAAACTTATACCTGACGAAAACAATGCCGTTCTGAATATTTTGGCCGCAACTGTATATATATATATATATATATATATATATATATATATATATATATATATATATATATATATATGTCGAGTCACGCCTCTTCAAAGATTTCACACTTAATCCACACTCAGTTGTAAATATTCCACTGCCTAGATAGATAGATAGATAGATGTTTTCAATAATCTCCTGCACGATATTTCAATTTATTTGAAATGCCAAAAGGCAAACTTGTCAAATCTGGTCTGTCTTGGAAGGAGCTTTTTGAAACTTGAATGATAAATGTTTTCAAAAATATTTGTCGAGTACATTTCTTTTACTATTGTGCACCGACACAAAACCCACGTGTCATGGAAATTATCAAATTAGGTTGCTGTAAGGTTCTTTTAGGCAGGGATCAAGAGCAACATTATGAGGATAGACAACAGTCATCGTTAGATTTGAAATCATTATGACTGTCGTGATCGTGAAGAATCCTCTCGGGTGCTCGTTCCACAATGGAACTAACTCCCGAGAGATCCCGGCAGTCATAACGATTTCAAATCTAACGACAATGGAACGAACTTCATCTATACAAATGGAATAAGAATTGAATGAGGCTGAATCATTTCAGTGGATCAGCCATGAAAAAAAACAATCGAATAGCGAATGGCGAGCAACATTTCTTCTGTGGGAAAAGGAGTTTTATAGTGGGAGATAATCTATCATCCAGGGGTTTGCGACATCTTTTTTGAATCCAGTAAAGGCTGAATACTGAGAATTTGGGCAGTGTCAGTCCAGATGTGTCAGCAATACCCAATTTCTGTTCTGATATAGCGCCTTTAAAGATGGAAAAAAGCAGAATGATTTAATTGTTAAATTATTCAACGTTTTAGCAAGAAAAATTTTAACTTGATATTAAAAATTACCGCGAAACATTTTTAATTTCTGTCTATATTTCTGACATGAGGTAATTCAATTATTTACTGTTTTCCTCATGTTTATTGCCATATTTACGACGTTTTGGCTGTTTTACGCTCCAGCCTTCTTCAGGTGATTAGAATTTTGAACTGATCCCCTTATTTCGTTCACCGGGGTTGATTGTTTAGTTCCACGTGCCATAACTCAGTTATCTCCCTTTAACTCAACTTTCCAAGTTTTTGGCTCAGAACTGCAGTCACCCGGTATTGAATTCACGGCTCTTTGGGCCAAGTCACTCGATCTAACCAACGCTTTTATCCACTTGGAGAGTTGAGTTAAAAACTTCCGGAAGAGATATGACAGGTGGAACTAGAACAGTGTACCCCGGTGCAAGAAATAAGGGGTTCAGTTCAAAATTCCAATCACCTGAAGAAGGCCGGAGTGTACAACGACCTAAATGTAATGAATATGGCAATAAAGATGAGGACAACAGTTTGAATGATGTAAATAATTGTTGATTTATTTAAGATGGAATGATCTATTATAACAGGTCTCTAATTTATATTTAGATACATTTGATTTGCAATTTTTCTAGTTAAATTGTTCACCTATAATGCATATGGTCCATTATTGTACGTAAGTAGTTTACAATACAGTTTGTAGTTTATATGAATACTACCTTATGAAAATTGAGATCTAGTTGAGTGGGAGCCACGTATCATAGATTTGGGGGTTGGAGTGAGACTCTTGCGCTGGTCCTGACTATTACATGAAGAGCCTTGCTGAATGGGAGATTATTCATTTTTCTACAAGAAGATTGGTTTTCTGTAAGGTGCCATTAATTGCATTATGTCCAATATCAATAGGAACCAGGTGATGTGAAAAGGCAGGGCCACATTCTGGTTCTTTTCCTTTTTTTGCAGGATCTGTGACCGCCAACTGACCCTGTTAAATATATTTCATTTCGGAAAGATGATATATTCTGCCAATCTGGGTAACGGTTTATTAGTTTCGAGATTTCTTCTTTTTTCCTAATCCATAACATAACAATTTTTCTCCTTTATTTTACAAACACAATGTTACAACAGCAGCGCAGTTGCTATTTCAGAAGAGGATTGAAACAGTAGCTTGCTAGATAGATAGATAGATAGATAGATAGATAGATAGATAGATAGATGTGAACAGATTGACGTTGATGTGAACAGATTGAGATAGATAAATGTGAACAGATTGAGATAGATAGATAGGTATGAACAGATTGAGATAGATAGATAGATAGATAGATAGATGGGAACAAATTCAGGTAGTTATATAGATAAATGTGAACAGATTGAGATATATACATAGATAGATGACAACAGACTGAGATAGGTGTGAACAGATTGAGATAGATAGATGCGATCAGATTGAGATAAATAGATGGATGAACAAATTGCGATAGATAGATAGATAGATAGAGAGAGAGAGAGAGAGAGAGAGAAAGAGAGAGAGATGTGAATAAATTGAGATAAGTGTGAAAAGATTGAGATAGATGGATAAATAGATGTGATCAGATTAGGATAAATAGATAGATATGAACAGATTGAGATAGATAGATAGATAGATAGATAGATAGATAGATAGATAGATAGATAGATACATACATACATACATACATACATACATACATACATAGATGTGAACAGGTTGAGATAGTTGTGAACACGTTGTGATGGCTAGCTAGCTAGATAAATATATATTGTCTGTTTTGGGAGTATGTAAACAATAATAATAATAATAATAATAATAATAATAATAATAATAATAATAATAATAATAATAATAATAATAAAATAATAATAATAATAACAACAACAACAAATCTTGTGATTCACCAATAAAAAGTTATAACTGGATAAATGACCAATGAAATGCTTAGAATCTCAATAAATACATATTAATATCTGGAAAGAATAAGTTACTGACATATATACAGCATCGCGCTAATCAAATATATTTTTGAATTCATTTATGAATATCAAATTGAATTTATTTATAAATAAAAACAGATGTTGCCTTTAAGTTTTTTCTGCAATAAATCCTGACCACTCCAGAATAATTTTGATGGGCATCCACAATTTAATATGTATAATGAGACAATATTATATAAATAAAAACTAATACGATATATTGCCTGCACAAATATATTTTTTGAATTCTAAATAATTTCGTTTGTGTTTAACGGCTTACGGATTTGGATCAATCCACAATAAAGAAAAAGCCAAGAAATATAAAATGTTTTTATTTTCGTGTTTTTAAATGATTTTACTAAATTTTTCTCAGCGTGTATGACTGTTAAAGTTCCTTGTGTAGTTGTCTGTCAGAATGCAAAGAAATTTGATTTCTTTGCGTGTATGTGTGTGAGAAAAACAGACAAGGGAGTGTTAAAATTTTACACATCATGTAATCATATACATAAGTTGTTTTGCAGGAGCGCAGGTATTCAACTTCATATGCCAGACTGGAGGACAAACTCAAGAAAGGAGCAGGCACATGACTTATTTTATTTATTAGGGACAAGACGACAGTGCGCCCCACCCCGCCATAGTGACAATAAAAAAAAGAAACTAGGTGTAGATAAAGCCGACTCGTTTATCTAACTGCAAGTGTTCATCTTACTAGAGTGGAATTTTTGAACAGGGAGAAAGTGAAGATGAATCTGTTACATAGGTTATTGAGGAAAAGAATATATTTCACGTAGACTGGTGAGAAAGAGGGTCCGTGACACGTAACTTGACGAGGAAAATTATTTATGACTAACTGGAATAAGTAAACACTGACATTTTTATCAACATGGATTTAACTAAAAAATATGATTGTTATCAGAAATTTAATTTGATAAAAGTTTACAGGCATAACACATCAATAACCCTTGCATATTTCATACTAGCAAACTGGGCGCACGTTATTTGAGGTCCGGGAGTAATGTGTCCTCATTATGTATTTAGTGGGATCACCATTATTTAGTCCCGTAGTATATATCCGACTATTTAATACTATAATATGAGAGAAACAGAGTCGTCTATTGGGAGTTTAGTTTAGGGATATTTCGAGTACTCGTCTTGCTAGATAATTAGCTAATAACGTTCTGTAGGGATTATACCTCCTCCGTAACTATGTGGCAATCCTTTTTGCTTCTCTCATTAATTGATAATTCCTCATTTATCAAACATTTTATTTACGTTTTTTCATTCTTACTTCTTATCTACAAGTCAAATCTTATTTCCGTCACTGCTTTCTTCGGCATCAACCTATTTTACTCTCCCCCTTATTTTCCCTCTTCTAATTCTTTTCTTTTTTTTTGTTGTTTAAATGATTATTTTATTCTTTCCTTTCTCTGATTATTTTACATCTGTCAATCTTTCCGTTCTTTCAAGTTGCCTACTTTGATTGTCTTCATTCCTTTCTTGATAATTCATCTCTTATTTCAAATATCTTTCTTTTGTTCCTTCAGCTCGCCCTTTTCTCTTCATATTTCCTTCTTTCAATTCCTTCCTTTTTTCTCTCTTTTCAACAGTTTTACTTACGTTCCACATTGTTTTCTTTTGTTGTAAATCATTCTTCATTGTTTTCCTTCATTGCTTTATTTATTATCTCTCCCTTGTCAGCTGAATATTTGCTTTAATTAGCTTTCAATGATTTTCTTGGTCTTTTCTTTCTTTCTGTAATTCTTCCTTTCTTTCTTTTTTTCAGGAATACTTTTTCCTCAGGTTTTTCTTTCTCCCTTTCTTTCTTACTTTCTTTCTTTGATATTTTTTCTTTCATTATTCCTACTATGGATACTTTTTCCTTACATTTCATCTTTCTTTCTTTCTTTCTTTTATGGATACGTTTTCCTTATATTTTTGTTTGTTTGTTTGTGTCTTTCTTTCTTTCTTTCTTTTTTTTCACTGATACGTCACTCTTTCATTTCTTGTCTTTCTGTTTTGCTTTCTTTCTTTCTTTCTTTTTTTCAGTGATACGTCACTTTCATTTCTTGTCTTTCTTTTTTGCTTTCTTTCTTTCTTTCTTTTTTTTCACTGATACGTCACTCTTTCATTTCTTGTCTTTCTTTTTTGCTTTCTTTCTTTTAGGGATATTCTTTCATTCTTTCATTAATTTTTATGATTTCTTTTTCCTTACAATTTTTCTTACATTCTTTCTTTTATTCTTTCTTTCTTCAGGTCTTTCATTCTTTTTTTATTTCATTCTTTCTTTCTTTCTTTCTTTACGTGCATACATACGGAATTACGTAATACTTTTTTCTTTCTTTCTGGGATACTTTGCCCATACATTTCTTTCTTTGTTTAAGTAATACTTCTTTCTTTCTTTCTTTCTTTCTTTCTTTCTTTCTTTCTTTCTTTCTTTCCACCCCTTCTACATATTATCCTTTCTCTTTCATCATTCTTTGTACCTCTAATCCTCTACAGATTTCAATTTCGCAGACTTGTTACTCCTTCCTTTGCACACAATCTTCCTCTCATCGCACATATCACTTCACTCTCCGAACACCACCAACAGCATCATCAAAACAACACTTCACCATCCACCCCACCCTCCCGCTTTACCCTGATTCTATCATAAGACAAGGGAGATAACTCTTTTCTCTTATCCTGATCTTATTAACTGTTAAATTTGCCTTGAGATGAAGTGGACACAATCCTCCATGGGATATGAACTCCAAGCGCGCGGATACTTTGCTTGTCTCTTTGATGTACAAATAGACGAGAAACAGGGATGGAAAGATAAGGATGGAAAGAGAGAGAGAGAGAGAGAGAGAGAGAGAGAGAGAGAGAGAGAGAGAGAGAGAGAGAGAGGGAGAGAGAGCGGAGGGAGAGTGCGAGGGGTAGAGAAGGAGCGGGGAAGAAAGAGATTGTGGGTAGAGAGAACACGTAGGCTCAGATGAAAAGAAAATGGAAAGAATTGTGGAACTGGAATTCCATCGCAGTTGAGGAAAATGGTACTTAAAGAGATTGTTACCAGTTGTTCATGACTTGCTTCTTTTCAGTCACGATTTTAGCTTTCTTTCTTAACTTTATTTCTTATTACTCTTTCATTCTTTCTTTTCTTTCTTTCTTTCTTTCTTTTCTTTCTTTCTTATTAATACTTTCTTTTTTACTTTTTTTATTTAACTATTTCTCGTTTTCATTCTTTCGTTTCCTGTTCTTTTTTGCACAATTTTTCATTCCTTCTTACATTTGTTTCTTTCTTCGTTATTGATTTCCTTGGTGTTTCTTCTTTGTTTGTTTATTTGTTTCCTTCTTTCTTTCTTTCTTTCTTTCTTTTCTCGTCTCTTTCTTAGTCCGTTATTTTCTTTCTTTCATATTTCTTTCTTTCTTTCTTTCATTCTTTCTTTTTTCTTTCTTTCTTAGTCCGTTATTTTCTTTCTTTCTTTCTTTCTTTCTTTCTTTCTTTCTTTCTTTCTTTCTTTCTTTTTTCTTTCTTTCTTAGTCCGTTATTTTCTTTCTTTCTTTCTTTCTTTCTTTCTTTCTTTCTTTCTTTCTTTTCTCGTCTCTTTCTTAGTCCGTTATTCTCTTTCTTTCAAATTTCTATCTTTATAATTTCTTTCTTTCTCAGTTCTTTATTTCTTCGTTTCTTTCTTTTTTTCTTTTTTTCTTTCTTTCTTTCATTCGTTTCAATATATTTATCTTCACCACATTCAGTTTCTAATTACGTTTCTTCTTAATTTTAGTGTATTTTCTGTTTGTCTCCTGAATGGTTTCTTTGTTTTTTCCCTCACTCTTTCATTGTTAGATTCGTTAGAACCTTTAGTTAGACACGCATACCTAGACACACGCAGAGAGACACAGACGCAGACACACACACACACACACACACACACACACACACACACACACACACACACACACACACACACACACATATGTGGGTGTGTTTCAGAATTCCCGCGAGATCAAATCGAGAAAATGTGAGATTTGGGACAGCATCAAATATCAACAGAAAGACTCTTCGACTACAAAACATATTTCACTAGATTACAGTTGCGGCAATAGATAGAAAGAGAGTCTCTTCGACCACAAAACAATTTCAACTATTATACACTTACAATAAACGATAGAAAAAAGACTATACAACCACAAAAGATATTTCAGTAGAATACATTAAAGGCAATCGGTAGAAAGAAGGCATCTCCAACCACAAAACACTTTTCAGTATAGTGTGGTTACGGCAATCGATTGAAAGAAAGACTACAACCACAAAGCATCTTTCACCAGAATATAATAACGGCAATCATTAGAAAGAATGCCTCTACAACCTCAAAACACATCTCACTATGATACAGTTGCGGCAATGGGTAGAAATAAAGGTTCTACAACCACAAAACATCGTTCACTAGAATACAATTCGGCAATCGATAGAAAAAGTCCTCTATGAATGAAAAACCGACAGTAACCCATATATTTCTTTTTGTTTCGCTTTCTATCGCATTTCTTTAGGCAAACTAAAGGAAATGTATAACCATTGTCCCGTAAGTAAGAGAACGAACCCACTAATCGAACAAAATCATTAAATGACGAAGAAATATTTAGACAGATTATGGAAAATGTGACACCGTAATCCGAAGGTGAAATAAAAAACGCAAATGTTTTCTTCCCAAAGCTAATCAAAGTATTACGAAACAGGAAACATCTTTTGAAAAGAAATATACTGTTGAACAGGTATATAATGTCAAAATACCTTTATGGCAGTGAACTCTGAACAATTTCCCCACAGATGAAGTGGCAAAAGAGAGTTTGTTCTACAGAAGGATGCTGAGAATATAATTAGCGGTGCATACAAACAATGAGGAAGTTATCAGGAATATGTAAACGAAAAGGACAAGTAAAAATCAGAAATAGAGAGAGTGAAAATTTAGGCTCGGAAAATTTGACACTCACAAAATATATTGAATTGAAAAGGACAGAGGAAAACAGCGAGGAACATATCTAAAAAGCTTGTGTAAATAGTTGGTACAACAGAGAGATAGATAGATAGATAGATAGAGAGAGAGAGAGAGAGAGAGAGAGAGAGAGAGAGAGAGAGAGAGAGAGATAATACAAAATAACAAATATTCCCAAGAGCTACAAGGATAAGCATTTTAGGGAAACCATGATGTTCCAAATTCTGACGCGATAAGTTCGGATGAAGAATTATTTATACTTCCCTTTAGCAATTTCAAAAATAAAATGATGAGACTTAACTGTAAATCTGGTATTATTCTTATGCCGATGAAGTCGTAAACAGTTGCCCTGAAAGTATTTGTAGAAAAAGGCACATGGAAGATACGCTACGGTGACGGGAAAATGATTGAGGTCATGATGCCAGGTTAGGACATTGCAGACTTTCTTTTGGATTTTGTCAAGAATCTCTAGATACATAGCAGAATCATCAGACCATGTGTAGCAGTAATAATCATTGCACAGGCGAATAGGAGACTTATACATATATAATAGTAGACTTATAAATATATAAGGAAAATATATATAGTAGACTTATAAATATATAAACAAAATATATAGTAGACTTATAAATATATAAGGAAATATATAAGGAAATCTGTAGTAGACTTATAGCTATATAAGGAAAATATATAAGGAAATATGTAGTAGACTTATAAATATGTAAACAAAATATATAAGTAGACTTATAAATATATAAAGAAAATATATAAGGAAATATATAGTAGGCTTATAAATATATAAGGAAATATATAGTAAACTTATAAATATATAAGGAAATATATATAGTAGACTTATAAATATATAAACAATATATATTAGACTTATAAATATATAAGGAAAATATATAAGGAAATATATAGTAGGCTTATAAATATATAAGGAAATATATAGTAGACTTATAAATATATAAGGAACATATATAAGGAAATATATAGTAGACTTATTAATATATAAGGAAATATATAGTAGACTTATAAATATATAAGGAAATATATAGTAAACTTATAAATATATAAGGAAAATATATAAGGAAATATATAGTAGACTTATAAATATATAAGGAAATATATAGTAAACTCATAAATATATAAGGAAAATATATAAGGAAATATATAGTAGACTTATAAATATATAAGGAAATATATAGTAAACTTATAAATATATAAGGAAAATATATAAGGAAATATATAGTAGACTTATAAATATATAAGGAAAATATATAAGGAAATATATAGTAGACTTATAAATATATAAGGAAATATATAGTAAACTTATAAATATATAAGGAAAATATATAAGGAAATATATAGCAGACTTATAAATATATGAGGAAAATATATAAGGAAATATATAGTAGACTTATAAATATATAAGGAAATATATAGTAAACTTATAAATATATAAGGAAAATATATAAGGAAATATATAGTAGACTTATAAATATATAAGGAAATATATAGTAAACTTATAAATATATAAGGAAAATATATAAGGAAATATATAGTAGACTTATAAATATATAAGGAAAATATATAAGGAAATATATAGTAGACTTATAAATATATAAGGAAAATATATAAGGAAATGTTTAAGCACGGCAAACTTTTATTTGAACCGCCGTAAGGTTGCATCTCTGTACCGTTTTTTTAATAAATATTTTCATGGTAATTGTTCGGATGAGCTCTTCGCTGTGGTACCTAAACTTTTCCAATTTAAGCGCAGTACTCGACTGGCGTCGAGATCTTTTCAATGTAAATTTGAGATGTCTAGATGGAGCCGTAACTTCTATGCTAACCGTTTCTTCTCTCGCACGTCTTACTTGTGGAAATTCCTTCCGGTTCCATGCTTTCCAGCCAGCTTTAATCGGCAATAATTTAAATGCAATGTCAATCGTTGTCTACTGCCCTCCCCCAATTACTTTTTTTTCTTTCTACTGATTACCAATGATTCTGTTACTAATTCCTGTACCGTCTAACGTGTTAATGTCTGTACTGCCTTACTTGGGGTGACACTGAATAAAAAAAGATGTAGCAATTTATTCGATATAATCGTCAGATCGAGAGGAGAAGAATGAGTTATCCTTCTAGAGGTTAGCATCAGTCATACTGATGGAAGGATAAATGTTATCTTAAGACGATTAAATGAAGGCAGCATGTTTTGGAGACGTTAAAATTAACAAGTCATTTCTTGCTTCAGTTAATGGCAGCATCATAACGCTCTGCCAGACGTTTTTCAGACTTATCTTTTTAAGATGAAGGGCTTTGAAAAAAAGAGCCCTGGCGGATATTTATATAGAAGGATGTAGAAGAGTGGCCGTTCAAGACAACTCACATGCGTCATGATGGATTCTATTTCCAGTTCAAAGAAAATAATGAGCAAGCATGTAAATCGATGACGACGGTGATGATGATGATGACGATGATGACCATAAAGATCTTAATGAAGAAGGGGAGAGAGCTGAACGCGGGAGACGCAAAATCACTCGAATGTAATCCATTCCCACAACGAAATATTAATGAACGCTGATTCCCTCTTGGTTTCGCCGGTAAAAATCGACCGACTTTTCGTACATTTCAGGGCGGATATTATTTTTAATCGATAAATATTAGACATTGATATTGCAAAATCAGGAGAATACATTATATTTAGAAGCGATCCGAAAGAAGAATCGATCGTTCATAAAATCACAAAAATATATATGTATAAAAAAAAAATATCAACCCTTACAAAAAAGCAAAAAAAAACAAGCAAAAAAACGACATGAAAAAAACATGGCCATTCTCTGAGGAAATCAAGAAAATGCTGGAAGCGAATTCGAAAATCAGAAATTACCATTTTATTTGCGGGATAAACCGAACATTTGTGGAAATAATTCTTGCAAGAAACCAAATATTATTAAAGAATTATTCCAAATCAAATTGTAGTAAAGATTTGATGTTTTTTTTTCATTTTTATTTCAGTTCTCTCCCTCTATTTCTTTCTGTAGTTAGTTGAGTTGTGTCTCTACGAAATTTAACATAACTTACGGTCTTTTAGTCTGATTTACATAAAGAGGAAAACATCTTTTGTGACGGAAGATTAATACAGTTATGGAACTTTTTTTCGAGCATGATTTTTGTCTTCAAAACAAGTTCTTCCTAAGCACAATCTTTTAAATTTTGTCTCTCTCAGATTCTAAAAAAGAAATAATGTTACTATTATACACTGTATAGATACAGTGCGTCTCCAGTTAAACTTTTCTTCATTCCCAGACATTCGTGAAGAGATCATCGTGTAGTAACGTTCTCATCACTAATGGCATTCGTGATGTTAGCCATTTCCTCATGAGTAATTATTAGGAATTCCTTGATCGAGCAGCCAGTGCTAGACCAGTTTCGCTTTATTCACTTCCTTGTCTTCCAGTTAGGATCAAAGTGTTGTATCAGTTCTCTTCGTCTGTAATGTTAATACTAATATTAGCCATTTCTTTATAAGTAAACATTCCGCACTCAGTCGCAATTTGTAAAATCTTTCTATTAAAACAATTTGTCAGAAAAATATGTTTGTCAAGTCCACTAACTGTTATCGCTCTTTCTAGTATTAACGAGGCGTTTCCTTCCTAACCTTTTTTTATCAGTAGTGTGGAACGTCAACAACTTGATCATATCATTATTTTTTCGATTTACACATGATAAATATTTTAGTTGTTACCGCTGTCGAAAGTCTTCAAATGGTGGGGTTCTGTTATTTCGTACAATCCTGTGTTACGGATAAGGAATGCTCCTCGTTAAGAATTACAGGTATCATTCGCAAAGAAAATTAATTTCCGAGATTCCGTTTGAAAAAAATGATCGGATGATGCAGCAATGTCACAATATTTACAGGATGAAGAGAAAGGCATTAAATATACGTTTACTCGCTTCCAATCTCCTAAGTGTTTCACATTTAACGCTAAACAAAAAGCTAATCAAATTTAAAAAAAAACTAATAAAATAATGAACGCACTTAATCTAACAAGACAGAATAATACCTCTGAATTCTATCACAGAAATTTGATGGTAATTTATCTAAGCCTAGCATAAAATACGTTAAAACTACTTCAAAAACAATAATAGTATTAAGTAATCAAAGATAAGCATAAAACATGAAGCGGAAAAATAAATAAATACATACATACATACAGACAATATAAAAAATTATATTAATACAAACAAAATCTTTTACAAAACAGGACACTGAATGCATTAGAATGCGTTGCTTTAATCAAGGGTAAGAGGGAGAGGGAGAGAGAGGGAGAGAGAGAAAGAGAAAGAGAGATAGATAATTTAGTATTTTTTTCGAAAATATATAGAAAGTACCCTGATTGCTAAATCATCATGAAAAAATTCTTTGCACACTTCAACATTTTGCCAGATATTCTATAGTCACAATGGAATATTTCTGAATATATATATATATATATATATATATATATATATATATATATATATGTATAAAAAACAAAAAAAAACATTGAGAAACTGAAGGGGTCAGGAGTGTTCTTCCAGACAAGTCGGATGTAAAAAATGTTAAAATTAGAAATTTGACATTGAGTCAAAAAATAAATTGAGAAATTTAAAATTTAGCTTTAGATTGGCATTGGTGCATAACTGACGTTTGCGTATATATCAAGCCTGAACGAAATCATGAGGCCATATGTGTTCTGTTTTGACTCATTTATTTATGCTGGTCAATAGTGCATTATGGGTAGTAATGTCTATTGTATTATCCTAACGATTCCTGGGACGGCGATAAATGTTTCAAATTATTTTAGAGATTTGGGGGTAGAAATTATTGTAGATCCAAATTCGATTATTTTTAGCTATTTTATAATGTTGTTTGTTAACTTTTTACTCATTTAATTTTGATTAATTAATTATTTGTTATTAATTATTACTTTTAATTGTGATTACATGTGCATTCGTTATATTTTTATTTGTTTATTATTTAATTGAATATTTACTTAATTTGTGGACTTGTTTGTTTATTTAGATATTTTGTTTATTTTATTTATTTTTATTTATTTATTTATTATTATTATAATTATAATTATTATCATTATTATTATTATTATTATTATTATTATTATTATTATTATTATTATTATTATTATTATTATTTCCTTTGATTTCTGGTGTATAATCATTACTTTCCGGATCCCGCCCAGAGACCTAAGGTCAGAAATGTCATCATGATATTTTCCACTGGGCAGTTCCCAAAACACACACACACACACACACACACACACGCACGCACACACACACACACACACGCACGCACGCACGCACACGCACACACACACACACACACACATTTAACATCGATAAAGCCCTTCGTAAGGTGTGGCTGTACACGTGAGAACAATATTTTTTGTATTTCTTTAAAACTTGGGCTACTAGGAATATCTTAAATGAGTCTATTGGAATATTTTTTATCAATCCGAGGGCTCCAGCTACAATAAGGATTGTTGATGTTCTCATGTGCCACATCTTCTTCCATTTCATTATTATTACCACCACTACTACTACTACTATTATTATTATTATTATTATTATTATTATTATTATTATTATTATTATTATTATTCCTTTGATTTCTGGTGTGTACACATTTCTTTCCGGGTCTCGCCCAGGGACCTAAGCTCAGAAATGGTAGCATAGAATTTTACACTGAGTATTTAAAAAAAGCAAAAAGAAAAAAAACTCAATAAAAAAACCTCAATAATGAGGTAATCTTTTTCTTTGCTGTGTCTAAGAAAGATGTCATGGCGATTAGCTTTGATTGTTCTTGTTCTTGTTCTTCTTCAACTTCTTCTTCTACATCTTCTTCTTCTTCTTCTTCTTCTTCTTCTTCTTCTTCTTCTTCTTCTTCTCTATCGTTTTTTCTTCATCTTCTTATTGTTGTTGTTGTTGTTCTTCTTCTTCTTCTTCTTCTTCTTCTTCTTCTTCTTATTATTATTATTATTATTATTATTATTATTATTGTTTTCATAGTGATGCTATAGAAAGCCATCCAAAAATACTAGAACCAGAAGCGAAAATTTATATAATGAAACGAATGGCTTAGTATGTTTCTATGCATATTATGATTTTAAAGTGCCCAAGTTTTGGTAAACTATGGTAAATGAATTTTGTTAATTTTACCCAAAAATCGGCAGTGATTAGCAGTATTTTTCTCAATACGTTTTATGACCTTTGAGGACCAGAAAACAAGTTACTGCTGTATGGTGGATGATAGAGCATCTTCAGCATAGGTATGTTGAAAATTTCATCTTTCAGTTCTTTTATTAAGTTAAAAAGCAAATTTATTAGTAAAAAGTGCTTTTTATTTTTACAGTAAGTACAAAACGTCAAAGTTAGTAATTGATGTTGCATTTGGCTCGAATAATTACCTCAGTTAGATGTGGCATTGAATGGATCTACGTCCAAGTTATTTCATTGGGGACTTTTTTCCGTCTTGACAGTAATCCCAAAGCTCTTGGAGATTACATGATTTTCGTTGGATCTCATTTTTTCTCTGTTTCCCACCACCATGCTTCAATTCTATAGAGATCAGGACGTTGTGCTTGCCAGTCTTCCAAAGGTAGGACATTTTTATTCATAGTAAAACTTTTTATCTACAAGTGATGTGAGGTAAGGAGTACTATCATAGTGAGAATTTTCTCCTTCGTAATTTGGTAGATGAGACTGTAGTATAATACAGTTTTCGGTGATAAGGTTTCCAATTTTTCTGATACCATTGCTTCTGATGCAACTCCACGAGTCAGTCACCAAATTCTAACGTCTTTGTTGTGTATCTTATATGGTCCGCTTACAAATTCACTTTCATTAAAAATTGCTTTTTTCCACTTTCCATTATCCCACGTTTGTCGTTTATTTGACGACTTTAGTCTTCTATTCAGATGGTTTTTGGTTAATGTTGACTTTTCCCTGCTGTAATATGCTGTACTCTATCAGTCGACACCACACTTTTAACACTGCATTTAATCCTCACTTGTTTAGCTGTTCATTTTTGATTGCTTACCGTGATTCTTACAATCTTTCTTTCATCTCTGTTTTCTAACTTGACACCTAAAAACATTTATAGTAGTAGCGAACGCCTTCTGGATGGCTTGAACATGGTCTCTGCAAATTTATAGCCACCTGGCTATCTCTCGTTGAGTCATCTTCCCCGTCAAAATCACTACAATTTTCAGTTACAATAACTTGCCAAGGTAACTTGTACTCATATTAATAAAATGGAATAAGTTGTATTTAGAAATGAATTTGTATATTATGATGACTCTCAATTCTTTCCTTGCCCATTAGATTTGCATGACTTTTTTCTTAAAAGAAACGGGAAAGAAGACTCAGGATAGAAAATATATTAATCCACGTAAAGTGGTGAATCAAAAATATAAGAAATTAAAACAATAAAAGACTAATCCATTATCGAACCTTGCTCTTCAGAACCAGTTGAGGACAAAACATATAAATATGTCCACAAAGATTAATATAAGAAAGGAATAAAAATACTACCAGACAACTATAATAAAATATTTACATTTACAGCCAACTAACATTCGTTTTTTCTTACAAGAAGACGGTTATTATTATTATTGTTTTTATTTCCTTTGATTTCTGGTGTGTACACATTTCTTTCCGGATCCCACCCAGAGACCTAAGGTTTCAAATGGCATCATGACACTTTCCACTGACAAAAAAAACAACATCTTTTACATAGATAAAGCCCTTCGTAAAGTGTGAGCTGTACTTGTCAGAACAATTTTTTGTATCTCTTTGAGGCATGAACTTCCAGGGATCCCTTCAATTAGTCTACTGCAATCTTTTCCAACCAATCATAGGGCTCCAAATACAATAGGGGTTGTTGCTGTTCCCATGTGCCACATTTTTGAGATTTCGATTTCAAGGTACTCGTATTCTGACAGCTTTTTGAATATGTTCAAAGATACATTGCAGTCTGCGGGGACTGCCATATCAATAAGGAGGCACTTTTTTGTTTGTGGTCTTTAATAACAATGTCTGGGCGGTTGGCTTTGATTGTTCTGTCTGTGTGAATTGTGTAATCCTATAGAATTGTAACAGGTCCTATCTTCGTAACACGGTCTGGGTGGTGTTCATACCAGTTTCTTTCCCGTAGAAGTTGCAAATTTTCCAGTGCAGATATTGGCCCAATCTGTCATGTCAGCTTTTATACTCAGTGGGTGCCAATATCGTGCAACCTGATACAAGATGATCAATTGTTTCTGGTTATTTATCACAGAACCTGCATTTTGAGATAACCCAGTATTTTAGTATGTCTGCTTGATAATTTCTAGTTAAGAAGCACTGATCCTGTGCAACAAGGATAAAACCTTCATTTTCAGCTTTCAACCCTGCACTACGTAGCCACTTATGGGTACGGGGCTTGTCTACGTCAGCTTGTTTGGTACGGGTAGAGTATTCGCCATGAAGCGGTTTATCTTGCCACTGTTTCTGTATCTGGTCGGTTGCATTTGTCTTTGCTTTCTTTTTTAATTATTTTGCAGCTTCAGCCAGTGTATTGCGCTTTATTATTATTATTATTATTATTATTATTATTATTATTATTATTATTATTATTCGCATGGTTTTTCATTTTCAACCGGATAACTTGAATTATGGGTGTTCTCCATCAAGTTGCACGTCCTCAGACAGGGAGCAGCTTTTACATAATATTTGCAGTGCCAGGCAACGTAAACTTCTGAAACTATAGGATATCAGGTTTTATTTCAATTTTCTCAATGCATTGAGTTTGGTGATACAGACCCCCAACGCCCCAACAATAACAACAACAATAATAATGATAATAATATACCTGATCGTCCCAATTATAATTATTATTATTATTATTATTTTTATTTCCTTTGATATCTGGCGTTTACACATTTCTTTCCGGGTCCCGCCCAGGGACCTAAGGTTAGAAATGGCATCATGACACTGCAAAAAAAAAAAAAAATAATTACATAGATAAAGCCCTTCGTAAAGTGTGGGCTGTACTTGTCAGAACAATTTTTTGTATCTCTTTGAGGCATGGACTTCCAGGGATCCCTTCAATCAGCCTACTGGAATCTTTTCCAACCAGTCCAAGGGCTCCAACTACAACAGGAATTGTTGATGTTCCCATGTAACACATTTTTGAGATTTCTATTTCAAGGTCCTTGTATTTTGACAGTTTTTCGAATATCTTCAAAGACACATTGCAGTCTGCAGGGACTGCCATATCAATAAGGAGGCACTTATTTTGTTTGTGGTCTTTAATAATAATGTCTGGGCGGTTGGCTTTGATTGTTCTGTCAGTGTGTATTGTGTAGTCCCATAGAATTGTAACAGGTCCTATCTCCGTAACCGGGTCAGGGTGGTGTTCGTACCAATTTCTTCCAGTTTCCTTCCCATAGGAGTTGCAAATTTTCCAGTGCAGATATTGGCCCAATCTGTCATGCCGGGTTTTATATTCAGTGGGTGCCAATATCGTGCAACCTGATATAAGATGATCAATGGTTTCTGGATATTTGTCACAAATCTGCATCACAGTATTTTAGTATATGTGCTTGATAATTCCTAGTTAACAAGCATTGGTCTTGTGCAGCAATGATAAAACCCTGAGTTTCACCTTTCAACCCTGCACTACGTAGCCACTGATGGGTGCGGTTTTTGTCTACGTCTGCTTGTTTGGTACGGGCAGAGTATTGGCCATGGAGCGGTTTATTTTGCCATTGTTTCTTTATCTGGTCGGTCGTATTTCTCTTTGCATTCTTTTTTAAGTTTTTTGCAGCTTCAGCCGGTGTACAGTGATGTATTTGAATTTCTGTGCCCATTTGAAGCTCTTTTTTGAATTTTTCGGCTTCCTTTACTACAGAGTAGAGACACTTACTACTTTCATGTTCCTTGACACATACCATCATCCAGTCTTCTGTATTTTCCAAGTATCTTTGGAGGCCAATTGTTGTACTTTTGTAGGATAGTTCTAGTTGAACTAGTCCTCTGCCTCCTTCGGATCTGGGCACATACAGGCGATCAATATCAGCTTTGGGATGATGCATGCGGTAGCAAGTGAGGAGCTTTCTCGTTTTGGCGTCCGTTCGCTTAATTTCAGCTATGGTCCAGTTAAGTACATTAAAGCTGTATTGCACCACAGGAACAGCTAAGGTGTTTATAGCTGATATTCGGTTTTTTGAGTTTAGCTCGGTATTTAGTACCAGGCGTACACGCCTGTAGTACTCCTTTCTTACCTTCTCTTTCATTTGGGAGTGTTGTATGCCATCACCCTCACTAATTCCTAGGTACTTATAAGCTTCACCATGCTCCAATTCTCTAATCTTCGTAGCAAAATCTAAATCTATTAAGGGTGCTTCTAAAATTCCACCTTTCTTAAATGTTACTTTAGCACATTTATCTAATCCGAAGCTCATGCATATGTCGTCACTAAAATATTTTACAATATTAAGTAGGCCCTTCAACTCATTGTCATCTTTGGCAAAGAGTTTGAGATCATCCATGTATAGTAGGTGATTGAATATGTTGTTATTTATTTTGTAGCCATAGCTACTGTTGTTCAGTTCATGCGTAAGGGGGAGTAAGGACAAACAAAACAGAAGTGGAGACAAAGAGTCTCCTTGAAAGATTCCACGTCGGATATTTAGTCGGTTGGATATGGCAGTGCCCCTGGTGTGACTAAGGTATAGTTTGGTGTTCCACATTCCCATGCTGTGCTTAAGGAAATTTAATACCACAGGGGAGACTTTGTACATTTCCAAAGTCTTAAGGATCCAAGAATGTGGAACACTGTCAAAAGCTTTACGATAATCAATCCACGCTGCACTGAGATTTCTACGTCTGCTCCTGCAATTTTCCAGAATCATTTTATTTATTAGTAATTGGTCTTTGCAGCCATATGAACCCCCCTGCATCCCTTCTGTTCCAGTGGAAGAGTACTGTTTGTTTCTAAAAAGGAGTAAGCACGGTTCGTCATGACAGACGTGATCAACTTATACGTTGTGGAGAGACATGTTATCGGTCGATAATTTTTCGGGTCATCTGTTTCATTTGTTTTTGGTATGAGGTATGTAATACCTTCAGTAATCCATTCCGGGATTTTATTGGGATTATTTACAAGCGTTGATAATGTTTCCGCAAGTATTTTGTGGATAGACGAGAGATGATAAAGCCAGAAATTGGGAACCTTGTCATTTCCTGGGGATTTCCATTTTTGCGATTTCGTTAGAGCTTGCCTAACATCATCTGTGGATATATTTTCCCATTCTTGCAGAGGTGTATCCAACATTCGTTCTTCTTCACGCCGGATCCATTCAGCTTTTGGGTTATATTCCTTCGGGCTGCTCCAAATATTTCCCCAAAATGTCTGTACAGTATCAATCGATGGTGGCCTTTCGACATGTATAGGTTTTATTCCAATTTCCCTGTAAAATTTCTTAAGGTCCGTTTGGAATATTTTATTTTGGCGATAGAACCTACAACGTTTTTCGTATCGCCTTGTTCTCTGTGCTTTTAGCTGAAGTTTCTGCTTCAGCATTTCCGTGGTTGGTGGAATGTCAAGTAGTGATTTAATTTTGTGTTTCCTCTTGATCTTTTTGCACTTGCGCGTGGAAATATTAGGGTTTCTGGTAAGCTCATCTAATATAGAAAGCTCACATCTAATTTGTTTTATTTCTCGTAACAATTTTGCTTTCCAAGCTGGTTCTCTACGTCTGTTAACTTTATTTATTGTCTTGATCCCAAGCTTCAGAGTCGCTGCTAAAGCTGTTGCGTATATTACGTTGTTAACTTCTGTGATGTTTCCCGGTGGTTATTATTATTATTATTATTATTATTATTATTATTATTATCATTATTATTCTATCGCGCTGTCACAAGATCACTTGGTCAACCATGTCTCCTTTCCATTCATAAATGCCCAAGGGTATTTGCACGTCAAAGCTTTCAGCAATTGCTATTCTCAAGTGTCATATATCTAGTTACTGGCCAGGCTCAACATTGCTTAACTTCGGATGCGAACCGCTGTTTCAACGTGATATTTCCGCAAAGAGGAGGAAGGTTGATTAGACTATGGGTTGTCATTGTTCATGGATTGAGATAAAACACAGTATAAGGAATTGTTACCATTACCATGGGCAATGATTATAGATTGTAAATATCATTAATTTAGAATGTTTGCACGAAGTAGCAGTCAAAGGACAATCGCGTTTAAGCAATGCTATTCTGTTAAATCTTCGAAGTCATAACACGACGAATGGCCGACATTTCAATTGTCTGAGAGTTTATGTTAAATGGCCTTACTTCCTACGCGGCAATCGAAACGCAAATGGAATCAAATCAGAGACGGAATTTATTTCCCACTAACCATTTCTTTTAGAATTGATTAATCCTCTCTCATGTCGACCCCACTCAACGCAACGTCGCCATGTTTGGACAAACTACGGTATTTTTTCCGGATGTCTCCTGGGATGAAGCTGACTTGTTACAAAGAAGTTAATTTCTTTTTGGCGAAGTGTTTTATTTTCCTTTATCTTTTGCATCTTTCAAACTCTGAAAAAGAGAAGATTTTATTCCATGTCCATTATTTGTTCGAGAAATTCTGGAAGAAGAAAGAACAATTCCAATGAAAACGATGAAAAGTCGATTTTTCTCCAGTTATTCTTCGACCACAAGCCGATGAGAGATTAGACGAGGATCGATTAAAATAAATGATGAAAAATATTCACATGCAGAATTTAAAACAAAATATAAAAAATATTTTCAAATAAGTTAAAATATCAAGAGAAAATAACCAAAAAACACATCCAATCAAAATGGCGACGTCATAAAGGAAAGAATAACAAAATAAACAAAAAAAGAAGAGAAATATAAGAAAAGGAAGTGATAAAAATATGATAAAAAATAGGTGTAAATGTTTGAACTACAGAAATAAAAAAAACGAATGAAATAAACGAGAACGTATAAAAGTTGGAATTAAAATGGGAACGTGTAAAAGTAGGAATTAAAATAAAGAATGACACGCAAAAGAGAGAATATTAAAAATACAAGAATAAGTTAAACGTGAGTATTGGATAAAATGTAAATTAATGAACTGATGGGAAGATTAACAAAAAAGAAAGTTATCGATAAATATCTGAAGAATAATTGTTTGCTTTTTCAGAAGATCATGTAAAAATCATGACAAAGTTAAGAAAATAGAAACATATGAAAAAACGGCTCGGATTTATACGACATCATGCTAAAAAGTGCGATGAATATTATCTCAATCACTTTTCTAATTAAAAAAAAGTAACATTAAAAATATACACTGTTATCCGGTCTTGAACCCTGACGATAAACGTCAAATAGAAACCTGCACCCCCGCCAGACTTTTTTTTTAAGCTTTTCATCCCAAGCAAGGCTTGAAGCCACTAGCACGCAAGGGGTTACAGAAGGTTTGGAGGAAAAGCAGATAGGAGTGGTAAAGGAGAGGATGTGGAGTAAGATAGTGGATCGATCAAGGCAAGGGGGTTACAGAAGATTTGGAGCGAGAGCAGATAGGAATGAAAGGGGAAAGGATGTGCAGAAGGGAAGTGGATAGTTCAAGGCAACTGGAGATGTCGATTGACGTTACACTTAAATAGTTGGAGATTATATTTGTCAGGGAAACAGGAATAAGGAAGGGAGTTCCACAGGCGAGATGTGCGAGACATGAAACTATTGGAGTAGAAGAGACGTCTACATCTAACAGTTTCAACGGTGAAGGGGTGGGAACGGGATGCCAGCCTCGTAGAACGCTTAAATTCATGAGGCCTGGGAACAAGCGAAAGCAGCTCATCGAAGCAATTACCGTGAAAGTATTTGTAAAAAAGACAGAGTGAGGCAACGGCGCGTCTGTGAGAGAGCGACTGCAGACGAGATGACAGACCAGGGCCAATTACATTGCTATCCGTCTCTGGATCTTATCAAGAACCCTGAGGCAAACAGTCGGGGCTCCAGACCATATATGGCAGCAATACTCCAAGCAAGGTCGAATGGTTGATTTATAGATTTGGACATATTAGTTATATTTAATAAGTGCAGTTCGAACACTTATTGGAATAGAAAAAGCTGTCTAAAAATAAAAAAAGAACGCTAAGCAATACACAAATAGGAGAATTCCGTTATAAACAAAGAAATGAGTGGTGAACGTTTATTTCGTATCCATCCTTAATATGACAGTGAATGTGGTCAATTTTCTCACAGAGGAAGGCTTGAGGCAACAGAGATGCGGTTATATTCAGATATATTGTGGATGGAACGTGTAAGCAACAAAGAAGTCTTAAGGTAAACGAAAGCAAAAAGGACCTCTTATATCTTTGATCATTTCTCCCGAAAACCAGAAAGTAAAGGGGAAACAAAGAAAGACCTCCCCACACCAAAAAAGTAAAAAAAAAAAAAATGTAGCAAACTGTCGATGAAGAAAGAAAAAAAAACATAAAAAGGAAAGAAAAAAAGAAACATCTTGATAAAGAAAAACAAATGACAGACAACTTTCTGACCGAACGGAATGATACATTTGTAGAAAAAGAAAACAAAAGCGAATATTATTTTAATAAAAGCGGGAAATTCCCGTATAAATTAAAAGAAAAACATTTGTAAAATAAATAAATAAATAATGGAAATTTAAGAAGATGAAAAGGAAATAAATATTTATGAATAAGAGAATGAAATAAAATAGGACAGAAAGCAGATCTTTAAAGAAAAGACAAAGACAGAAAAGTTCTAGAGAAATTGACAATTCACGGCATGATATTATTAAAAAAACATTTATTTATAGGCAAACGTAAAAATAGAATGAAAAAAGACAAATAAGAAACTGTTGTAATATAAATGAAACATAATGAATGCAAAATAAATATTTAGAAAATCCGGAAAAATCTATCAGGAAGGAAGGAGCGGGAAGACAAAATCTTGACGAAAAACAAACAAAATGTAAAGAAACTGAAAAAAGAATGATATTCCAAGAAATGAAGATACTATCGACAGATGAAGAAAAAGAAAAAAATGTTTAAATAGATGTTAACAGAAATATCACTCTACATTTTAGCAGATGTTAATAGAAAGGTTAACAGAATCTGTCTATATTTCTGAGATGAGGTATTATGTACACTATTTACATTATTCGGACTATTGTCCTCACCTTTGTCGCCATATTTATTACAACGTTCTGGCTTTTCAGTATCTGTCTATATTTCTGAGATGAGGTATTATGTACACTATTTACATTATTCGGATTATTGTCCTCATCTTTGTCGCCATATTTATCACAACGTTTCGGCCGTTATACGCTCTGGCCTTCTTCAGTATCTGTCTATATTTCTGAGATGAAGTATTATGCCCACTGTTTACTTTATTCGGACTATTGTCCTCATCTTTCTCGACATATTTATTACAACATTTTGGCCGTTGTCCGCTCCGGCCTTCTTCAGGTGGTTGGAATGTCGAACTGAACCCTTTATTTCCCTCACTGGGCTAGACAGATCTAGTTCCACGTGCCATCTTTAATGGATGTCAGTTATCAGTTATCTGTTAATTCCCATCTCCATGTTCTCCACTGCCTTAACCGGGTATTGAACTCAAACTCTTTGGGTCCTGTAACTGGATCTAACTAACGCCTTTATCCACTCTGCCATATGTCCTTGAGGTCGAAGGTTAACAGATGTTTACAGATGTCAATAGAAATTTTACCATATTAGATGTTAAATATAATTAAACAGTTGTTAAACAGATATTAATAGAAATGTCACTGGACAGGTTTGCAAATGTTTATAGAAAGGTTAACAGTTGTTTACAGATGTCAATAAGTAATGTTATCATATAACGTTAAATATAATTAAACAGATGTTTACAGATGTCAATATAAATGTTAACAGATATTAACAGAAATGTTAATAGAAAGCTTAACAGATGTTAATATAAATGTTAACAGATGGAAAAAAAGATGGAAAATAAGAACAAATAAGAAAATGTAACGAGGAAAGAATGGAAAAATATACACCAATAAATGAAAAAAAAGTTTCGAAAGGCGAAAAGGCGAAGGAATGAGAATTTTTATGTAAAATTTAATACAGTTTACTCGGGAGCCACTTCTGTTGTCCTAATCTACATTGCCATATTCACGAAGTTTCGACCGCTGTAAGCATAGGCCTTCTACAGGTGATATACGTTCGATTTTCGAACCGAAGCCTTTACCTCGTCCACGGAGGGAAATTGTTCCATGCATTTTTTTTGATATCTCAGTTTCAGTTAATTACCCTTAGTAACTCAACTGTCCAAGTTTTTGTTCCCTCTGATGTGGGCAGATATTGAACTCACAACTCTTTGGTTCAATTCATTTTTTGGATCACTCAACAAAGGCTTTTAAACACTGACAAAGTATAACACCTGAAGAAGACCGGAACCTTTATCGTCTGAAACGTTGTGAATATAGCAATAAAGATCAGGGTAACAGTCAAAACTATGTCATTGGTGTATATAGTTTAAATACAGACAGATGTTGATTAAATGCTGTTTAAATCATAATGATTGTATACAATTGAAAGAGATAATAAGACGTGAATATTATGAGGAAATAAACTTGAAGAGATTCAAAGTTGTTGCCAGGGAAACATCCACGCGGGAGCTTTTCACGTAATGGAAGTTCTTAGGAAAGAGCTGTCTGAGTGGAGATTTCTATTTAACATTAAGAACACGAAGAATGATAGAGGTTCGTGTCTTGAAAGGTATAAATCTTCTCTTTGGGTAAATAGCAGACTGTGTTCTATAGCTTTGGGCACCAACCTGTCTAGGAGAAGGAAAAACTCTGAATTCAAAACCGGCCCGGAGAGGGTTGGGCTTTCTCAGGCTATCTTGCTCAAGAAACTCCACTTCTACTGTGGCCTGCAGTACACATGGTACCTCCTACGATCCTACGTGTCACAAGATTTTTAAAAAAATACAAGCACTTTCTGTTCTTTCCAAACGTAAAGTACTCCAGACGAAAGGAATATATTTTAATAAAGGTCACTAAATAAAGTAAAAATGCAAAATGCAAAAAAAAAAATAAAAAAATAAATAAATACGGGCATGTAGCGTTGAAACAGCGGTTCACATACGATCAGCAAATTTGCGTCCTGGGTATGAAGATAAACTACATCCGCGTCCTGGGTAAGACGATAAACTACGTCCAACAGCAAGGCCTCTAATCAGGAGGATTTGAGGAGCGTGGAACCACCTCTTAATTGCTGGCGTTCCCAGGTCCACCCTGGCCCGGGGTGGTAGCACCTGTTATGGTCCCAGTTATGGGCAAATAGTTAACACTCAGATTACATCCGCGTCCTGGGTATGACGATAAACTACATCCGCGTCCTGGGTATGACGATAAACTACATCCGCGTCTTGGGTAAGACGATAAACTACATCTGTGTCCTGGGTAAGACGATAAACTGCATTCAAGTCCTGGGTATGACGATAAACTACGTCCAACAGCAAGGCCTCTGATAATATGTATTTGAAAAAATAATATTACCAGCTATAAGTTTTTGAAAAAAATAATATTACCAGATATACATTTCTGGGAAAAAATATTAGCAGAAATTGATTTTTGACAAAACAAAAATATTACGAGGAACAAAAAAGTGATCGGCCTTAAATGACTCATTGAGGTTGTCATGCTGTAAACCAAACCAAACCAAAACAAACCAAACCAATCAGCAAATTTAAACAAAGTTGATCCCGGTCAGTACGGATATGGTTGACTGCTTAGTAATTTCAATAAGGTAACCTTTATGAAGTTTTTTCGCCATCTTTTAGCTGGAGATGCTCAGTACTCACATCCCAGTCTTGACATAGTTTTAAATCGTTTTCCCGGACTTGTAGGGGAAATATATATCCATCACTGTCCATGCCTCTTTCTCACAACCCTTTGCCTACGCTATCACATTTTCACATGGCATATTCTCAGATGAGCTCCACCCTTTAGTTTCAGCAGTTAAGACCTTTACAGTAAGGACCTGCCATGCTGCATACATGGAATTGATTCACCCACATTCTGTATTCCATTTACAAGGAGGAAGTTCATGTGACACAGGTTTTCCTCAAGAACTACAGCTACCTTCTTCAAGGCGACGTTGCATTCGAGGTGAAAACCGTCTACGCGGTCTTGTGGGCAAAACCTTATTTTCTAATCTACGGCCAATTTCCTACAGATGCGATATTACTAGCGTAGAGCTACGTCACTTCTGTTTCCGGTTAGGAAACGCGGGTTTTACTGTTTTAAAAAACTATTTTATGATATAAATACAGCCGTAACATATAAAACTCAATGAACACATCTTCGAAAATTACAGCAAGAGATACTAAGAGTTAGTTAATGTTAATTCCAACGAAAAAAAATGCATAATTTCAATTTCATAGGTTATGCGTTGAAAGACCGGTTCCAGTACGATTATCGATGTTAAACAACGTCGAGCCTGGTCAGTACCTAGATGAGTAACCGCTTGGATATACTAAGTGCAGTAAGCTTGGATGTGGGGGTGGTGTAATGGATAGTGGCTCGGAATGGTTATTAGGAGGGCCGAGTTTCAGTTTTCGTTATATTCGCTTACGCGCAAATATCGTTCAGAAAGTTATTTATTCACCTCTTCCCCGGAGCTATGGGTTAATTAATAGACCTTGTATCACTATAACAATTATTATCACAAAAGGTTTGTATACTAAATATTTATATTTAGGCATTAAATAACGCACAGAGTCTGATTAGCCGCCAAAGAAAACCCGCCAACCAACCAAGCAACTAGGACACGCCATGTGACATCCACAGAGTCAAATCTGCCTTATTTCGTCTAATAATAAAGAAAAACAGTGAAATGTTCTCACAAATCCCAGCTGAACAAAAAATAAAACGCCTGATGATTTCTTTGGAAACATGGAACTTATATTTAGGGATACCTCGGGGTGGTGTAATGGTTAACAAGCTTGTCTTGCTAAAATAATTGCGACTGAGTAGTGAGTTAATTCCTCTTTTAGGGACACGTACTTTTGGCCTTGTGCCACCTCTAAACTACGCATAGAAAATCATATTGGCCATCTCGATGTGGTGTAATCGTCAGCAAGTTTTATTGCTAGAACAGTTATGACTGAGTTGTGAGTTCGATCCTCACTGGATGCCCCATAGTTTCGGCCTTGCGCCGCATCTAAGCTACGCTTCAAAAATCACTATAAAACGTATATCTAGATAAATAGAACATAGCAAAAAAGAAAGAAAGAAAAAAGAAATGAATAAGTATAGAAATTATTAAAGAAATGTATTGCTAATAGAAGCAAGATTTGTGAAGAAAAAGAACAGACATTTCTGAAAAGGAGGGAAGAAAGAAATAACTCTAAAAAAAGAAGATAGAAAAAAACGTCTTTTTCTTTTTTAAAACAAGAACTGAAATTTTAAGATCAATGAGAAACGCATACATAAACGAAAAGAAAACTACATTTCAGAAGAGGCCGAAATAAAAGAAAACCGAAGCTGAGAGACAAATGAGAGTTCATCAAATAAAAATAAAAAAACAAAGAAAGAAAAGAACACCCAAAAGAAAAGAAGAAAAGGAAAAGAATAAAGAAATAATATGACAGCGTGACTGAATGTGTGTACTGATCGATCGATTTCTACATCAAATCTTTCATTCAATTTAATCCTCGTCGACACGTGGCGAGAGTGGTGGGTGGAAACCAATTGAGGAATCTTTTTAAGAAGACCTGAAAAATCTCCCAAGAATTGTCAAGGTTTTATATTTTTTTAAAAAGCATTTCTTCTGTTGTTTTAATCATATTTATTGCATTAATCACAGGATTTAAAACAAAAAAATCCAACAGGAATTACCTTTTTTCTATCCATATCTCTGACTTTCATTCTCTCACGACTTCTCTTATCTTGCATTTATTACTTATTTTTCCTTCTTTTATTTCTTCTTCTTCTTCTTCTTCTTCTTCTTCTTCTTCTTCTTCTTCTTCTTCTTCAAGAATAAGAATAAGAATTAATTAATAAAACGTAACAACATTAACGGTCAAAATTAAAAACTAAATTTAAATTTCTGACAAAATTAAAACTATAATTTTGCATATTTTGTTATACTTCATACCTGGCACATGTAGGTTAGGTTTTTATTATCTCTCAATTGCGTCTCTGTCTTCTGACAGAGTGCGACTCAGTTGTGGTCCCGTCGGAGGACAGAGGCGCTACTGGAGAAAATCACACTGTGAGGTGCCCAGCGCTGGTGAAAGATGCTCAAGGTTGTGCACTAGAGAGACGCCCTAGAGAGAAGGATCGGCGCCAGCACAGAGGCCAGTGCAGCCGATGTTTGAGGAGACTCGAGGATTTTTT
>OZ038489.1:6504917-6614917 GCA_964036315.1 Acanthosepion esculentum
GCTCTTAAAACCTCATTCAATAACTCTGTACCTTGAGTGTCACTTGAGTATTTTATTGGATGAATAATATTATAAAAAATAATATGAATAAAAGTCTATAACAGCAAACATGTTGGCAACATATAAGACAACGTACCCTGTTTTCCTGACAGTGTAATTGTTAGCAAACTTATCTTGCTAGATAAATTACGACTGGTCAGTGAGTTCGATCAGCAGTGGATGCTCCATACTTTCGGCCTTGTTCCACGTCTAAGCTACGCTTAGTGAATCGCTATAAAACTGTCCTATGCAAGGCATCCATTGACAAATCTCTTTCTCAATAGAAATGAGGAAAGGATCACGATTCGTTGCTTCATATCGGCTCTTTCATCCCCAAATGAAGACGTTAGTTAAACACAAAGATGTTAGTGTAGGAAGTGGTTGGAATATTTCATTTATGTTCCAAGTGGTCCTTGAGAGTCACATGACAGTCCGTTGGCGAGAAGAGCTAGCTGTTGTATAGGTTTCAATGTGGACGTAAGAAAGATTTACTGAAGATGTTAACAATGATATTTGCCATGTCTTTAAAAGGAAACATCCAACATTCATTAAACGAGAAGTCAGTGCTATTCTTGGTTGAATGTTATAAAATCATTGTGTTAAAACATTTTTCAGGAGAATAGTTTCCTCGGTTTCTCCAGCTGTTATCGCTTTTTCTAGCTCTTTTCAACGGGCCTTATTTCCTAACCTTTTGTTTTGAAGTCGTATAGAATGTTAATAATTTGCATATTATAATTATTTTCTCTACGTGTTAAACGTGTTATCTATTTAAGCCGTTGTTGCTGCTGAAAGCCGCTTATTTGGTACAGATCTTGCTTCGTTATTCTGTAGCACCAGAAAACATTTGTAATCAATGATCTGAGAATGTGCTTACATCTATTACTTACACTATTTATATTCGGACAGTTGTCCTCATCTTGCTTTTATCACAACATATGTACACACACACACACACACACACACATATATATATATATATATATATATATATATATATATTGTGTATTTAGGCAGACATCCTTCATTTATACATGTTTCATTAAAGATGGCAGACAAGGTACTACGATTAAGCTTTTTATTTATTTTTTTTTGTGTGTTCTAACAAGTCTTTTCTTTTTTGGACACAGGGAGCGTAGAAACTGTCCAAATATTCTTTAATTCCGAGCGCTTTCAGCAATTATCAAGGATGATTTTATTTTTTCAAATTAATTGGGTGTTAGGCTTATGTGTATGATTTTTGTGTTATAGAGATAATTTATTTTCCGAACACAGCACATTGTGGCGTTGTTCGTTGTTAATATTATTAAGAGTTGACTTTTTCTTTTTTATTATTAAGGCCTCTATTATTTTTAATCTTTTTTATATGTGGATGAGGTTATTATGTTTATATTTTCTACTAGTATGTTGCGGATGGAGTCTGTCAAGTTTGTGTGTGTGTTTAAATGGGTTCTAATAGAGCTGTGTCCGTATAGGTTTAACGTAAGTTGTCTGGATAAGCATGTAATGTGACCGATGTAATTATTCATGTATTTGGTTTGATCAGGAACACAGTTTCTTAAGGGGCATTTGAACTCATAGATAATGTTCGTTCGTTTTAATGTTGATTTTACTTTTAAGGATAAGGTTTGCTGATTTAAATTTTTTGTAGTAGATAATTAATTTGTTTGTTTTTTTGTTCGGGTCAATTGGTGTAGTGTATTTCTTTATATGTCATAGTGAAATTTCATATTGATTGTAGTTGATGTGCATTAGTATTGTATACACACACACACACACACACACATATATATATGTGTGTGTGTGTGCGCGTGCAGTGTAGGTTTAGTATGACTTATGTATCTGCATTAATTTTTTTAAATGACATATCCTCAAATTTAAGTAATTTTTCTAATTTAATCACTGTATTGTTCCAGTCTTTGTTTTCATCGTCTCACGGATAACTAATGTCTGTAATGGACGTTGGAGAGTTGAAAAGATTAAGATATTTTCTCTCTTATTCGAAGCAACCAACAACTCGACCCGTTTCGTTTAAAAAATTCATTATTATCCCATTTGTTAGTAAATCTTTAAAGATGCAATATACAGTTTAACGTCGCATAAGAACGGAGAAAACAATTGCTTGATGAGTAAATAATGTGGTTATTAATTTATATACACATAAAAGCTTATGTAATATTTGAAAAGATGTTTTTATCCGACATTATTTCCTATTATAGTAAATGTTATTTCCAGTGGGAACACGTATTTCAGTTTCTATCTATGATTTTTGTTGTATTTCAGGCTTTATTTAAAAAGTTTATTTCGAATTCTCTCTGTTGGTCTTCGTGGCCGAACTCTAAGAGACACATTCTGGGTTCAAATGTGGTTTGCCCTAATAGAAAAGAAAGAATGCATGTTCAATTCCTGTCGGAGAAACAAGCCTATTCTAGCAGTACAGGCCTTCTCAATTTAGGCTGTTTTTTTTTAAAATTCCACTGTTTAAAAACATCCAAAAACAGATAGCAACTCATACACGTCTAACCACTAAAAATAACGCTTACAGGATATATATATATATATATATATATATATATATATATATATATATATATATATATATATGTGTGTGTGTGTGTGTGATTAGTCTAAAAGTTATTTTAGTGGATACCTATACCTGAGTAGACGCTCTGTTTCGTGAGAGTGAAAAAACTTACATTGTTTTGATTGGTGACTTTTTTGCAGACGTAGCCAGACAAAATAATATATATATATATATATATATATATATATATATATATATATACTACAAAACCTTCTTAAAGGGGTCTGTTCGTTCTTTATATATATATATATATATATATATATATATTTTTTTTTTTCTTAGGTAAAAAGTTTGTTAATTCGTTTGGATATTCCAAGGAGCATGTAATCCAGAAAGCTCAATGTCAAACAAGAGCGAATATTAATTTGATTAAAATTTAAAAAAACAGACAACCTTAAGGGTCCATTGTTTATATTTTATTTCCTCGGGAAGGTGCTTTTTTCCTGGTTCCTCACATCACATTTCAAAGCATAAAAAATGGTTTTAAATTTACGTATTATTTTTATATGCTTTTGAGCGGGAGCTTTAAGTTGATGTAAGGTGAAAGAGAGAGGCGGAGGAGGATGACGAAAGATATGGTCAAAATTAGAGAAAAAAAGGTAGAGATAGGAATAGTTTAAAATCTATTTTTATTAAAAAACTTAAGATTAAGGGAAGCGTCAGGACCAGACATTGACCTATTTAATAAGTCATCTCATAGAAAACGAGACAAAGAGAAAAAAAAAGAAAAGATATGAGAAAGCAAATGGGGAAGCAGGAGTGGAAGAAAAATGTGGCGAAAAAGGAAAAGGAAGAATAAATTAACATAGATAGTCATATTGCAGTTAATTTCAAAAACACAGGTTAATATATTTTACAGTTAACGCTTATTTTAAATATTACCAACAAAATAATATATATATATTCAGTCCGGTAAATGTTATTTAATACTGTTGATTATAAACGGAGCATTTACTTAAATACTTGTATCTATAAAAACAATGGTAATCATAAAAATGTCTTTAAATAATTGTCGGAATTTGTCCATTTCATAATGTGTGACGTCATTTGTTTACATTTGATACGTCATGAGCAGTTATGAATGTAAGTGAGAGATTCATGGAAGATTGAAGTTTATAAGCAGTAAATTCAACCTTGCCAACAGAACTATCCTTAGTGGCCGAAAAGGTTAAGGCACGTCAGGCTATATGATGATTCCGTATAGGATACAGGTTCGAATCCTGTCGAGGACGAATATTTTCTATGAAAATTTCTCGGGCATTCAGGCCGGTAAATGTTATTTAATTCTGTTTATTATAAACAGAGCATTTACTTAAATACTTGTATCTATAAAAAGAATGTTAAACATCAAAATGTCTTTAAATATATATATATATATATATATATATATATATATATATATATATATATATACACAAATAAAGAGAAGGAACAAACGCCTTTAAGAGGGTTTTGTATATAAAAAGTTTTGAAATTCCTTAAGAATAACATTTTGTTCAATATAACCCTGTTTACTTCACCATATCTAAATTTTGTTTGCAACTGTTTGCCTGCTGTTAGTCATGTCTAAAATGCCATTTCATCTAAGACATGGGCTAATAACCCACCCACCCACATCCTCTGAACTTATTCATCATTTTCCCTTTTACCTTAGATCTGTCCATTGATTGTTTAATCCTACTTATTTTTATAAATTTTGAAATCAGGGTTTTCCCCTTCCTTTTAAACTTTCAAATCAGGTAATGATTTGTTTTCTAGGTTCCAAAACAAATCATTTTCCTCATAAGTTCATCTTAATCGCCCGATGAAGGAACATTATAGTTCCGAAACATGAAAGTCTTTGTGTAGCGATGTAGAATATTATAATTGTTATGGTTCAAGTTCCTTGTACCACGGTGATGGTCCAAGGTAGAACCAATGAAGAATAACTCGAACACAGGTATGGAATAACACAGATACATTACAAACAGAAATATATACAAAGAAGCTAAAAATGTTAGTAATAACAATCAGGTTAGGTTAGAGAGAACTATGTTGTCTCGACCAGTATCACTATTCCAGTGTCTTGCAGTAATCCTCTGACGCGACTCTGTCTCTGACTGACTCACACTCTGAACTCTGCTCCCTAACTACCTCCTGAGGCGCAGTATTTATGATGTCCGGAATAGTCCATTATTATTATGGGTAAGTTCCCATAACAATAATAAAGATATTATATATATATATATATATATATATATATATATATATATATATATATATATATATATATATATAATTTTTAACTTTATTTGCATTTGCGACAGAAATAATCTGTAAAAAACGTTATAAATTTAAATGTACCTAGTTTTAAGTATAGCTAAAATAACTAATGTGATTTCAGGCATTACTGTAAATCAGTTGGTAAATGTTTTCCGTGAACTACAAAATCGTATTAACCTTTGTATTGCTAATGTTGGAGGACATGTGGAAACTTAAATAACATTTCAATAAAACCTTAAAAAATATAGATTGACTTCTTTCTAAACGTTTTTACAAATTATTTCTATCGCAAATACAAATAAAGTGAACACGAACTTTATGGACACCCTGTATATATATATATATATATATATATATATATATATATATATATATATATATATATTTCGAATAACTTCTACGTCAAAATCTAATTTATTGATACTATGTTTAAAGTTCATATTTTTTGTCCCGTTTCTGTTGATTTCTGTGTCAGTCTTATTCGCTTAATTTTCCAATTGCAAGGAGGGAGTTCCATTCAGACAGCTTCTCTCCGGAGTCACTGATTCGTGAAGCAGATGCTTGCTTGTATCTTCGCTACAATCTCAAACTGTTCGAATCAAAAGTCAATATTGATCATCACCTCATAATCTTCATTTCCTACTTCCAACACGTACATCCATAAAACATACCTCGTTTAGTCAAACTCTGCCTTGAGTAGCTCTTCAAGCTTGTTATGGATAAACATCATTAGTTTAAAAACTTGTATATATATATATATATATATATATATATTTGTAGTTTTTTTGTGCCTGCAGTAGCTTGGTATATTACATAGCTCTTTAGGATATTGCTATTTAATGGGCAATCCGAAATCTACAGCTTTCAAGACATCAAAACAATGCAACATTTTTTTTATACCGTCAGTAAGTAAGAGGAGTAGATAGTCTCGCCTGTCGCCAGGTTCACATACCTCCATCTCTTTTGAACGGGATAAGAGGCTTTATCGAATAAATGCGTGCATTAACATCATCTATGTAATCTGGTTTTATAATAATTTAACCCCAAACAAGGGGATAAAGCCACCAAGATACAGGGGATTACTGAGCGTGAAAGAAACTGACAAAGGAATATTGAGGAGAAACGACAATAAAAGTACAGAGTTCAAGGAGATGAAGTATCGATTGATGGTGCATTTTTTTTCCAATTTTTGAAGTCGTTGTCGGGAAAGAAAGAAGACAGAAGAGAGTTCAATATGCGAGGAATTCAAGAGGAGAGAATATTAACATAGAACTTATTTAAATGTCATAGATAAAATACATTATTTTATTTAGGGTATTTCATCATTTCTTTTTCTTAATTTTAATAAAACAATTTAAAAAAAAAACATCACTCAGTTCTTTAAAAATTGTATAATTTCAAAATAATCACTAGCTTTGGGGAATTAAAAAGGAAAAATATTTGAAAAAAAAAAAATTCCAAACGAACACTTGAAATGCGTTTTACATTATTTTTTTTATTTTTTTAGCATCTTTAAGAAAGTTTGCGAATATTCCAAATGACCTTGTGGTTGATATTTGTTATCAAGATGATGAGGGATGGGGAGGGAAGAAAGCGATATCCAGAAGATGGCGAACAAAAAAAAAAAAAGGTCCAAGAAAAAGAACTGCTATAAATGGTGTAGCTGATTGCAATGAAAATAAAAAAATATCTTTTAAAATAAAGAAGATAGGGTATCGGGTGGGGTAATAAAGTTAAAATAGAAAAGATCACGTGAGAAATAAACAGAGAAAGAGCCAATGAAATGGTTGGATTTAAGGGGTAATTAAAAAAAATAAACGGAACCAAGTTCAAATTAACAATAAACAATTAAGCGCTTTGTAACGGAACACTGATTATTACATAATGGTCATTCTTTTCCAAATTAGGATATATTTACTTGCATTAATATTCCGATGGAACTTTTAAAAATATATACAGTGAATTGAACATTGTCTTGTAAATTGTAAGCGGTGCCGACATAAATTATTCTTTTATGTGATCATGTATCTCCGCGACCTCCTATTATTCGAAATTAAGAAATATACAAAATAATTAAATTGAACTAAAGTATCAAGCCCTGTTTCATCTCAAAGTGAAAATTTAGGAAACCTTTTTTAATTTTAATTTTAACAATTATATTATATAATTAATAATTATATAATAATTATATTTTAATTTTAATAATTATATTGTGGTTTTCGGCTCTTGTTTTTGAAACATAAGAACTCTTATGTAGCGAAGGAATCATATTTAAAAAAATAATTATATATATATATATATATATATATATATATATATATATATATATATATTACTTCAGTTATTATAAATGTTTGAACGTAAAACGGGGGCGCCCGTGATACTTTTACGCAACACCGCAAATTTTTACAAAACAAAAACCTTAACCTGGAAGAACTCGAGTTATTGAACTTAAATATTTTCGTTAGATCGAGCTTGAAGCTAAACTCATTCAGAAATATCTAAATTGACAACTGTATACAGAGATCTTATCGAATAGAAAATAAAGATGTTGACGTACCGCTCTATTTCAAACAAAAGGTTAGGAAGGAAACTTCCATCAGTACTTGAAAGAGCTATAACAGCTACCGAACATGAGAAAACTATTTACCTGAAAAATTGTATTAAGCAAAAGATGTTAGGAAATTTAAACCGAGAGAACCACTGGCTTCTGGATCTAGGAATACCAAATGTTCCCTTATAAAGAAACGGTTAGTATCACGATTACCATAATACCACTTCTTTGAATCAGTGTCGATAGTGACTTAATCATTTCTGGCCGTCGCTTCTATGTAGGCAAGTCATCACTTCTTCAATCCAGCTGATAGGCAATTCGGTCACCTTCTGTCTGTCTTTTCCGATCCACGTTGTGATTCTCAGATACTTTAATGAGGGGGAATCTTAAATAGATACATATAAAAAATATACGAATCTGTAGAGAGGAGGAAATAATTCCTAGAGGAACTGAGATTATGTCCATATTTCTGAGATGAAGTATTATGTACATTATTTTCATTATTCGGACTATTGTCCTCATCTTTGTCGCAATATTTATTACAACGTTTCGGCCGTTGTACGCTCCGGCGTTCTTCAGGTGGTTGGAATGTCGAACCGAACCCTTTATTTCAAGGACAAATGGCAGAGTGGATAAAGGCGTTGGTTAGATCCAGTGACAGGACCCAAAGAGTGTGAGTTCAATACCCAGTTAAGGCAGTGGAGAACTTGGAGAGGGGAATTAACAGGACAACTGACAACTGATATCCATTAAACATGGCACGTGGAACTAGAACAGTCTACCCCAGTGAGCGAAATAAAAGGTTCAGTTCGACATTCCAACCACCAGAAGAAGGCCGGTGCGTACAACGGCCGAAACGTTGTAATAGATATGGCAACAAAGATGTGGACAATAGTCCGAATAATGTAAATAGTGAACTGAGATTATCTTTCAGTGAACTGGTTTCTATTGCATTCTTTGCATTTATAAGAATGTTGTTTACTTTTCTTGTGTTATTCCTCCGTATCTTTTGCCATTCATGTCATTGCCACCCAGCCATCTCTCAACTGAACCAACGTCTTCCTGTGAATGCGGAGATGTTTACTAGTAACGATATCATAAGGCCTTGTTGTTTTGATTTTTATTCAAAATGTTAAATGTGAAGAAAGTGGTCGACACAAAAGGAAGGCAGTAGGACTCAGCGATCGAAACAACTCGATAAATAAAAAAAACAGGAACTGTTTGGAAAGAAACCTTGCATGTCAATCATATTCTCAACATTTCCCAAAATTAAATATTTTCAGAAGATTAATTAAAAATCAACTTTTAAAATGTCGAATATTTTATATCGATTATTTAAGTATATTTTTACATAAGTATCTTCGATTTTTAATGTGTCAATTCTACAAATCAGAAACTATGATCTGGAAATGGAAAAAGAAAAGTAGTAATGGCAGATACCCAGAAGCCATTTCGACTGATTGATTCATTTTCTACGGCTCATCAATGTTGAGGGTTATTAGAGATAATAATAATTTAATAATTGAATCTTACTATTTAACCCAAAATGGGGGGAGGGGTTTATTCAAAGCTTTTCCAGCGGTATTTGGATTTAAGTGAATATAACGAACCCGACGGGAATTGGAACTCGTCTTTCAGATTAACAAATTCAAGCCATTATCCATTGCACCACCCGCATATCCAAGCTTACAATACCTCGTATTCCAGATCTGTCACATATCAAGTCACTGGTCAATCTCGACGTTATTCAACTTCGGTGATCCGACGGACGGGATGTGGAATTAATAAATGCCAATCTCTTTCACATCGGTGTATGTATATATATATATATATATATGTATGTATATATATATATATGTATATATATATATATATATATATATGTATATATATATATATATATATATATATATATATATATATATATATATATATATATATATATATTACGCAAATCATTCATACGAAAAGCAGATAATGAAGTTAATGATATGGCAAGAATCACTCTCGCAAACAATTTTTAATAATAAAATACATTAACCTCGAATCCGTTAATGAAAGGTATGATCATTGTTTATAAATTAAAAAAGACCTGATAAAACCGGAATTTATAAACAAGGATCATACCATTCATTAACAGATTCGAGGTTAATATATTTTATTATTAAAAATTGTTTGCGAGAGTGATTCTTGCCATTTATATCATTAACTTCATTATCTGCTTTTCGTATGAATGATTTGCGTAATATAAATTGAACCCGCACCACATAATTGATATATATATATATATATATATATATATATATATATATATATATATATATATTAATGCATGTTTCATTAAATAATATAGACAAGTTTTGTCTATTTATTTTAAGTAAGTTCGTATATGTGTTGTTTGCTTTATTAAAATTGTCATCTTTGATAATGGCTTATGTAAGCCGAAAGCTTAGATTGGATTCAAACATGTGTCAATATGGTGTTTTCCTTTCGTCTTTCAATGATAATGTGATTAAGCTTATCAGACAATACGAAAGGAACTTACTTAAAATAAATAGACAAAACTTGTCTATATTATTTAATGAAACATGCATTAATGAAAAATTGCTGCCGAAATATACACAATATATATATATATATATATATATATATATATATATATATATATAGAGAGAGAGAGAGAGAGAGAGATAGAGATAGAGAGAGAGAGAGCAAAGTGTGGGAGAACGAACGGTAAGATTACAGCGTTCAGAACATTAATTTAAAAACAGTGCTCAATACACAAAGTAGAGCCGTCAATATTTATTTATCTTGTGCAGCGTTACATTAGAACATCCACTACAAAATTGTACATTTTTGTTTCAACGTCAAAAAAAAGGAAAACCTTTTTTAGATGTCTCATCAGGTGGGGAATTACGGTATAACGCCGTTATTTATATTATATTTTTATATATTTGACGTTGAAACAAATATGTACACTTTTGTAATGGATATGTGTATGTTCTAATGTAACACTGCATAATATATATATATATATATATATATATATATATATATATATATATATATATATATATTAAAAGCACTATATATATATATATATATATATATATATATATATATATATAAAGTTTCAACTGGTAAGTTATCTTAGGATACGAAATGATAAACGTGCTTTCATTGAAAGCTCGAGTCTCGACTTACAACTTTCTTTTTCTATTTTCTATTTTGTTCCATGTAAATATTAGTAGAATTCGAAAATAAAATTTCCAATGACATTATTCTCATAATTTGTATGAAAAATGATCTTAGTGACCAATTCAGACAGCAATTTTAACTTTCATATATTTAATCAAGCGAAATGAATTATGAGCAACGTTGTATTTAATCAACGCTATATGGTTCTTAAAAGTCAAAATCATTATTTGTCTTTTTCTACATTAGCTTCATGGTTTAAAAACCAGTCTCGAAGAAGCGGTTTTGAATGGAGCATTATTATTTATAGCTTGCCAACCTACGGGTGTATCTGCTGGTGTAACAACAGGGTAGCTGAGAATAGTGAACATTTTGGGGAGCGATTTTGTTTTGGTTTGAAAGGGTTAAAACAAAAATAAATAAAAATTCCCACAGGCTAGAAAACTGTATTGACTCAAATCTGTGAATCAAAGTGTTTAAATTTGAGAATTGTCATGATTATATCTATGGGGGCAGAAAATCGGAGGTTGCAGGTATTGAATTAGGACGGTTATTTATAAGACCGCTTTAAACACGACTAGTACAGTCGATTTAATCTTGTGCTAGGGATCCGGTAGACTGATTGGATACATCTTTTGCAGTATCTGAGCAACACAACGTGGGTCTGAAAAGACAGACAGAAGGTGAGTGAATCGCCTATCAGCTGGAACGAAGACGTGATGACTCGCCCATAGAAGCGATGGCCAGAAGTGATTAAGACACTACCGACACTGAGTCAAAAAAGAAGTGGTATTATGGTAATCATGATACTAACTGTTTATTTATAAGGATACATTTGGTATTGCTAGAAGGAGCAGCCAGTGGCTCTCTCGGTTTAAATGCATAACATCTTTCGCTTAGTACAATTTTTCAGGTAAATAGTTTTCTAAAGTTCGGTAGCTGTTATAGCTCTTTCAAGTACTGATGGAAATTTCCTTCCTAACCTTTTGTTTGAAATAGAGCGGTATGTCAACATCTTTATTTTCTATTCGATAAGATCTTTGTATACAGCTGTCAATTTAGATATTACTGAATGAGTTTAGCTTCAAGCTCGATCTGACGAAAATATTTAAGTTCAATAACTCGAGTTCTTCCAGGTTAAGGTTTTTGTTTTGTAAAAATTTGCGGTGTTGCATTTAATGTTCAAACATTTATTATAACTGAAGCAATCTACCTATCTATATAGAGATAGAAATATTTGCCATAATCTATAATTAATTCATTGAGTCTGAAAGAAACCTCAACAGAATGCAGAAAGCACTGGTCAGCCGTTTCGTCCTATATTTGGGACTCATCAGCAGTGCGCATCCACTACCAGGAATTGAAACCCGGACAGTTACGATATCGGACGAAGAGGTAGAGAATTAGACTCGATATAGCGCCGCTCTTCATAAATTCCGTTGTGTAACTCATCCGAATTTCCGTTACCCATAGGACTGTGCTCCGACGAGAAACGACTACTATCTACAAGCCGGCACATCCACAGCATTAGAAGCAATAATATACAAGTGATATAAATTATTAGGAGGATTTGAGATAATAATAATTAAGTAATTCATCGAGTCTAGAGGAAACCTAAACAGAATGCAGAAAGCACTGGATGGCCGTTTCGTCCTATAGGAATACCAAATGTTTCCTTATAAAGAAACGTTTAGTATCACGATTACCATAATACCACTTCTGTGACTCAGTGTCGATAGTGTCTTAATCATTTCTGGCCGTCGCTTCTATGTGGGCAAGTCATCACCTCTTCATTCCAGCTCATAGGCTATTCGATCACTTTCTGTCTGTCTTTTCCGATCCACGTTGTGGTTCTCAGATACTTTAATGAGGGGAATATTAAATAGACACATAGAAAAAATATACGAATCTGTAGAGAGAAGGAAATAATTTCTAGGTGAACTGATATATATATATATATATATATATATATATATATATATATATATATATATATATATATATATATATATATATATATACCAATGCCACTAAGACGTAAGGAGTTTATTGGTTATGGAAGAGAATGAGAATACGAGCAGCCAGGGTTCCTGTCGGTTGAACTTCATAAAATCTTTCACTTAATATAATGTTTCAGGTAAATAATTTGTTCAAGTTCAGTAACTATTATAGCATTTTCAAGTACTGGTAAAAGTTTCCTTCCTAACTTTTTGTTTGAAGTAGTGCGGAACGTCAACATCTTTATTTTCTCAATGGTTGAGGTATTCGGCACTGTCCAGGTGTACATGGCTCCAATTGTATAACCGCACCCCCATGAATACCCTCCCACCTGTCTGCGGCCCCGCTTGCATGCATTATACGTTGGTATATTTAGCTACTCCGCCACTCATATTTTTACGAATCTTTCGAAAGTCTTTGATTCTTCTTAATAAAGGAATTCTATCGATAGGAAAACTTCCTGTGTGGTCATCGCTCGGGGTTAAATTGTTTCAATGTTTTAGATATTTAGTAAATTTCCTATGGCCGTAATACATTTCAAATAGTATGGCATTGTTCACAAATCCAAAAATCAAACAAAAACAGGGATGAAGTGTTTACTGTAAAGCGGGGTTTAATAAGAGGTTCTTCGAGAATTTTCTTTTTTAATGCTTCAATAATCCTTCTCAAAAAATCTTTGGATCAAAAGTTGTTCGAATGCCAATTTAGGATGGTATCATATGAAGAGACTATTGGGTAAATGGCAAAAGCCGATTTTGGACCTAGTTTGTCGCAGATTTCATCCACTGAACTTAAATAAACTATACCAGACATTCACGCAAGACAATTTGTGTGTCATATGTAATTTACATGGCAAATTTGGAAAACATCGGATGAAAACCCAGGGAGTTATCGCCGAAAAATGTTTTTTTTTTTAAGTTTTTCGTGGTTATTCTTTATACGCGGGGAAAGCGAGCAGGAGTAGAATCGCATTATTTTATTTTTTCATGATGGCAATTTTATTGTTTAAAGAAAATCAGATAAAAAAATGAGGAAGTTATTCAAGTTTTTATTTGAAATAGTGCGAAAAAGGCGATTTTTTTCACAATTCTTTGCAATTTTTGTGTGAAGCTAATGTCGCAGGAAAACTATCAAGTACTCTACAGAAACCTCGTAACATGCGCTATTATTTTCATTAAATGAAAAGAAGATCAACTCATCCAATAAAAATTTTTGTTCACCTGAAACTTTGCCTTGATTGTTTCAGAAAGTCGTACTCACCTTCAGTTTTATCGATTCTTCTACCAAACCCGAGGGAGTTGGATAGTGTAAACGTTGTCTTAACATGTTTAAATAAATATGCAACATGTGTGTACAATCTTATTGCAATCTGTGGAGAATTGCGTACGCGCATAAATAACATACACACAAACAGACAGTCACACACACACTGGCACAAACAGACTGACACACACAGGTAACTTCTAATTTATAGGTATTGATTATTTTCTATTCGATAAGATCTATATATACAGTTGTCAATTTAGATATTTCTGAATGAGTTTAGCGCCAAAATTGATATCCATAGATATGTCTAGATCTGACGAGATTATTTATGCTCAAAGCGTTGATTTTTTCCAGGTAAATGTTTTTGTTTTGTATCAATTAGAAGTGTCGTTTAAAAGTACGACGGGCAACCCCTTTTTACGTTCGTTCAAACATTTATTATAACTGATAATTATAAATTATTATAACAAATCCATACACTGAAGTAATACATACATATATATATATATATATATATATATATATATATATATATATATATATATATATATATATATATATATATATATATTTATTTAAATAAAAAGAAAGAACAGTAAGATATGTAATCCGGTGTACTTATTGATATTTTTATTTTTTACAGATTAGTGCTCAATGTAAATTTACAGACCATTAATATTATAAATTATCTAATTTAAAATATTTTTTTTTCATTACACAATAATAACCATGTTTCAAAAATGGAAGCTAAAAGCTTCGAATTTAATTAGTTTCATTTCATCCTCAAGCGAATTTTGGAGTAACTTATTTTTTAAATTTACAGAGTTTTAACTGTAAGGGAAATTCATAATTTACGATTACCAAGGATATAGAGAAATCCAATCATTCAGACAAGGGGTGGTAGCGTGTTCATTTTTATTAACTTTTGTTGTATCAGTTATTTGTTACGTCCGCAAAAGCGGTTGAGTTTAGGTATGGGTGGGGATGTATTTTTCAACGAATTCTGACAACCGTTCAATTCATGTCGTCTGGGTTTTGGTTTTTTTTTTTTAAATGTTATTGTTAACGGCAAAAATTATTTCGGCATTTGTTCTATTTGTATACTTAAAGATTTTTGGGGGATGTTTAGGTTAGAATACGTTTTATTCAACTACAGTTTTAAAATATTTTCACTTTTAATTTTTAATAGACTATATTTCTTTTTAAAATAAGTAAATGTAATAGAATTACTTACAGTATATAAAATTACTTTTCCATATCAAATATAAGTATGTATATTACCAGGTCACATTATTATTTTTTTTTAATTTTATTTTTAAAAAATATTATTTGTCGGCAAATTTAGCTATTTCATTTCTCTGATTCAGTAAATTTTTATTTTTAATAAACTTAATAATATATAATTTGTCATGTATGCACAAAGGACATGGGTCATTTAATGACCTACATATTCTAGCTTTTCTTATTAAGTTCCATTTTACTGTAGTTGTTTTATTGTATAAAATTGAATCCAATAAAACACCTACAGTAAAATGGAAGTTAATAAGAAAAGCTAGAATATGTAGGTCATTAAATGACCCATGTCCTTTGTGCATACATGAGAAACTATATATTACGAAGTTTATTAAAAATAAAAAAAATACTGAATCAGAGAAATGAAATAGCTATTTTTTGCCGTCATTGTCAAAAGTTTGCCTTATATAATAAAAATTAATTAAAAATGCGACCTGGTAATATACATACTTATAATTGATATTAAAAATGAATTTTATATAATGAAAGTAATTCTATTACATATACTTGTTTTAAAAAGAAATATACTCTATTAAAATTAAGAGTGAAAATATTTTAAAATTGTAGTTAAATAAAACGTAGTCTAACTTAACATCATTTAAAATTGTAGTTAAATAAAATAAAACGTATTCTAACCTAAAAATATAAAATAAAACGTATTCTAACCTAAACATATCTCTCAAAGTACTTCTGACACTAAAAAGAAGCCAACAAAACACTTAAAGTAAAATTGAAATTAATAAGAAAAGCTAAACAATGTAGGCCAATAAATGATAAATTTTACTGTAAAAGATGTTTCCAAAGAATAGATTAATATTTTGGTAAATGTTCATTTCTTTCAATCCTGGTTAATTTTCCTGGTACTTAATATAATGATGAATATAAACCCGAATGGTTTTTATAGACCATTCTTCTGTGGCAAATAGTTCTAAATTCTTCAGATTCAATGGCTTCTCTATTAGAACAATAGTTTCAATTCCTGCCAGAAAATGTTCGATTGGATTTAGGTTAGGCATTTTTTTTATTCAAAAATGTGGACTATTTCATTTCTGGGATCATACGTTTATATGCGAGATAGGTGTCAGGAACAGTGAAACAATTCAGATACCTTGGTATGATTATGAACGATTATGACTTTAGAATATAAATACTTTCAAGAGCAACACAAATAATGTCAACGAGAGCCAAAATAAAAATCATTTCTGTTGTGTAGGATCCACCTAATCTGCATAGGTGACTACCAACTATATAAATAATGGTTGGTACCGGAAGAGGAGGAGGAATCACGAGATCCAACTAGAGACTCTGATCGACTGCGACTAGTCAACACATTCTCCAGGAACGTCTTCTCAGAAAGATACAGAAATACTATATGTACTTATTGTGTACACTTTCTTGTTATAATACATTCTTGTTCTAAGTACATTTTGTGTTGCGTTATTATTCCATGCATTAGTCGAGATTCAACAATGAGTCAAGACTCAACAATTTCGAAAGACAGGAACATCATCTTCCTAAACACAACGTTGTGTGCAGTGTCCTTCTCAATAATTCTGTAGTTCTGTGAATCTTGGACATTAGCAGCAGCATTACAGCAGAGAAGCCAATCACTGGAAATGAGATACTGCAGAAATATAGTAGGCCTCATTATAAATGCCGCCATGCGAAACAGAATCTGACATGAATGAGGCCCGTTTGAAGACCTAAAATCCACCGGAAGAAAGACAACTTTGAAACGGTAGGGAACTAAAAAGGCACTAGAATCAGAAAGAAACTGTTGAAATTTCAAGAGAACATAATGAGGAAAGAAGGCCTTGCGAATTTGATATTCAGAAGACAGATTAAAGGCAAGAGAAACAGAGACTTTATGCGAAAAGCTAACGAGCTTGTGTAAACGGTTGGCAGAAGAAAGTATTAGGATAGATAGCAAAAAGTCAAGTTTCTTAAGATTAACAAATGAAAAGAATTTGTGAAGATCTATGGTAGTAGATTTCCTGCACATTTCTATAAATATTTTCTGGTAATTATTCTTAGATTTACACTTTAGTGACTCGACTTCACGAATGTAAACGCAGAACTAGATTTTTAGCTAATCTTAAGCATTTAACTGCTGAATCTACTATATATATATATATATATATATATATATATATATATATATATATATATATATAATATTAGTGGTCAATGTATATATATATATATATATATATATATATATATATATATATATATATATATATATATAGTATATACATACATACATATATATATATATATATATATATATATATATATATATAAATTCCCAAGAGGATAGAATCCAGGTGGAACTCAATGTCTAGGTTAGAGTAAGAATATAATATAAAAGGCTCAAACATAATATGTTACATTGGAATCGAATTTGAATTTGTAGGTCTGATGAATTGGATCGTAATTACGATTCCAATGTGATAAATTATAACAATGGAATATTAGTTTTTGAGCCTTTTATATATATATATATATATATATATATATATATATATATATATATATATATATGAAGTGGAGAAAGTCGGACAAATATTATTATTTACAAAAATAAATAAGCAAAGCCACGACGTTGGGTGTAATAGAGAGGGCGTAGGAGTAGGTTGAAGAAGCAGACGGAGAAGAAGGGGGACGAGTTGAAAGCAAGGGTATTCCAAATGTATCGGTGTGGGGTTGAATGAAATGTACATTAATTTTATTTATTTATGCAGCCTTATATGTGCTTAAGAAGAATTTTCTAATATGTAAGTAAGGACTTAAGACCTCGGATTTCTGTTTTAAAAGATTATTTGGATCCGGAAATATATTAATTGATAATTTTTCCTCTTGGCAGAGGTTACAAATATTGTTGATCTTGTTGTCAGCACTTGTCTTTTTTAAACAAATTTCCACCTTAAAATCTATCATATATATATATATATATATATATATATATATATATATATATATATATATATATTTAAATACTATTATGTATATACATATAAATGTTTGTTTTTAAATGAATGATTTAATACAGTTTCAAAAGAATAAATTCTTTAAATTTTAAAGATGACTATTAATAATCAGATTCTATAAATTTCTTTTTCTATGTACCGTGTCCCTCTAGGACGTATGCGATCACGGTTCTACACCAAATTTTTCTCTTTTTATCCCTAAGCAGCGTTTGTCCCTTTGCCAAGACTTCTCACCCTCGTTCTGCCATCTATTCACATACGCTTGTCCGGTAGGTGACCCGCGATATTTCCTTATTTCTTTTGCCTTCACTATGCTTTCTAATGGTTATGTTTTCCAAACCTGCCTTCCTCTCCACGTGGGCAAGGCATTCCAGCTGTCTTTTCTTGATTCAAATTTCTTCTTTTTTCATTTTCTTAAGAATTCTTCCTTAGAACCATATTTCTATATGCATCATCTACGGCAGTAAATGCTGGAACTCTGCAGATGAAGAACCATATTTCTGTTTCATCTTTCTTTTTATCTGTCGGGAGTTTGTCCAGAATTCAATGGTACACAAGATGGCTGATAGCAACCCAGGATTATTTTCCTAGTTTCTAATGAATGTTACTTACTAATTTGTTTAGATTTTCAAAAAAGTTATCTTTCCCTATTTCAGTGAGCGTTTGTATTTCATCTTGCTCAAAAAACGCGGAGAACTACACAAATTGTAAAGCCAACATCACATAAAAACTTCCAGCAGTTGCAAGAGAAAAAACGAATGGCATAGAAGGGCAGAATAAAAAAATAATATTATAATCAAGATGGTAACTTTCCATAATGTTTTACACAAAATATTTAGATCGAATCTTCCATGAGTAATAGAAAGATCGATAACAGTTAGTAGACATGTGAAGTCCAATTTCTTGTAAACATTTTTTAAGCAGAATGATGTTACAAATTTCAATCGACAGTAACATGAAAGCCTCGGACAATTAATGTTGAACATTTTCTGTACAGAAACGGACAAATTCAACATTGTTATTACAACTGAAACGAAAACCTCTCATGGTTTTGTACATTACTCTTTTATTAATTAATTAAAGAGAAAGTCGGATCACCATTAGTGTAATCAGAATAATGGAATGCTTATAAATGCGATTTAATTATAAAATTAAAAAACGTCAAATGAAAAATATGGAATTTGGCATCTACAGCTAGTGGCGAGCTATTTATGAAAAGAAAAAAACAAACAAACAGGAAAGAAGATTATTTATTCCACTATGTAATCGACATTAAGTAAGCTTAGAGAAAAACTTGATGTAGTCAATGAGGAAAGACAGTACCGCTCCAAAACACTTTATCACGGAAGAGGCCTGCCTAGAACATCAACATGAAATAAACCTAGCATCAAAAAGAATTATGCAGCTAACTGAGCCATTAGTCAGCCAACCACCCTGTCTTTAATGAAGAAGGAAAAATTGTATTCAGAAGGTATATATATATATATATATATATATATATATATATATATATATATATATATATATATATATATATATATATATATATATATATATATATATATATATATAAAAAATAAAATAAACATTTTTACGTTTAACATTTTTTGTTTGTTTTTATAGATACAAGTATTTAAGTAAAAGCTCTGTTTATAATAAACAGTATTAAATAACATTTACCGGCCTGAATATCCGAGAAATTTTTATAGTAAATATTCCTCCTTCGCCAGGATTCGAACATGCATCCTATACGGAAGCGTCATATAATCTGACATGCCTTAAAGCTCGCCCACAAAGGATCGTCCGATTGGCAAGGTCAAATTTACTGCTTATAAACTTCAATCTTCCATGAATCTCGCACGTACATTCATAACTGCTCGTGGCGTATGAAATGTAAACAAATGACGTCACTCATAATATATATATATATATATATATTTATATATATTATGAGTGACGTCATTATCACTTGACAAGACACAAGAAGTGTTGAAATAAAATGGCTACTTTTGTCGTGATTTTATAACATATTTATGTTGTAATTTTTCAAATAAATAATTATATATATATATATATATATATATATATATATATATATATATATATATATATATATATATATCCATGTGAATTCAGAACAAATAGAATCCAATTCAGAAGTTCATAAAATCCAATTTAAAAGAGGGCTCAGTACAAAAGTAGAGCAACATTATTTATTTGTGATATTACAACAAAAACACGTAAAAAGCCTGCACAAATGCAATCCTGGTTGGATGTGTATTAATACGTCTTATCAGGTGTCAGTAAATAACTGGTCAGTAGACAATTTATCGAGATTTATAAAAGACATACAACCTCTTTTCACGAGAAAATGAAGAAACATAAAGTATATACATATATATATATATATATATATATATATATATATATATATATATATATATATATATATATATATATATATATTCAATTTTACGACTGAGAAGCCACTACAATAAAAATTTTCAAATGTTTATTGCATTCGTACAAGTACTTACTTTTCCAGACATAAAGTATATAAAAACAGTGCAAATGTTCTCTGAGTCCGATCCGACCTTCTGAATATATATATATATATATATATATATATATATATATGTGTGTGTGTGTGTGTGTGTGTGTGTGTGTGTGTGTGTGTGTGTGTGTGTGTATAAAAGTGAACATTGAAGTCAACACTTAGAGGCAACTGGCTGTTTCATGCTAGACACAATCGTCAGCCTGTCGCCTCTAAGTGTTGACTTCAATGTTCACTTTTATATTTACACACGTTCTATCACTGATATTGAACACTTTATCCCATAAATATAGCACACCTGAAGAGTATATGTCTTCATATATATATATATATATATATATATATATATATATATATATATATATATATATATATATATATATATATATTAGAAAAAGATTAAATTTTGAAGAGTCAACTAAAAATTGAAGGTTACATGTCTTTTTCAAAACTAATATACAAATTCCCTTCCCACTAAAGGAATTTTCTCTTCTTGAAGATTTTATCATATATTTAATAATAATAAATAAAATATAATCTTTGAAAATGGCTAAATAATATAAAATTCCCTTAAATATAGCATCCAACTATATGAAACCCCACAATCAATCAAACCAAACGTACTGTCATTTTCAATCGTTTGAATATCCAACGAGAAATCATTCAAAGAGACTTCCTGTCGGCCCTTCTGTCCTGCCTGTCCTTAATTCCCCTTTTCTTATGAACTAAACAGTAATAACTATGGATACAAAGTAAAATAAAGAAAGTGTTTAATCACCAATTCTACATGGATGATAGCAAACAATTTTACAAAGTCAACGATGAGTTACTCGTTACTGTAGAAATATATCATGAAGACATCGGAATGGATTTCGGATAAGATAATTATGTAAAAGTAACATTCAAGAAAAAGAGAATTACAGAATGATACTCAATAGATTTAGATGTTGTCAAAAAGATTAGGGAACTGGAACAAGAAGAAACCTATAAATACTTAGGAGCCAGCAAGGAGATGGAAAATAGCATACAGAAATGACGGAGAGGGTAAGAAAAGAATATTAGAGGTGTTTGCGTTTGATGTTAAATACCGAGTTTAATTCACAAAACATAATATCAGCTATAAACATTCTGACCGTTCTTATGGTGCAATACATTTTCAACACTCTTAATTGGACCAAAACTGATATTAAGCGAATTGATGTTAGAACGAAAACTTTCTTTTTACTTGCCTCTGCATTCGTAATCCTAAGGCTGGCGATAATTGTCTGTATGTGCCAAGATTCGATGGAGGCAGACGATTAGTTCAGCTGGAATTGTCTTACAAAACAACAACAGTCTACAAAGATACATAGTAACTACAGAAGATTGGATGATGACCTGTGTCAAAGAACATTAAATAAATAAAAAAACATTATTCTGTAATAAAGGAAGCCAACAAATTCAAATGTGACTTTCAAGTGGGTTAAGAAGTGCACATAAACCATAATGCACCTTCTGCAGCGGCAAAGAACCTAAAAAAAGTAATAGCAAATGCAACGTACTAAATGCAGAAACGATCACAAGATAAACCTCTTGATGGTCAATACTCTGCCCTTACCAAACAAGCTGATGTAATAAACACCAGACGTACCAGTGTTTACGTAGTGCAGAGTTAAAAGCTGAAGCCGAACGTTTTATTTCTGCTGCACAGAACAAATGCTTGTTAATAAGAAATTATCAAGCACACATTCTGAAAAACTGTGTTGATCCAAAATACTAATTATGTGATAAATAATCATGAAAAAATGTCCATCCTGCATGAGGTTACACAGGATATAAAACAAGGCATGATAAATTGGACCAATATCTGCACTGGAACATATGCAACTGTTACGGGAAGGAAACTGCAAGATAATGGTATGAACATCACCCAAACTCGGTTACAGAGATAGAACCTGTAAGAATTTTATAGGACTATATCCATAGAACAATCAAAGTTAATCACCCAGGCATCGTGGTCATAGACAACGAAAAAAGAATGGGCTTTCTTATTGAGATGGCAGTCCGTGCAGGTTGTAATGTATCTTGAAGATCGTTCAAAAAACTAGCAAAATACAAGGATCTTCAAATGGGAACCTCAAAAAAAAAAACTGGTACATGGGGACATCAATAATTCCAGTTGTAGTTAGAGTCCCAGGATTGATTGAAAAATCTTCCAATAGACTCATTGAAGTGATTCCTGGTAGCCATTACTTTAACTAAATAGTAAAATTATACACACAATACAGCTCTCGCGATCTGTAGCCATAATTTTGACAATAGAAAGTCTACTTCCGATCTTGTCGCAAAATGCAAAAATGGTGGAATTGAGACCTTGCTGTTGCAGTCACAACTTCGCTGAGTTGGTCATGCTGCAAGAAGGTGGGACGACAGAATACCGAAAGTCCCCATGTATAGCCGGCTTGACAGTGGTGTAGGTATAAACACAAGTTTAAAGAGCAACGTCTCTCAGCTGTCAATATGCCACGTACTAACTTCGAGTGAGTTAGGCTGCATAGAAATAACTGTAAATATTGATACCATAGTGTTATCAGGCATTTGAAAATCAATCGCTCTGTCCCGAGAACCTCGCTGTTGCACAATATGTGGAATTGCATGCAAAGCACTGGCGGGACTGAAGTCTCACATACGACATAAACATAAAACTGAATGATGTTGTCGGAGCCTCATGCGTTAAATCGACGGGAGAGTCCATCATATATATATATATATATATATATATATATATGAAAATTTCATATTTCGGCTATACAATTAGCCATTTTCAAAGATTATATTTTAACTGTTAAAATAAGAAATAGTTTGTTGTTTGTATATTTTATAAAATGTTTTCCTTTTTTACCGTGTTTTCAAAGCGCTAGGATAAAAAGAACATTCAGACAGTTTTTATATAATTTATCATCCGAAAAAAAAAAGTTATTAGATCTCATGAGAAATTGTATAAAAAACTAAATAAAAGCACCTTGTTTGTCGTTTTCAATGAAATGTGAACGAAAGAAGGATTGCTGCTTGAACACACACACACACACACACACATACACACATATATATATATATAATTATTTATTTCAAAATTATAACATAAATATGTTATAAAATCACTACAAAAATAGCCATTTTGTTTCGATACTTCTCGTGTCTTATCAAGTGATGATGTTGAATGCAGAAGAAAGCTTGATTCTACACTCAAAATCATCACTTGAAAAGACACTTGAAAAGTGTTGAAACAAAATGGCTATTTTTGTAGTGATTTTATAACATATTTATGTTATAATTTTCGAATAAATAATTATATTTGCTCTACTCTGTATTGAGCACTCTTTTAAGAATAGTATTTGTTGGTTATTGAAATTTATTCCGTATACACCAATCCTATACTTGTATGTATATATATATATATATATATATATATATATATATATATATATGATCATCAAGAAGAAAACCTTAAAGATTCATTTCTGTTATAATTTATTTGGTAAATATCTATGTATTCATCTCTTCAAACCGAAATATTTTATTAAATGGTTTTTCTTCTTGATTATTATTATTATTATTATTATTATTATTATTATTATTATCCTCTGTGGTTTACATTGAGCTCTTCCTGGATTAATATCCTCCTTGGAATTCTCCTTACCAATCACAAATTCATGATATATATATATATATATATATATATATATATATATATATATATATATATATATATATATATATATTTGTGTGTGTGTGTGTGTGTGTGTGTGTGTGTGTGTGTGTGTGTGTGTGTTCATGTATCCATTTTAATTGCCATTTTGTGAAGGCTGGCCAAGTCAAAAATATTAATGAATTTCAATCTCGATTGTACTCATTCCCTTAACGAAGAATATGTTGGCTGTGCCCAGTCCTTCCCTGTCGGTGGATCAATATTTGAGCTCGGCAGTATTTTTGGTAAAGGTCAGAGAAAGGTCATGGCTGTAAACGTAGTTGAAGCATTCGAAGTTTGTCGATTTCAGATAACGTTTTAATGGATTGATTAAAGAATTTGAAAAAAATATATGTCTTGGTGGGGAAACAACAGTGGAGTAATTAGAAAAATGGAATAATTAGAAAAATATTTTAATTACAAAAAGTGAAATGAAAGGAAAATGTCGTAATATGGACAGGTGGCAAATGGGGTCTGCGGGTATACAGGGTGGCGTGCGAAATATGTGAAAGGGGGAGGAGAGAAAGAGGAACAATTAGAAGAAGAAAAAGAAGAAGAAGAAGAAGAAGAAGAAGAAGAAAAGAAGAAGAAGAAGCAGAAGAGGAGGAAGAAGAAAAGAAGAAGAATAAGCAGAAGAAGAAGAAGAATCAAAAACGGAAAGGAATGAAAAAGATAGAGAAATTAAGAAAGAAAAGATGGTAAAAAGAAGAAAATAGAAAGAAGATATAAGCAAAAATAAGATGAGAAAGAAAACGTCGACGACGACGCCGACTGTAAAGATGTCTAAAAAGCAGGCAAAAAAAAAAAGAAATAAAGAAGAAATAGAAAAAGAAAAATGAAAAATAGAATAAGGGTATAAAAAGAGACGATAAGAAAATATAAAGTGGTCGATAAAATAAAGAAAAAATACAACAAAGAAGTAAATATAAAAAAGAAAGAGAAAACAGATTCTGAAATGAAAAACAAAGAAAGCAAAAAAAAGGTAGAAAAGAAGAAAAAGTGAAGGTAAAAAGAAGACATAAAGAGAGTATAAAAGAAGAAAAAAAAGAAGATATGAAAGGACAAATAAGGACGGTAAAACAAAGAATATTACAAGTAAGAATAGAAGAGGAAGAAGTTAAGAATATTGTGAAGACGTTCACTAGGAAAATATGATAAAAAAGCATAACAAGAAAAAAGAAAATGAGAAAAATTGATAAAGAAGAAAATAAGACGTGAAACAAGATGGCGACGAGAATGAAGAAAGACATTTAAAAAATCTACAGCCATGTTAAATAAAAAGGGAAAAAATAAATGAAAACATGAAGGAAAGATGAACGAATAGATGAAGGAAAAATGAAGGAAAAGATGAAGGAAAAAATGAATGAAAAGGTGAATGAAAGATGAAGGAAAAGATGAAAGAAAAAATGAAGTAAAGGATGAATGAAAAATGAATTATAAGGTGAATGAAAAAATGAAAGAAAAGATTAGGGAAAAGATGTAAGAAAGATGAAGGAAGAGTTGAATGAAAAAATGAATGAAAAGATGAGGGAAAAGATAAAGGAAAGATGAATGAAAACATGAAGGGAAAGATGAAGGAAAACATGATGGAAAATATGAATGAAAAGATGAAGGAATAGATGAAGGAAAAATGAAGGAAAAGATGAATGAAAAAATGAAGGGAATGATGAATGAAAAAATGAAGGAAAAGATGAAAGAAAGATGAAGGAAAAGATGAAAGAAAAAATGAAGTAATAAGATGAATGAAAAAATGAAGGAAAAGATTAGGGAAAAGATGAAGGAAAGATGAAGGAAAAGTTGAAGGAAAAAATGAATGAAAAGATGAAGTAAAAGATAAAGGAAAAATGAAGGAAAGATGAAGAAAAGATGAATGAAAAGATGAAGTAAAGGATGAATGAAAAAATGAATGATAAGATGAATGAAAAGATGAAGGAAAAGATTAGGGAAAGATAATGGAAAGATGAAGGAAAAGGTGAAGGAAAAAAATGAAGGAAAAGATGAAAGAAAAGATAAAGGAAAGATGAAGGGAAAGATGAGTGAAAACATGAGGGAAAAATGAAGGAAAAGATGAATGAAAAATTCAAGGAAAAGATGAAGGGAAAGATGAATAAAAACAATAAAAGGAAGAAAACAGCGGAGAAGACGACAAGAAGAAGAAAAGCATCGTAGAAAGAAAAAGGCGCTATCTAATTGTAGAAATATGAATAAAAAAAGAATGAATGAATCAAAAACAAGAAGCATAATCTTTGTGAAGGAAAACAGATAATTTTCGTAAAGGAATTTTAAAATAAAAATAATAGTAAAATACTAGGACTCGAAGACTGAATCTCTTCCAGGCAACAGGAATTGGTTGTCGTGGAAAACGAAGAAGGATGTCTTTTCTATGTTCACCCTGCAGAATCAAAGAGTCAGTCATGACAGAGTCTTTGGTAAATGAGATTTTTGGATGACGGAGAAGGAATTGAGAAATAAATTCAAGATATGATGTTACGTAGATTAGTTCGCGGTTAAACTTAGACTTGAAGAGGTTAATATTGTAGTGATCGAACAAGAATCATCTTGGGAGTCTGTTTCACAAAATAGCGACTCTTTAGAAGAAGCTGTTCGTATAGAATCTCCTTCGTACCAAAAGGAATATGAAGAAAATTCAGAAATTCGCCCCTGTAAATATGGCATGTCGGCTATTAGCTGTAGATGTATAAATTAGTGGAATTTACGAATGTAGTTGACCAAAACATTTTCCATAGAAATAGCGGTAAAGTTGCAACAGGCTTGCTAAGTTGTATCTGTCTGAAATGGTTATACGTTAGAAATGTCTACAAGAACTCAGGATGGAAAGAGTAGACTGGGCAGCTCCAGCCCGGATATGATAGCGATGCTTTTTTTCATCGCTTATAAAGGTAGGTCAAGGTAGGTGGAGTTATGTAGATGCTGGAGTTGTATAATGACTGGATATTTTCCCATTCTCTTTAGCAATGTATCGTATATATGTATTCCAGCTGCGATCTCAGGGTGACTTGAGCCTTAAAAGACGTTGAAAGCAGGAACTTCATTAAGATCGTTGAGATTTTAGGGTCAGCTCGCTGATGATGAAAATTTATTTGCTTGGATTTTGAAGTATTGAATATTAAACACAAAAATTTACCACCAGTGAGCTGTTAGGTCTAAGTCAGATAAAGGATCGGCGTCGGGAACTAGTCATCTGGATTTTTAAAGGTGAACCACGTCTGACAAATTGGCAAATGAGAAACTGAAAGTAGAAAATGAAAAAAATACCAGGTTACTTCTATTGCATCGATGGAGACTGTATAAAAGGTTGTCATGCCAATAATACTTGGAACACATGGATCTGTAACATAAACATTAGAAACGATATGGGTGAATCAGACTTTTGACAATTGATGGAAACTGTACAGGACATATAGCCTTCAAAGATACTGAAAAATGTCCTACAGGTCTTAAAAATATTCTCATCCAATGTCTGACGATTAGCTTCACATGTCAGCAGGGTTGATAAAGTCAGTCTCTTTATATATCGGTAGTCGCTAGGCAATACAAATGCTAAAAATGTTCACATATATTTTATAGATCTGCGCAAAAGCATTTGACAAGCTACAACACAAAATCTATTTGGATAATTAGGAAAATTATGGCTATTTGTGAAGGGTGTTAGATTAATCCAGAACTCATACTTGTAGCAAACCGCCTGCAGATGAATAGAATGTGAACTGAGTAGCTACACATAATTCAAAAAAATAAATCCTAAGCCTAAGACAAGGGTGTGTCTTCTCACCCGAATTGTTCAGTATCTTCACGGAGGCTATGCTAATAGAGCTGAAGACCCTACCATTTTAGAATTCGTCTTCTTTTTCTTTTTAATATTACGTCCTTAATTTCTTTATCTTTCTTTTAGCGATCACTTTAGGTTTTTCTTCTCATCGCTTTGTGTAATCTTATTTTTTTCATTTTGTTGTTGTTGTTGTTGTTGTTGTTGTTGTTATTCTTCTTCTTCTTCTTTCTCATCATCTTATTTTTTTGCTTAGCTCTTCTTTCTACGTTCTTCCTTTTGCCATCTTTTTCTTTCTAGACTTCCCTATCTTTTCTTTCTCTTTCGTTGTTTTTGTTATTGTTGATGTTGTTGTTGTTCTCTTCTTCTTCTTCTCCTCTTTCTCCTCCTCTTTCTTCTTCTTCTTCTTCTTCTTCTTCTTCTTCTTCTTCTTCTTCTTCTTCTTCTTCTTCTTCTCCTCCTCCTCCTCCTCCTCCTCCTTATCCTTCTTCTTTCTCATCATCTTATTTTTTTGCTTAGCTCTTCTTTCTACGTTCTTCCTTTTGCCATCTTTTTCTTTCTAGACTTCCCTATCTTTTCTTTCTGTTTTCGTTGTTGTTGTGCTTCTTCTTCTTCTTCTTCTTCTTCTTCTTCTTCTTCTTCTTCTTCTTCTTCTTCTTCTTCTTCTTCTTCTTCTTCTTTCTCATCATCTTATTTTTTTCTTATCTCTTCTTTCCCCGTTCTGTGCCATTCTGTCTGTAACGAAGTCATCTCCTAACACAGCAGAAACATTTCGAAGAGCTTTGAGAGTTTTGTAACCTTGATTAAAAACTAAGAGAAGAAGATGTCAAACATGCACTTTCTTTTCTACTGTCATTCCATCTCAAAGAAGTGTCTAATCTGAAATAATATTTTGAAAAACGTTAGACAACAGTTTCTCTGGATGACCAGAGTTACTAAAAGCAAAAACAAAAATGCTACGAAAGATTATTCATGATCTTTCGCAGAAAATCATAAAAAAGGAACATATATTTATGTAAGAATCTAAGACACTGGACAAATGTATTAGTATCAATGTTTAGAGGCGCATTCTGTTTAACTATTACCACTGATTAGTGATTTCGTTTCTCACTGGACTGCTCGATATTTGTCAACTTGTGCCAGAATTAATCTATTTTTAGTAAATAAATAAGCCTGTAAATGTATTCAAAACATTGGAGAAATAGTGAAAATCGAAATCTCGAAAATTGATGCAAATTTAGTTCTTCCTATGAGTCGAGGCATTAAATATACAGGCTTTTCTTCACCCAATGTCTCGATATCATCCAGCCATAAAACACCAATTTCAATTTTCCCCTCTTATTTTCCAAAAGAGGACCTTCGTATAGGAATGGTGCGGTTCCTGCAAAACAAAAATACATTTATCATAGTCATGTTTGCAATATTGGATAATGCATCAAGAATCTTTGAAATCTCTTACACATAAGTGTATAATTCTAAATAAACTTTTTCAAAATTTATATCTGAATTTCTGGGATGAGGAGTTATCATAATTTACATTCGGACTATTGTTCTCATCTTTGCTGATCGCCTTCTGCCTGAATTTCTGGGATTCGGAATTATTATTATTTATATACGGACTCTTGTTATCTTTTTGCTGTTATCACAACATTTCGACAGTTTTGTCTTCAGCCTTCATCAGAATTATGTCGATCCGTTTAATTTCGAGTTGAACTCTCTATTTAATATTTGGGGGTATATTGTTCTCGTTACACTTCTCATGTCTAGGGTTAAATCGTCTCCTTTTTACTTACTACTGTTCAGTTGCTACACTATTTACATTGACTATTGTCTTCATCTTTGTCGCCATATTTATTACAAGGTTTCGGCCGTTGTACGCTCCGGCCTTCTTCACGTGGTTGGAATGTCGAACTGAACCCTTTATTTCGCTTACTGGGGTAGACTGATCTACTTCCACGTACCATATCTAAGTTATCTTCTGTTAATTCCCGTCTCCAAGTTCTCCACTGCCTTAACCGGGGATTGAACTCACACTCTTTGGGTCCTGTCAATGGATCTAACTAATGCTTTTATCCACTGTATCCTCGAGGAAATCTGTGTATTAATTTCTGGGTATTATAAACCTAATGTCTTCAGAAACCATTTTTAACAGTGCTCATATTGCAATTTCTGCTGTTATCATACATATTTTTACCAGAGCTCATATTGCAATTTTTGTTATTATTATCGCTTTTCTCTGGCACTCCTTATTACTGGAATATAGACAGATACATAAGGAATTAGGCCGGGAATTCTATCATCAGCGGATCACGTGGGGTCCAGCAGCTCCTCGTTTGCTTTTTAAACTTTGTCTCCAGGTTCGCTTTTTTTATAATAATCGACCGTGTCAAAAATTAATTTTTCTTTTAACACATAACCATGGGTATATCACACCCGATTTTGAAAATATCAAAAAAAATATTAAATATAAATCTTTATTTGAAATATTTTACATGCAGGTACTTCAAACTTTGTACTTTGAGTTAACATTAATAGGAACTGAAAAACATTATTTAGGTAAGAAAATCAGGTACTGAAAAATGTAATTAAAAATAGGAAAATTTGCGCTGGGTACTATATAGCCATGGTTAGTGTTCTAGGGTGAAAACATTTTTTTTTCAGAAAAACAGACTTCTTAAGTCCACTAGTTATTACTAATGTTTCTAATACCGTCGACATAGTGCAATGGATAGCAGCTCGAAATGGAAACTCGTATAACTGTGTTCGAAATCCTTGCATTTCTGACGCTATTGCGCACAAAGTAGTATGAAATTAGTATTAAAAGTGTTCATGTGAAAACCTTGTATTGGAATTGGATAATTGGTAGGGTTAAAATACGGTAAAATCGTTAAATTGAAAACAAGAAGTGAACCGTGGTTAGTAGTGGTGTAACTTTAATTGATAGTTAGTGTTCTAGGGTTAATAGAAATATTTTATAAATTTCAACAGGTCATAAAGCTGTTTGGTTAATGAATACCGAGTATTGCAACTCTGAAAACTGGTATTTTATTGTTACTATTACCACCATAAAAGTAACCAAATGCATTTTCTCGACTGGCAAAGAAATTTAAAGATGTCGTCAAATTTCTAAACAACAAGAGATATTCCCACAGTAGTTAATTGTAAGCATCAGCTTATCAATATCCAATGTTGATCGAAAGAAGTCTAGAATATAAATGGCCAATAAGATGAAGTCGTTAACCATTTCACCAAAATAACCATCACCATATTTATCGCGTAATAACCTTTTTCTGCCGCTCGCATTCTTATTGTACATCCGGGCACCGATTTTGTTTTTGGCTTTATTTTTTTTCTTCCAATTTTTGTTTCATCCTATCACCTTTTCCTTTCTTCTTTATTTTCAAATTCCTAACTACATTTTTTTATTATTTGTTTCAAAGAATAACGAATTCTTTTTTGTTGCTACTTCACCGAGATGCCTTTCATGTTTTCGAACGACGGTCTTGGGAGAAAAAAAAAAACAAAAAACGACGATATTTCGTTTTTAAAATATCAAAACAAGCGAGATTTGAAAACAATTTAATCAAATAAAGTCGTATAGCAACGACGATAAACATTGAAATAAACAAAAATGCAGCGCTTATCTTTTGATCAGAACTCTAATATCAATCTAGAAAGCAAAGCAAAGATTGAACATTAAAAAAAAAAGAGTGATAATCCAAACGCTTTCGTCTCGTTACCTATTCGAAGAAGACGCCTACCCTAGAGCTATGGTTTGCAGGCTTGTCTTGCACATTCCTTTGTAGGAGCGCAGCATAAATTTGGTTATTTCTCTCTCTGGAGATAAAGCTGGCTCAAGGCCACATCCAGATGTACTTTCCAAATAAAACCTCTTTCCCTATTATTTAATTTATGAAGATCGAAAACTCTTGACGTTAGACAAGAAATGAGGAGAACAAGTTGAACAACACATTCGATTTGAGACATGAAACAAAAGTAATATATAGGGTGACCCCAAAAAACGGGAATTTTTGATGTGCGTATTGTCAGACATGAGCAAGTGGTAACACTGCGAGACAGTGACCTTGTGCAAGTAAACATTTCGCCATTTTAGTAACGAGAATGAAATTCACAGTATCCCAGCTGAGATGTTGCAGCAGTCAATGAGGAATCTCAACAGCAGATTTCAAGAATGCATTCGTACAGGAGGACGCCATCTACAGGACATAATTTAAAAAAATGAAAATTCCATCATTGTTTCTTAAATGGCATGTTTTAAGGTTTCAATTAGTATGAATTAAATATTTTTCTTCCATCACTCTTGGTTTTCTTGGATTGTTAAAAAGTTCCCGTTTTTTGGGGTCACCCTATATATTCAACACATATTTACATTTAGGTTGAGTTGCATGCGAAAATGGTTAGTATTGCATAAGTTGCCTCCCATTAGCCGTGGAAGGTTAAATGTCAAATGTTTGTATATTAATAGATTAAACAGAGTTTGTCGGTGCCAATTGTTGGTTGACAAAGTCTTAGTAAGAATAAGTGAGTTGGGCAAAGGTTTGTCTTGAATAGATTCATGTCTGTCCCTTGAGCGGTGAGGCTGAAGTGAGTTGGACGAAAGTTCATCACGTCTGTCCTTTGAGTAATAGGGCCGCAACTGAAGTGAGTTGTCGCGGGAAAATGTTTATATAGGAGTTCGAACAACCTTGTATTTTGGCAGTAAAAAAAGATTAATATTCACCTTTGTTCTGATTGGCTGGATCTAACCAATCAGTGAATATTTAACACATTAAAAATCACATACGTTTATTATGTATACACTTAATCTAACATATATGAGCATATGTGAGGATGTGTGTGTGTGTGTGTGGGGGGCGTTCAGTTCCACACCTTCGCTCATGTAAACGTCGCTAAAATAATTTCACCAATTACCTTCCTCCAATAACATCTAAGCAATGATTAGGCACCAACATACACGAGGATGGTACGCATGACGCCAATGTGTTAAGAAGGGCCTTAACCTTGATCTATATGCAAAAGCTTTCTCAGGTCAATTATCAAAATAGTTTCAAGCGAATGAAGGCAATCCCTCATCAGATTGTATAAGCTGGCGTAACACAATCTTAAGCAAAGAGATTGACCAAATAAACAAAATCACATCATTTGAAGACTTTCAAAACAATAAAATGGCGGGGGGCGGCATATGTAACTAGAAGATAAATAATGATTTGACCAATATATTATCTTTCCACACAACCTTAAACAAAAAGTTTGGAAGGAAAATGCCGTCAGTTATAGAAAGAGCAATACCAGTGAACCTTAATTAACTTCCCGGTAAACTTTTAAAAAATGAATTTATAAATAAATATTTAAATACAAAGGTGGACATTGAAGTCAACTGCAACAGTTTGTTACCGCTGTGTGTCGACTTCACTGTCCACTTTTATATTTACATAGGCTCTATCACGGATATTGAACACTTTAATATAAATATAATCCGCCTTAAAACTATATTTTTTTCATAGATAAATATTTATAGATATTTATTCAGGATTAATACAAATAAAACTTTTCACTAAGCTGATTGATGTTATTTCTAAATAAACCGAGAGTAACACTGACTGTTCGCTTTATAAATTTAGAATGTTTTCTCGATGTAAACGAATAATTACCCCATATCTTAAAAGATCGTCTTCCAGATCCATTTCCCCTTGTGGCATATGCGTACACCATTTATACGCAGTTGTACCAGTAAATACATTCGAGTTGACTCTGAAAAAATAAAAATACATGTATATAATAGAATTACTAACAATACTTATTTATAGCAACATGACCAATAATACATTTTTAAAGCAATATCTGGAAAGTACATTTTATAGTAGAATTACCTATAACGATTTTAGAGCAAAATGGCTAACAATACAATTCTTCTGTAGCTGAAGACATATAAGTGCTTTCAAAATATATTTAGTCGATACTATAAAATTGTGTTCAAAATATTTAAATTTTGGCATTTTAAATTTTGGCATTAAATGACCCATAGAGGTGTAGATATGCCGCTAAAGAAAATCAACCAAATCAACATTGGAGTTGTGTTTTTATGTGGGAGTTTGTTACCTACAATCAGCTCCTCATCGAAACCTCATGAATTCCTTTTCAAGTTCGAGTAAAGAAAATGGTTGCTTCTCAGTGCAAGAGAGTACTTACAATGTTAGTGTTACAACCAATTATTGTGCTTGTGAATTTAATTCGCACTGTGTGCTCCGTGATTCTATTTTTGCCGCTGACTAAGCCTCATCATAAGCATCCTTAGAAGTTCCATGTCCGTCAGTAGTCGTAGTGCCACCGCTCAACTGAACACCTGACCAGTTCCCCCACATATCTATGTTGAAAGCGGGAGAGGTATTAATTCATGCGTAATGTATTTTGGGTAAGCAGCCTTCCTCGCCAGGTCAAACCACGTCCGATGTACTTCAGCTAGAAGGTTCTCCTTGGTCGAGGACACGTAGCCGTTTGTTCCATCGGGGAAGCCTCCGTTCTGACCGCAGACTTCAATCTAGGCATCTGTCCGTCCAGCCATGCTGCGTAATCACAGCAATGGCCGCATGAAACCTACACTGTGTTGGCCGTTGAATCTACGAAAACTTTCATCCGACCTTTTTAATCATCCTGGGTGTATAGATATCATCCTCACCAGATATAGCCTGACAGGGAAACCGATTTAGTTGCCGATAACCCGAGCATACGGTAGGCAGTACCAGGTTATAGGATATCACTGCCACTTGTAGCATGAGCTGTTCTAAAGGATTATAAAATTATTGGAGAGATGCAAAAATTCCACAGGAAACACACTGAATTTTATCCCTAATTTTCATTGATAAAAAATTTGTTTCTTTCTAATCAAAATTAATGGTTAACAAGTTTTTCTTGCTAGATCAATTAGGACTGAATAGGGAGCTCAATCCTCAATATGTGCTCCATACTTTCGGCCTTGTGTCGTATCTAAGATACGCTTAACAAATTACTGTAATTAAAATTATTTACATATTTTTTTCGCCTCCAATTGACCTTTGAACGAATTTGAATTCGTGTGCTCTAAAAATGCGAGAATGTAGCCACAAAATCTTGTCTACCGTCCTGGCAACACCTATTCCTTGAAAATGACTGAGAAGTTAGAATATACTTGAACGAAACAGGATCTTTGGACAGTTTATCCATAGTTTTGATCTCGATATATGCGTTATTATAAATTCGGAAAAAAATACAATAAAATATATGCAGGCAGACATTGTCAGTTGAATTTAAGAAAACTTCTTTGGATGAATTCTTGCCACCTGAATATACCATATTTAAGATATCAATTATATTCTGCTGTCAAACACACTTCGACATATCAAGTCGTTTCCTGTGAGTCATGAACTGTCTTGGTCAGACATGCCGGATCTGACAACTGACAACAACTCGGGAGAATTGAGTTATGAACTAAGAAAAAGACGTGATTTATTTTTCCAACTGCCTGGTCGGTCAAGACAAGAACAAATGAAAGATGTATCAAGTAATGCGTACAAATGCGATGTCTTGTTCAGCTTTTTCTTGTTTCCATCGACTTTGAGATTTACTCCGTCCTGATTTTAATTCTTTCTTTCTTTTTGTCATTTTTCTTACTTTTTTTCCCTGATTATTGATCTTTTTTCTCCCTTGTTTATTGCTTTTCCTTCTTTCTTTCTTTCTTTCTTTTTTTCTTCTTTCTTTATTTCTTTCTTTCTTTCGTTCTAAATTCTACCTGATTATTGGTCTTTTTCTGTTTTCGTCATCATTCTTGTCTTTGTGTTGTTTCTTTCTTTCTTTCTTTCTTTCTTTCTTTCTTTCTTTCGTTCTTTCGTTCTTCCTTTAATTCTTTTTTGTTTGCTTGTTTCTTTATTCTACCTGATTATTGCTCTTCTTTTTTCCTCCTGATTATTGCCTATCCTTCTTTCTTTCCTTCCTTCATTCTTTCTTTCTTTCATCTACCTGATTATTGGTTTTTCTTTTTTCTTCCTGATTATTGCTTTTCTTTCTTTCTTTCTTTCTTTCTTTCTTTCTTCTACCTGATGATTGGTCTTCTTTTTTCCTTCTGATTATTGTCTATCTTTCTTTCTTTCTTTTTTCTTTCTTTATTCTACCTGATTATTGGTCTTCTGTTTTCCTCCTGATTATTGTCTATCTTTCTTTCTTTCTTTCTTTCTTTATTTCTTTCTTTCATCTACCTGATTATTGATCTTCTTTTTCCTCCAGATTATTGTCTTTCTTTCTTTCTTTCTTTTCCTTTTTTTCTTTCTTTCATCATTTGATTATTGCTCTTCTTTTTTCCTCCTGATTATTGTCTTTCTTTCTTTCTTTCTTTCTTCCTTCCTTTCTTTCTTTCTTTTTCTTTCTAGCATCTTATTGCTTCCTTTTCTCCGTTTTCATCCTTTTGCCTATGTTTTCCTGGCTTTCTTTTGTTACTTCTATTGCTTGGTTTTTTCTTCTATTATTTCCCTTTATTACTTTTCTTTTTCATTTTTCTTTTTCTGTCCGTCGTCCTTTCTTTCATTTTTTTCTTTCATCCCTTCTCGATGCACTTCATACTTTCCATCTTTCTTGCTTTACATATTTTAAAAATCTTTCATACATTTTATCCAACTATATATATATATATATATATATATATATATATATGTAAAATGTGTATGCATATAAATATGTATCTTTCAGGCATTTTCCCCTACTACATATATATATATATATATATATATATATATATATATATATATATATATATATATATATATATGTGTGTGTGTGTGTGTGTGTGTGTGTGTGTGTGTGTGTGTGTGTGTGCATGTGAACAGTGTGGGACTGGGCATATATGTGAATCCATGTGTGTCGTTGCGTATATACGTACGCATTTGGTCGGTGTATTCAATGTTGGATTGTGTAGCGAATTTTTTGTCTGTTGCGATGTCAACGCGCCAACCGTTCGTCTATTTTGTTCGCTGAATAATGTTTTCTCGCACACACGTATATACGTATGACGAGGTCTGTGTAAGACTATGGTTGGTAAAAATTGCTATTATTTTTAATCTTTAATGCTGTTTTGCTAATATCTTAAAGCCGGTTATTTGCTTGTTTTTGCGATTGCGCATATGTAAATGGTAGAAACTCCAATTTGTAATACTTATTAGTATTTATGCGGTGGTATTAATTTTCCTAGGGGAGGGAGAAGTAAGTATAATTGTGGACTGATACGCCAATGGTAATTGTAGTGTCGTAGTATTTGTGGACTAATACGGCAATGGTAATTGTGATGTGATAGTAATGGTGGGGGAAGCGGGTGATGATAATGACACTTGTAGCAGTAAATAGTTATTCTAAAGTGGTAGAAGTGATCGTAGCAATGGAGGTGGAATGATAATAACAATAATTATAATTATTATTGATGGCAGTTTGAACTAGAAAATAATTGATAATGTTATGGTGCTAGTGGCTTCCTTTTTCATGTTCATAGGTCAGTGGTGGTTTATGTAGTAGTGTTGGTTGCCATTTTATTTTATTCGTTTGGCATAAATTGTGATAATAGGTATTTGTTTTTATGCTCTGTAAATTTACATTGATCACTGTTTATGTATATATATATTACACACACACACACACACACACACACATATATATATATATATATATATATATACATAATTCACTACATGTTCCACTATTTTATCATTTGTTCAATTTCCTATTTCCTTTTCTTACCGATTTCATTACTCAGCTTAATTGCTCACGCTTTTTATTCTTCGATTGACGATATTTTCGTCTGCCTCATGCTCACCCCTCTTTGCTCGGACTCTTTTTCGGGGCTTCCAATTTCTCACTCCGTCAACGAATGACCCGACATGAGACCACCTTTATCCGTCGAACACAACAGACTTTCTTTGTTCTGTCACATGTATTTCTTAAATTTCATCTTCATAGCATCCAACAAAGATTCCTGCGCCGTATATCAAGTCTACGTTATGGCGTTACTGAAAAAAATAAAAGCAATGCATTCTTGCTTTATCAACGAAGCAAACAAGAGCTATTTTATGAAAATAATCCAGCGGAAACAATCGGTGGAAGAATTAATATCATTTTAAAACCAAAATAGATACGTAAATAATAAATTAGACAATGTATTATGTATTTATGTATCCATTAATGCCATTTGTATAATTTTTGTACCTATTGACATCCGCTTTTTTTTAATATCAGTGCTGTCGTTAGCTGCTAATCTAGGGGTCATGGCCCATTTATAAAAAAAACTATTTCATACATTTTTCTTACTTCTCTTAGTTTAAATTCCTGTAGGTCATATTTGACTGGTTGAATGCTTATACTCCCCTTTTTTTCTTTTATTCGTAAAAAAGTTTGTATTTTCCGTTTTCACTCGCCTCTCATTTACAATCGTCTGATGAGATGCATTGATACGCATCGAAACACGACTGCAATTGTGTAGCGATTCTGACATGTTTTCGTCGATGTCATGTCCTAAAATAAAGAATATTGCTCTACTTTTAATTGAGCCTTATTTTAAAGAACATTGGAATTGTACTCTATTCGTTCTCATCTTACCTGGTATCGCTGTCCATTAATGAATCGAGTACTGTTGGCTACTGGCAAATATTTTACATCCGTAAAAACAATACGTTAGAATTTCTCTTCTCTCTGCCGTGAGCAGATAGCTTAGGTGAAGGATCTCCCACTGATGCCAAATGGGTATAGTTTCCATCTCGGCTTGAAACAAACGGATGTTTAGCCACATTGATGAGCTGTGATACAACGAAACATGCCTGTATGCGAATGAACATATTAATATATATATAATTATATATAATTTGAATTGCGTATATTTTAGCAGCATACAAACATGTCTCACTGAATGAATTGTGTTAATGTCGAAAGTACTCGAAATAAATGAATATGAAATGGTAACATTTTCTTTTCCTTTAATAAGAATACCAAGAATCTTGTCAAAGAATATGAACAGATCTTACTGAAAATAAGTAGATAAATTTGTTTCAATTATTGAATGGGACATTTCTTTACATACATACATACATACATACATACATACATACATACATACATATATATATATATATGTGTGTGTGTGTGTGTGTGTGTGTGTGTGTGTGTGTATGTATGTATAAAAGGTTCAAGCACTAATATTCCATGGTTATAATTTATTACATTGGAATCGTAATCACAATCCAATTCATCAGACCTTTTGTAGGTCTGATAATTTGGATCGTGATTACGATTCCAATGTAATAAATTATAACAATGGAATATTAGTGTTTGAGCCTTTTATATTATATTCTTACTCTGTCCTGGACATTGAGCTGTACCGTGATTCTCTCCTCGTGGGAATTTATGTATATATATTATATATATATATATATATATATATATATATATATATATATATATATATATATATATTGCCTGGGGTGAAAATCTTAAATATATATATATACATAACAAAGTGAAATAATAACGAGAAACAATGTAAAATAATGGGAACAAATATCGAATTATACAGACTGATATTGAATTATACATGATGTGACACCTTCATCAATATATATATATATATATATATATATATATATATATATATATATATAATGGTAAAAGCTAATGTGTTTAACAAGAAGTTGAAGGGAATCACAGTCGAAAGTGTCAGAAAAAATAATGAGAAAGACAGAAGAACCCGAAAAAGAAAAGAGAATTTTAAAAGATGTGAAAAAATGTAAAAACAAGAGTACACACGCATATATATGTGTGTGAGTATTTATATATATATATATATATATATATATATATATATATATATATATATATATATATATATATATATATGGTATGACCGAATAGAGTACAATTTTAATATTCGTAACATTTAATTAAAAAGAGTGCTCAATATATTCCAGCTCATCGTGCACAATCTGCATCTTATGTTTTTATAATAGGCGCGTATACGTTTGCTTATATCTGGTCGTTTGATTGATTCAAACATATATATATATATATATATATATATATATATATATATATATATATATATATATATATATATATATATTCTGTTATATCGATATGAGTTCCTGACCCTGTGTTTCAGCTTTTGCGATCATAATGGTTTATCTTTTAAAGTTGGATCTATTTATGCTTGTTTGTCTATGTTTGGTGGAGGGAGGGGGAATTTCCTTCCGTACTTGCTCAACATGCCACTCTCTTTCACATTGACACACATGCATACAAGTGCACGCATTTTAGTTCACGCAAACTCAACGATATATATAACCTGGGGCTAGGCGCAGATACACATCCATGCATTCCGGATACACACGTAATCAATTATAATTCTATTTCATTATCGGGACCGTGGTTATATATGTAGCAATGTTCCTGGCAACCTACACCCCCTCACACACATACACACATGCGTAAACGCGCACATACACTTTGGTTAAGTTGGGTTCTCTTTGTTGACATGGTGATGATGATGTTTGTATTTTCAACGCTGACTGCCTGTGTTATTGACGATTTTGCTTATGCTGATAGTGATGATAACTGTGTTATTAATTATTTCTTTCATTTCTGCGAATATATATATATATATATATATATATATATATATATATATATATATATATATATGTTATGGGAACTTACCCATAATAATAATGGACTCTCCCGTACACGATAAATACTGCGCCTCAAGAGGAAGCAACAGGGTGAGTCAGTCAGAGAGAGTGAGTCGGTCAGACGATTACTGTAAGACATTGGAATAGTGGTACTGGTCGAGACAACATAGTTCTCTCTAACCTAACCTGATTGTTATTACTAACACTTCTACTTCTTTTGTACATATTCTGTTTGTAATATATCTGTGTTATTCCATACCTGTGTTCGAGTTATTCTTCATTGGTTCTACCTTGGACCATCACCGTGGTGCAAGGAACCTGGACCATAACACACACACACACACACACACACACACACACACATATATATATATATATATATATATATATAAAAGTGAACATAGAAGTCAACACTGAGAGACGACAGTCTGTTTCATGCTAGATGCAATCGTCAGGCAGAGTTGCCTGACGAGTGCATCGAGCATGAAACAGACTAAGTGTTGACTTCTATGTTCACTTTTATATTTACACACGCTCTATCTCTGATATTGAGCACTTATCCCATAAATATTGCACACTTTAAGACTATATTTCTTCATATATATATATATATATATATATATATATATATATATATATATATATATATATATATATTTGTATATTGTTTTAAAAATGACGGAGCGCATGTAAAATATAATTTTTGCGGGGTCTCCCCTGGAATGTGGTCGTTAATCTCCTCGTTGGAGGATGCGCTTCCATGTTCTCCTCCTGGTTAAAAGGGTGAATTGAAGCTTTCATCCCTGAAAGGTAATATAAAGTTAAATCGCTCTCATCCTCTTGGTTCTCTTCTGCTTACTCGGCTACCAATGTCCATGAAAATCACGTCTTCCTCCTGTACCGTAGTGACATGTCAGATTGCAACAGATGTTTCTTTTTCTCAGAGTGCAAGCGTGTCCTCAATGAAACAAAGTTACTATTTGATGATAGAATGAAATAACGTATTGCATCTCGCAAATTCGAATCCAAAGATTATTGGCGTCTCTGCAAGTGCGTACTGAACAACAGCAAACCCACAATACCTTATTTATTCAACCAATTTGTGTTACTGAATTCCTCGGATGATAAGGCCGAGTGCTTTGTCGGAAATTCTCATCCAACTCAACACCCGACTCATCCGGTGTACCCTCACCCGATTTCCCTCCTAGAACTGAGGCTCTATTGAGCGAGTTGCACATAACACCACCGTTGGTATTGGGCATCATCTCTAAATTAGACTCCCATGAGGCTCGCGGTGGGGACGGAATACCAGCCATTGTCCTGAAGAAATGTGCTCCTGAACTGGCTCCTGCCCTCTCCAAACTATATAACTACTGCATCAACGACTCCTGCTTTCCATCCTGTCTTCATCTGTTGTCCCTGTCTTTAAGAACTCTGACGACCATTCTGACCCATCTAACTACTGTCCTATCAGTCTCCTACCACTCTTGGGCAAGGGTTTTGAAGCTTTAATCAACGTCAAAGTGGTTAAGCCCCTTAAATCTCAAGATCTCCCCTCTGACAAGAAATATGGTTTCCGCTTTGCTTGATCTACAACTGATGTGCTCACGGCCATAACTGAGTTTCTTTACCAAGTACTTCACAATAACAGAGAAGCTCGTGGCATGGCTCGAGATATCTCTAAAACGTTTGATAGGGTTTGGCATGCCAGCCTCCTTCGTAAGCTTCAGGGATACGGTATTTCAGCTGATTATTTGACTTAATCATTCCTGTCAAACCGTGTAATGAATGTCGTCCTTAACGGATTCTCCTCTATTTCCTTTCTCACGAACGCAGGTGTCCCCCAATGGTCCTATACAGTTTCTTATCTTCATTAACGATCTTCCCGATGTCATCAGTTCCCAAGTAGGCATTTATGCAGACGACACCACTATTTACCTGGTGCTAAATAGTAAATCTGGTATCGCTAACAAAACCAACGAAAAAGACCTCCAGTCGGTTGTTGACTGGGGCAAGACATGTCTGGTAAACTTTAATGTTTCAAAAAGAAAACTGCTCTATTTTACCCACCACAGAGAATCCTCCCTGCTTCCCATTAGAATGTCTGTTGCTCAACTTCACGAGAGCACCTCTTTACGACTGCTTGGTATCACACGGTCAGCTGACCTGAGATGAAACAATTACATTGAATCAATAGCTTCATCGACCGCAAGGAAAGTTGATTCTCCATGTCGCGCCAGAAAGTTTTTCTTGTCCAAGTCCATCCTTCAAATCTATAAATCAACCATTCGCCCTTACATGGAATACTGCTGTCATATATGGTCTCGATCCCCCGCTTTCGTCTTAAGGTCCTCGACAAAATCCAGATACGGATATGCAATGTGGTTGGCTCTGATCTGGCATCTCATTTACAGTCGATCCCTCTGTTTTTCTACAAATACTTTCACAGTAACTGCTCCGACGAGCTAATTTCGTTAGTTCCCAAACTGCATGAATTTAAACGTGCTACTAGGTTGGCATTTTAGTCCCACCATTTCACTGTCAAAACGGTTAAATTTAGTCGCCTCTTCTACTCCAATAGTTTCATACCTCGCACTTCCCGTCTGTGGGACTCCCTTCCTCTTACTTGCTTCCTTGATAGCTATAATCTCCAACTATTCAAATGCAATGTCAGTCGACATCATCAGATGCCTTGATCTCTTCCCCGTTCTTCTCTTCATCATTTCCACTATCACGCCTCTTTACTCTTGCTCCCACACGCTGTAACCCCTTGCGTGCTAGTAGCACTCCCGCCTTGCTTGGGGGTGAAAAACTTAAAAAATGGTATGCTATATTTATGGGTTAAAGTGCTTAATATTAGAGATAGAGCGTACGTAAATATAAAAGTTGACATTGAAGTCCACACTCAGCGGAAACAGTTTCATGCTAAACGCAATCGTCAGGTCATAAAACGTCTCCTCTGTAAGACAACTACTTTCCAACCTCCCATGACCCCTACCTCGTGCCTTTCGTCTGACTGAAACATTGAAATGTGTAAACTCTGTATTGGATGTTTTCGGCAAGTTGGATTTGGGTTGATACACAGTTAAATTTTAGTTCCTGCTTCATCTAACTTTATAAAAGCGAACTCATTCTACACCGGGGTTGATAAGATGGACGACCAACATCATCCTTTGCTGAAATAGGCTATTCCTCATATGGTATAATTTGGGATTTACTTACACACACACACACACACACACACACACACACACACACACACACACACACATATATATATATATATATATATATATATATATATATATATATATATATATATATATGTCATTCACAGACAGTACTGTTTCGCTGTATCACAGCTCCTCAGTGCGACTAGACTTCCGAATGCCTCAAGCCAGGACACGAAAAAACCCGTGTATACAAATGTCTATAAATGCAAGAAAAAACAGATGTAATCATCAAGGCGGATAATAATATAATAAAATATAAAATAAGCACTTTGTTAGATAAACAACGGAACGACAGACAAGCATACAAAAAGATAGATAGATAGATAGATAGATAGATATGAATAGAATGAAAAAGTATCTGTCTATATTTCTGAGATGAGGTATTATGTACACTATTTACATTATTCGGACAATTGTCTTCATATTTGTCGCCATAATTATTACAACGTTTCGACCGTTGTACGCTTCGGCCTTCTTCAGGTGGTTTTAATGTCGAACTGAACCCTTTATTTCACTCATTGGGATAGATAGTTCTAGTTCCATTAAACACGGCACGGGGAACTAGAACAGTCTACCCCAGTGAGCGAAATAAAGGGTTCAGTTCGACATTCCAACCATCTGAAGAAAGCCGGAGCGTACAACGGCCGAAACGTTGTAATATATATGGCGACATAGAATAATGTAAATAGTGTAGAATGAAAAAGATAGATAGATAGATAGATAGATAGATAGATAGATAGATAGATAGATATTGAAAACTTCAAGAGATAGAGTGATAGGCAAACAGACAGGTAGATAGATAAAAAGAGAACGACAGATCTGAATAGGTTTACATACATAGATATATCAGAACAGTCTTAAATAAATAAAGTGATATATATATATATATATATATAGAGAGAGAGAGATAGATAGATAGATAGATAGATAGATATGAAGAAACTGAGATAGATAGATAGATAGATAGATAGATAGATAGATGTGAACAAACTGAGATAGATAGATAGATAGATAGATAGATAGATAGAGATTGAAAATTTCAGGATATAGAGTGATAGGCAAACAGACAGGTAGATAGATAAAAAGAGAGCGACAGATCTGAATAGATTGAGATACATAGATATATCAGAACAGTCTTAAATAAAGTGATAGATAGATAGATAGATAGATAGATAGACAGACAGATAGCTAGCTATTAGCTTATGTATGTACGTGTTAGGACAAGAGAAAGCACAAGTATGTAAAAACGGGTAATTATCTAATAGTAAAAACAATAAGACGTCAATAAATTGAAATAATTAGAGAACTGTGTGTCCATGGAGAGAATGAAAAAGAAAAATGAGAACAATGATGAAAAATAGAAAGGAAACTAAAAAATGTGACAATATACAAAAAAAATCTTTTCTAAATATTTAAATTTAAACCAACATAAAATCCTGACGAACGAAAGAAGAAAGCAAACGATATTCTTCTGCCCATTCGGCAAAATAAAAAAAAAGACTCCATCAAAGAATTAAAAAAAATGAAACAAAGGGAATGAATAGAAACAAATAAATGTCGAAACGAATTGCTCCAGCTCAAAAAGAGTAACCAAAATAAATCCTAATTTCCCCCATAATTCCCCTGGCTTCATTCATTTCCGCTTTTGAGCGCCACTGAAGTGTCAGTCGCTACAAAGGGAGGCAATCCGCGTCAAGGCGTCGGTTCACTTGTCATTATGTCGTCTTCTATGACGCTTAATTAGGCAATAATATAAGGCCCAGTGAGCTTTTGATGAAATGTAGAAACACAAATAAAAGATATCAATTAATAATAAAAATTCTATAGCGAACTCTCGTTCCATTCGCCATTTTGAGCCAACGTTGCGTTGTTTTTGTATTTCGGATATTTTGTTATTTAAAAAAAAATGTTTACTTTTTCTTTGCTTTTTTAATTTTTCATCCGATTTTTTTTTAGCACAAGAAAACATCTTTAAAAGTGCAACAAAATTTAGTTTACAAATACGAAGTTAGGTGAATTAATATGAAAATAAATTTTGCAGAAACAAATGAAGGGGAAGGATCGACAAAGAAAAAAGAAGCAAAATTGAGGAAGAGAAATAGAAAGGAAGAGACAAGAAAACGGTGTAAGAAAGATAGAGTTAAGATGAAAAGAAAGAGAAATGTTTGATAGAGAGGAGAAAAAAGACAGGAGAAAAAAAAGTAAGAGGAGTGTGAAAGAAAGTCAGGAGGAAGAGAGTGGTAGGGAGAGCTAAAGAGAGAGAGTGAGAGATGAAGAAAGCAGAGTGGATATAGAAAGTCGGAGGAGGAGAAGAGAAGAAAAATGGATGAAATTGGTGCTGGAGAGTTCATAGAGATACATATAGAGAGTGGAAATTGGAGAGAAAAAGGAACAAGTCAAGAGGTATATAAAAAGAATACAGGAGAGGTAAGTAGAGGAAAAGAGATTTGGAAAGAGAGAGAGAGAGAGAAGACAGCTGATATTGTAACTGATTTTAGCGGGGAGTTAAAGATGAGAATGTGGAAAAGGTAGTGATGGCAAGTAGAACACGAGAGAGAGTGACGTTAAAGAAGAAAAGAAAGTGACTCGTTGCGCCTCCACGGGCTCACGTTCTTTGCTGACATGAAGTAGAAAAACTACATTGAATCCATTGCTAGGTCAGCCACTCATAAGTTTGGTTCACGATTTACCTCACCAAAATCTATCTTATATATCTATAAGTCTACCATTCATTCATGCTTAGAATATTGCTGCCTCATAGGGTCCGGTGCCCCTGCCATATACCTTGAGCTCCTTGATAAGATCCAACGAAGAATCAGCAATATTAACGGTTCTGATCTGGCGGTTCAGCTCAAGTCAATCTCCAACCGCCGTAAGCTTGCCTCTCTATATCTTTTCTTTAAATATTTTCATGGTAATTGTTCCCATGAGCTTTTCGCTATGATACCCAGTGTTTTTTTTTAATGTAAGCCCAGCACTAGACTGGCGCCGAGATCTCATCAATTTACAGTTGAACTGGCTAGATGTAACCTTAAATTCTGCGGTAACAGTTTCTTCTCTCGCACTTCTCGCTTGTGGAACGCCCTCCCAGCTCTATATTTTCCAGCCATCTTTAATGTGCAAAAAATTAAATGGAATGTCAATCGCTATCTGCTGTCCAGCTGATTACTCTCTTCTCTTTCTGCTTATCATTAATGTTTCTGTTCCTAATTCTTCCACACCCTGTAATCCCTTGTATTTTAGTGGCATTACTCTCTTGCTTGGGGTGATGCTGGTTAAAAGAAAGTGCCAGAAATGCTGAAGTTGATGAATCATAGGCTGTCATATTTGAGCAATGATAAAGAAGCAGAATTTATTCAACGGATTAAGGATAACGAAATACAGGGTGTCCATAAAGTTCGTTTGCTCTTTAAAAAATTTATAACTTTATTTGTATTTGCGATAGAAATATTCTGTAAAAAGTGTTATAAAGTTTAATGTACCTAGTTTTAAGTCTAGCTAAAATAACTAATGTGATTTCAGGCATTACTGTAAATCAGTTGGCAAATGTTTTCCGTGAACTGCAAAATCGTATTACCCTTTGTATTGCTAATAATGGAGGACATGTGGAAACTTAAATAAAATTTCAATAAAACCTTACAAAATATAGATTTACTTCTTTCTAATCATTTTTACAAATTATTTCTATCGCAAATACAAATAAAGTTATAAACTTTTTAAAATGCACATGAACGTTATGGACACCCTGTGTATTAGACATTCATATTGTTGGCAATAATTCTTCGAAAATGTTCCTTCCACATACGAAAGCGTTCTGATCCGTGCACCAAAATAATTATTCATGTCTTTAAAAATCGAATCAGCTCTTTAAACCTATCAAATATAAAATACCTTTGACTAACTCAGAGAAGGTCTCAAATCATCATAGGAACGTCTCATTAATGCTGAGATATTTTATACCTGAGGAATTTTGCAGGCTGGTTGGAATAATAGTTTACGTCTTGAAGAATCGGGGAACCGAGTTCGACGTCCAGTCGGGTTCGTTATAGTATCAATACATCTTTCTTCAAAAGGTATGGGTAAGTAGCAGGACAGACTGGGTTCTATAGCCTTGAATGGAAACCGGTCTAGGAGAAGGGCAACTTTGATTTCAAATCCTGAGTGGTCGAATGATCGGTGATTAAACTAGCTCTAGGCGGGTAGGTTGAACACCAGAAGTACCAAAATGAGTTGTTAAAGGGCGGATAAACCCCTCAGAGTCAACAGTCATCAACCCGAACTATAGGTTAAATAGTCTCACCAATCTACATTTGTAATGCGTACAACGACACGCCTGAAGACATCGTCAATCAGGGATGAGGAAATCTTGAATTTTGGATTTGGATTTGGCCACCCAAAGACGTAGATATCGTAGCGGGCACTTCGCCGACTTCTGAGGGCACGCTTCTCAGGTACAAGGACTTGTCTGACATCTTCTTTCAAGAATCAATTGTATATGTCCGGTTTTTCAAATATAATTGTGTTATGCAGTTACATTTTGAAATTCAATATCCACAGGCTCACTTCGAAAGGGTGGCGCACGCTGATCTTGCTTTTTGCATGATTGAAACGAAGAACTGAAGAAAGAAAGTAACTTTGAAAATTATGGCTTGGCCGCCGCAATGTCCCGATTTCTCACGTACTGGATATGTAGGGGATGAATTGGATAGGAGAGTTCGAAGCGAATACCCAAAGAATGAGTTCATTTCAGTGATGGAAAAATGCTTTGGAAGGCCGGTCATGTATTTTTTCAAAAACTGTTGAAATGAATGACAAGCAGTAATAAACGAAGGTGGTGGTTTTATTGATTAAAAGAAAATATGATGCTGTTGTATAATACTTTTTATACTTAAGTGATTATTTTCTTTCAAAATAAAACCAAATACACTTTTAAACTTTTACTTTAAAAAAATACAGAAGTATATCATTTTTTTTTAAGACGGAACGTACGGTCGCCCTAAACATTTGTCCGTAGTATATATATATATATATATATATATATATATATATATATATATATATGTGTGTATGTGTGTGTGTGTATGTGTGTCTGTGTGTGTGTGTGTGTGTGTGTCTGTGTCTATGTGCAAAAAGGCTTGATGGAGAGATAATCCTTTCCATGATTAAATTGAGAAAGACTGATATGAAACGATGAACTGAAATAGATTTGCTCAAATAAAGATACAAAATAATTATATAAAAACGATTTAAACGCCAAACTGATAGAGCTTTTCTTTGAAAGATGGGGGGGGTCACACGATTCGGATTTAGCTCATTGGCGCAACAAAATCTTTCCATTCATTTCGCCTCTTCTACGCTTTGTTGATAACAAGGAGAAACAAATGAAAAAAACATTTCATCCAAGAAGAAGAAGAAGAAGGAGAAAGAGAGAGAGAGAGAGAGAGAGAGAGAGAGAGAGAGAGAGAGGGGGGGGAGATATGAAAAAGACGGGTTAAAATATCGTGAGAGAAGAAGGGGAAATCGGAACGAGAGACAGAATGGAGATAGAAGGTTAAACTGCTTTTTCCCTCGTATATGAAAATGCCATTTTTATGAACCTTGCTCTCATTGCGATAAAACGAAATGCGAGAGAAATGTTCAGAAAATGAAATTAATTCCAGTAATAAAAAATGTTGCTTGTTGCTCAAAGCAAATAACTGTAAAATACAAAAGACAAATTTGCATGAAAGGAACCCTTAAAAGAATATTAAATATCGAAATAAATCCTGTTGGTACGTTAAGAATACACGGGCTTATTTGAATACAGAGCCTTAAAGATGCGGCTCTTGAAAGGATCGAAACTATGGCATAATATTAATTTGAGTCTCAAAAATGACCCTTTTGTTGTACTTCAAAAAATAAAGTACATTTTATTCAATTATATCTTCACCATTATTTGCAATGATTGGTTGTCATCATTCAGGCAGTGGTTCGATTCCGATTGCCTGCACTCTCGCAAGTTTTGATATGAAGAACATTTTCTACGAACTCTTGAATCTACTTTTCATTATAAAAAATATTTCCCCCATTAAAACGTTCAGCAGCAATTGGAATAGATAATAATTGGTTGATGAAATGTCAGGTGAATGAGGTGCGTCGTGTGGAACAAACCAACTGAGTTCTAAATTATTTCTTTGCTTTTATTCCTGATGTATACGGATTTACGATTTTTCCTGGTGTATACGGATTTACGATTTTTTCCTGATGTATACGGATTTACGATTTTTTCCTGATGTATACGGATTTACGATTTTTTCCTGACGTAAACGGATTTACGATTTTTTCCTGATGTATAGGGATTTGCGATTTTTTCCTGATGTATACGGATTTACGATTTTTTCCTGATGAATACGGATTTACGCTTTTTTTCTGATGCATACGGATTTACGATTTTTTCCTGATGTATATTGATATACGATTTTTTCCTGATGAATACGGATTTACGATTTTTTCCTGATGTAAACAAGATTTACCCTTTTTTCCTGATGCATACGGATTTACGCTTTTTTCCTGATGCATACGGATTTACGATTTTTTCCAGATGTTTACGGATTTACGCTTTTCTATTAACGAGTCCAGGGTGCCTTTCGATCTAACTTTAATGGACTTGTTACAGCGGCTGGACGCGAAAATGTACATTTTATGCTTCACTGCATATTACTATCTCGCCGCAATAACGTAGCTTTCCTGTAACTTTCCTATAAATGTTTTCATACTATTGTGTTAGTAACATGGTACCTAGAATTTTTTAATTAGTACTAGATTGGCAACTAGATCTCGTTTTTTACAGTTGAAGTACAAGGAACCGTAAAATCCAAACTAACAATTTCATATTTCTCGCTTGTGGAACTCCCTTCTGGCTTTTTGTATTACAGCCAACTTTGACCTTCAACAATCTATATGCAATGTCTAACTTTACTTAATTATTTGCAATATTTACATTATTCGGACTGTTATCCTCATTTTCATATTCACAGCGTTTCGGCCGTTGTACGCTACGGCCTTCTTCATGTGATTTCGAACCGAACACTTAATTTCCATCAACGTGGTAGATTGTTCTAGTTCCATGTGCCATGCCTCTTCCGGATTCCTCAGTTTAACTCAACTCTCCAATTTTTTTGGTTCACCACTGCTGTGGCCTGGTATTGAAATCACAACTCTTTGGGTCTAGTCACTGGATCTAACCAACGTTTTTATTCATTATCACATGGTCCGTGTGTCCTTGAGGATATCTGTATTTTTAGAACTTATGAAACTAATGTCCCGGCTTCATTTTTTTTACCAGTGCCCATATTGCAATTTCATCTGTTATACATACCAAAAATGTAAATAATGCAAGTAATCATAATACCTCATCTCAGGGAAATCAACAGATGTTATCTATTTTGTTCCTAATTCCTTTTCTTTTACACTTCTCTCGCCTTAATAATGTTTTCCTTTTCCCCTCCATACTCTCACACTTTTTAATACCTTATGACTTCGTAGCTGTATTGCATTTTTGAATGAAATGAATAAAAACAAGTTTTAAGAACTCTAATGAATACTATCGCGGTGATACGCCTTTAATTGAAACAACCGCTTTAGTTGCCATTCTTTCACCATACGGTCAGTTTTAGTCAGTTTTAGTAGCACTGGAATGACAGTTTTTAATCGATTTTTATGTTTGCCGCAGATTAGGTCATTTGCAGTAGTATGCAGTAATATGAATCTATTTTCGGAGTCTATGAGGAAATTTGTTTGGTTTTGAAAAATATGCGTCATCCGTGATTGCATCAGATTTTATCACGCCCAGATACACATTGTCTCGACTGTCGATTAGTTGTCCTACGACCATTGTCTGCGTTGGACGTTACTCCAAGTAAGCGATCGAAAATTTCTAATGCTGCACGAACACACTAGCAAGCTTTACAAGTGATCAAATCAAAGTACTATAGATTGACTTGGAAACTCTCCTGACTTAAATTCAGTCGAGAATCTGTGGTCAAGTAACGACTTCGTGGAATGGACATACGAAGTATTAACATGTGCACTGGGTCATGTTTCATTGAGAAAATACGAAAAAAGTAAATAATAACGGAATTATTAGTTTTGTTTCAATTAATTTGCAGAAGAGTGTACAACTACAAGCACAACATTCCCTTTCTTTCCTAAGGTTTTCCTTTTGGAGAAGTTTGTGGAGATTTATTCTAATTAATAAACAGCCTTTTGCGCTGAACTTTGTGGGATGTCAGTTAAAGCCTAATTAATTCTTAAGTGCCATGTATGATTAGAATCGTAATTTGAAGCATAGACGTCGACCTCAAGATTTTTAACTCAAAAATAGCAGTTAGCCCGATACCTACCGTATTGGTCGACGACAAGACATACGGCAGTCTACCAGTGTCCCAAAACATAGACCTCCCGGTAAATGGAGTTAGGCTACATTATACGATAATCTGGACATTTATAAAATACCGTATGTATGAGTTACCGCAAATCGTTTTTTTTTAAATCATGTGGTGATTTTAAAATCACGTTTTAATCACGTGGTGATTTTAAAATCACGTTTTAATCACGTGGTGATTTTAAAATCACGTTTTAATCACCAATGCGATATCGTAACTTTCGAGTAGCCTTTAAAATAATGTTGTACCATAATTGTACAGTAATTACGCTTTTAATGCATGTGTCTATTCAAGAAACTATCAATATGTGTCATTAAAATAGCATTGCTATCATGAAACTGCGCATATGGCATGCATTCCATTCCTACTTGTCTGAATGGACGCCTCAGTTAAACGAAGCTTCGGTCAGTGCTTACTCTTAGCGTATCGGCTGTTATATAACTTTTATTTGGATGCTAATTCCTATTAATTCTCATATATTTGTCGGTGACTGCGTGCATGTGTGTATATACGTGCATGCGCGTGCGTGTGTGAGTGTGTGTGTAGAGTGTAGTGAGTGGTTAGTTCAGGTAGCGCATTTTGTGACGCTGTCTATCTCACAATTTCGTTCACGTTGACCTTCAAGGCAGAATAGTGCAACGAGTTGTGTAGGTGTTTATATGGATCGAAATTACGACCGTCTACATTTATCACTGTATGGTAGAGCCAATATGGACAGGCGAAAAATTGTGAATTGGTTTATTTCGTTAATTTCTTTCAAATAAAAAGGGGCTTGAAATTTAATTAAAATCAATTAATTAGATAACGAAAGTCGGTCGAGACTGCTGTTGGGATCGGATGCTCGGCCATCGACATGGTTTGGAATAACCCTGATATTTATTTAAAAAAAAAAATACTTGTCCAATACTTGAAAATATTGAATTGAAATGTCAGACATGTACACTATTTCTTTCTCGCTGGGAGTGTTCATCTAATTAATGCGTTGTTATTAATTTTATATCGATTTTCGAAAGTAATACTAGCATTGACAAAACGGACAGGGATAAAATAAAAAAAAATAAAGAGATCGTAAATAGTTGGCCGGGCGCGAGTATCAACGTTGCTACTGAAAGAAAGTTTCTTACATTTAATCTTCGATTTGAGAACAAAACCAACTCATAGTGATATCTGTGATGATGATGATGATGATGATGATGATGATGATGATGATGATGATGATGCTGATGATGATGATGAAAAAGAGATTATCTCTCAACGCATTATCCTAGGAATAAATACGACACCGATCAAGTACGATGCTATGGAAAGAAAAACGTCAAACAATATTTCTGTAAGCATTTCACCCCAAGCAAGGCAGGCGTGCCTCTAGCATGCAAGGGGTTACAGAGAGTGAGAGCAGCTGTAAAGAGGGGTGATTGAGGAAAGGATATAGAGAAGGACGGGGATCAGGATCAAGGCATGAGAAAATGTCGATTGACATTACATTTTGATATTTGAAGATTATAACTATCAGGGAAGCAAGTACGAGGAAGGGAGTTCCACTGTTATGGAATGCGAGATAAGAATCTGTTGGAGTAAAAGAGGCGGTTACATTTAACCGTTTCGACAGTGAAGGGGTAGAACCGAGATGCCAGCCTAGTAGTACGCTTAAATTTATGCAGTCGTTGTACTAGTAAAAGTAGCTCGTTAGAACTATTGCCATGAAAATTCTTGTAGAAAAGACAGACGGAAGCCATATAGTTTCTGTGTGAAAGTGACTGTAGACGAGATGCCATGTCAGGACTGATCGCATTGCATATCCATCTCTGTATTTTGTCGAGGACCTCGAGATAAAGAGCGAGGGCACCAGACCATATATGGCAACAGTATTCAATGTAAAGTCGAATGGTAGATTTGTAGATTTGAAGTATGAACTCAGACGTGAAAAAACCTTCTGGCGTGATACAGAGAACCAACTTTTCAGTTGGCTCTCAATCTCACATCCGACCTGAAGTGGAACTCGTACATACGATCCATTGCTAAGGATGCAGTAAAATTGTCGACTCCCTGTAGCTTTCCAGTAAGTACCTCACTCTTCATGCTATCCTCTACCTTTACCAGAGACAGATCCGGCCGAAAATGGAGTACTGTTGTCATATTTGAGCAGGAGTTGCACCAACTTCACTTTCCAGTTCAAAAGCGTCTTCGAGTCGTTGTGGGTGACGAGTTATTCTCCACCCTTCACCCTATATCCTACAGGCGGGATAAGGCAAGCTTCTCACTGCACTACTGCTACTTTCACGGAAAGTGCTCAGACGCACAACATTCCCTGAACCCGCTGATGCAAACCTTCACAGCCATAACACGCTATGCCACTTACATATTATCAAATCATCCACATTTCTTCCGTATTCCATCGCTGAGGAGTAAATTTCACTCGAGCAGCTTATTCCCTCGAACCAACTGATGTTTGTATCACTGCAATCTTAATCTGTTCAAGGCTAGGTTTAATCGTTATCTTCGATTCCTATATGCACAAATAGCCTCCAGATGTAACCCTCTACCTCGGGTGACCCCCGGACCTTTTAAAGTGTAAAGCTCTCAGTGAAAAAAACATTATTTACACTATTTATATTGGGATTAGTGTTCTCATTTTTGTTGTTGATATCACATTGTTCCGGTCTTTCTGCCTTCCGACGTTCCTCAGGTGTTTAATCAATCTGGGTAACTTACAGGAAATTCTGAACTGAGCCCATTATTTAATCTACGAGGTAAGTTGTTTTCGTCCCACTGCCCATGTCTCGGGATGTCTAATTCTTATTTTTCACACTGCTCAGTTATTATTCGCCTGTTTGCAGTGAGTTTAAGTACATACTGCCCGGTCCACTGATTGAACACACAATTCTTGATCAAATTCAGCAGCCACCCTTTAATCTCATAGGACAATTTGCTGTAGTCAATTGGAACCTAATTGCTGATGATGATGCTATCCGTCATGTTTCGATTATTGCTGCTGCTGCTTTTTCTTTAAGTCCTGCTGTCAATTGCCTTCATTTTTAATTAGCGGCTCCCATATTGTACTTAGCCTAATTTTGCAGGCAGCCAAAGGCGTCACCCTGCACGTAAGAATAAATGTCGCATCCAGAATGCAATGCGGGGAACAATGAACAAAGGATAACGTGATACAACCAAACTGATATATAAATCGAAGAAATCACGACAAAACCACGGATACCACAACCAATATTGCTGCTTTTCGTAAACTTAAAACACCTGGAATTCCCAAACGGCCAGCCATCAAGGTAATTTCATGGCTCGACGCTTCTTAACTTTGGTGATCACGCGTTGATTATATATATATATATATATATATATATATATATATATATATATATATATATATATATATATATATATATTTACATATTTGCGAGGGTCATTCAATAAATAAGGTGAATCTTTCGGTATAAGGACTTCTAATACAGATAGAAGCTTACTTTTTTGTTATTTTTCAACGTAGTCTCCCAGCACTGTCACACACTTTTCCCATCTGTGCACAAGCTTCCGTATTCCCTCAGCGTAAAAATCTTTGGACTGATGTCTCAGCCAGTCGCTCACAACACTTTTGACTTCATCGTCACTTTTAAACTTCGTGCCTCTCGTCAACGATTTCAAGGGACCAAACAGGTGAAAGTCTGAAGGGGCAAGGTCTGGGCTGTAAGGGGGATGAGGGAGCAGTTCCCAGCCCAGCTCGTTGATGGTCTGCACCGTTTGGGCTGCTGTGTGAGGCCTTGCATTGCCATGATGCAAGATGACTCCTTCTGACTGATGACCCCTGCGTTTGTCCCAACAGATAAGCTCAAAGTCCTTGCAATGTCATCCACTGTCACCCTTCTGTCAGACTGAATGAGGTCATTGACTGATTCGATCACCCCAGGAGACCTCACTTCTGTAGGCCTCCCAGGTCTGTCTTCATCATCAACACTGCTCCGTTCTTCTTTAAACAATTTAGCCCACATGTAGACATTTTTTGGCTGAAACATGTGGCACCATACGAAGTTGACATTCTCCTATGAATTTCAGCTGATTTGCACCCTTCAGCAACCAAAAAACTTGATAACTGACCGCTGTTCAATCCTGGAGCATGCTTCTTGGTCGGCCATCTTTGTGAATCGCCAAAAGAGTTTTTTTTTAATCTGCAAAAGAAATTAAATCCATGTGAAAAAGAAGTAAAACAAAAAAAATAAAGTAAGCTTCTATCTGTATACCTTATACCGAAAAATTCAACTTATTTATTGAATGACCCGCGTATATATATATTATAAATTTACTAATTTAAAAATAGGTACCATCGCTACACACAAATTATCGCGTTTCAAAAACACAAACTAAAATTCGCTTGAAAATGAAACAGTACTAGGGATTTTAATTTACTTCTATAATCAAATTTGAAAGTTTTAGTTTCTGATTTTGAAACATGGCGGTTCTTGTGTAGCAATGGAACCATATTTTTAAATTAGTAAATTTATAATATTATATATTATAATTATTATAAATATTATAAATTTATAATTTAAAATTTAAATTTACCAATTGAGCACAGCTTTTTTAAAATAACAATAATTAATAAGAACACTGGGTTATATATATATATATATAGCGAGTGTAACAGCAAAATTGTCTAATTGTTAGAGTAAGCTTTTAATCCTTGTATTCTAGAAATGATTAAAGATATCTTACTTCTCAGAAATTTTTATAACACTACTGGGCTCTACTTTGAACAATAAAAATATATTCATTTCTAAGTTGAAATGATGACCCCTCTTTCTGTTGTGACCTCCTGATCCAGTTTTCCTCTCTACGATTTCCTCTTTTTAAAGCTTATTTATCGTTCTCATGATGGTTCGTGAATGGTGAAACCAATCATTGGATGTTGGTTTCATTACTGAAGGCCTGAAGGCCTATTTTCCTGTCACCATTGCTCAGTTGGGAAGATAGTCGGGCTGACAGAAAATAATTTTAACCTTTTCTATTTCTAGATGAATAACTTAAAGTTTTTTTCAGTGATTCTTACGAAAAAAATAGTGTCAAGATTGATAAACGACTTATCTGAAAACCTGGAAAATATTCTCAATTACTTTAGATTTTTTTTATCAACATTTTAACATTTTAAAATAGATCATTTTTGAACGAAGAGAGAGAGTCATATCTCAAGATGAAAAGTTAACACACTTGGCATCTTTATTATTTGAGTCACAATATTCTTTCCTCAAAACCAAAAGGACTGAAAATACATATCCACTTAATTTCGTTGCATTTTTAGTATCCAATAAATTACTGGAGTTTCAAGGTTAACCTTTTAATATCCTGACGGAAGACTGGTGTTCAGAACTCCATACAGGATCTTCACAGATGATTCTATGTTTTAACTCTGTACAAAATTACCTACTTTACAATCAAACAAGGAATTTGTAAATTCATTCAGATCATTGCTTAGCGACATTTTGTTAATGTTTTTTTTGTTTATATATATATATAAACATATATATATATATATAAACATATATATATATAAACAAAAACATTAACAAAATGTAATATATAAACATATATATATATAAACATTTTGCGATGAAATTTCTGTTATATATAAAGAGTAATGAAGGCTGGGCGAATTTGACCCTGATTGTATATCATGAGGGCAAGAGGGATAAAGGATATCATCGTGTAACCTACCTAACCGGATGGAAGGATGGGGACTGGGAAGGAAAATAAAAAAAGCGAAATATCGTTTATAATAAAGAAGAAAGACGTAAGCTATAGCTGGCCATGATCATCCACTTCGAAAAGGGACACGGCACATGAAAGAAATCGAAATATGAAGGCAGAGATAATGGCTTTAATGATGCAAGGAAAGAGCATTTATTGTGAATAAGCGTATAGCAGTAATTACGCAATGTGTAAAAATATGAATGCATGGAACCATGATGATGATGGTGATAATGGTGATGATGGTGGTAATAATGATTATGGTGATGGTGATGATGCTGATGATAATGATAATGATCGTAGTGATGATGATGATAATGATGATGATGGTGATGCTGCTGCTGCTGCTGATGATAATGATCATGTTGATGGTGATGATGCTGATGATACTGATGATGATGGTGATGATGATGATGATGATGATGATGACGGTGTTGCCGCTGCTGATGATTGTGGTAATAGTTATGATGATACTCATGATGATGGTGATAATGATTATGGTGATGGTGATGATGCTGTTGATAATGATGATGCTGTTGATAATGATGATGATGGTGGTGATCGTGATGATGATGATGATGATGATGATGATGATGATGATGATGATGATGATGATGATGATGACGATTGTGGTAATGGTCATGGTGATGCTGATGATGATGGTGATAATTATTATGGTGATGGTGATGATGCTGTTGATTGTGGTAATGGTCATGATGATGATGATGATGATGATTTTGATAGTGATGCTGGTGATGCCGCTGCTGCTGCTGGTCGTAATTGTTATGATGATGGTGATAATGATGATAATGATGATGGTGATGCTGATGATAATGGTGATGATGGTGGTGATCGTCATGATGATGATACTGATGATGATCGTGATGATGATGATGATGATCGTGATGATGATGGTGGTGATCGTCATGATGATGATACTGATGATGATCGTGATGATGATGATGATGGTGGTGATGATGATGATGATGATGATGATGATGATGATGATGATGATGATGATGATGGTGATGATGCTGATGATACAAAGAAAGAAAGAAAGAGTAATGAAGGAAAAGCTTCAGAGAAGGAAGAAAAGAGTCAATGAAGGAAAAAACAAAATTGAAAGAATGAAGAAAGAAAAAGTAAAAGAAAGAAACAAAACCCCCAATCCATAAAATCATTTTGTGCCTTTGCAAAATCACAATTTCAAAGGCCGTCCAAAATGTGCATGAGCGTAAAATACCCAACTAGTAGACCATGCAGATATTTATTTAATAATATCTCATTGCTCCTCCCCTCCTTCATTCATCTCCTCCCTCTAGGGCTCCGTTTCTCCTTTTATCACTCTCTATGTGTTTAACCATATAAAGGCGCACTCTTTCTCTCTCCATATATATATATATATATATATATATATATATATATATATATATATATATATATATATATGTGTGTGTGTGTGTGTGTGTGTGTGTGTATACGTACATGTGTGTGTGTGCATGTGTGTAGCACTTGCGAGGAAATACTGAAATGTTATCTTTATAAATTCTAAACAAATTACAAATGATCAGCATTTGGTTTAATGCAATCCAATTTTGTTTGATCGAGAACTTTCCAGCACTCCCCCCCCCATATATATATATATATATATTTAATTATTTATTCGAAAATTATAACATAAATATGTTATAAAATCACTACAGAAATAGCCATTTTGTTTCACACTTCTGGTGTCTTATCAAGTGATGGTGTTGAATGCAGAATGAATAGTTTTAAAAGGTTCAAATCAATCAAACACCCCTCGCTAAGGGAAACGCTGTTACATGAGCTGGAATGACCAATCAAAATACAAGTATACGAGAATTAAAAAAAATCTTGACAACGAACTAAGGTTATAATAATTATTTAATGCTTTAATAGAATTTATTCTAACTAATAAATGTTAAATTATACGATAAAATTTGAAATTAAGAATTACCCATTTTAAAATTTAAATTTAATCTATATTAAATTTAAAATTATAAAATTACTGAGGAATAAAGAAAAAATACATATGTTATTCTATTTATTTTGTTTTTATTGAAATTAAGTTGGAATAAACGTTAAGATCAAATGTTGCTCTGAACTTCATGACAACGTAGATACATTTGAAGCATAAACAGAGGCAGGGGAGGATGACATCTTGCAAAAGACAATACATACACAATCAGATTATAATACATAAACACGCAGACGTATTTAGATATATACTCACACAAAAAAGCGACGAGACAGGAAATATCTCCATGACCTTTTAAAAAAAAAACACAACATACATACACAACGAAAAGTACACACAAGTGACCATACACACAGAAACCGACAAAGACACGTACATACACACACATACATTGACAAAGACACGCCGATACACCTACCATGAAATTCAAGTTTGGAAGTGTTATTAAACAAATTATATATATATACCGGGTGTAATAACAAAATTGTTCAAATCGTGTAACAGCATAATTATCCATCCCAGAAATTGTTTAATATCTAAAATGACTAAACTAATTGAGTTTCTTTTTTTACAGGTTTTCAAATAAGGTGTTTAGCCATCTTGATACGATATTCGTAAGAATCCCTGAATAACCCCTTTGAGTTATTCAGCTAGAAAGAGAGCAGGTTAAAATTGTTTTGTGTCAGCCTGACTATGTCTTCTCAACTGAGCAATGGGGAGAGGAAAACGATCCTTCAGCCTTCAGTAATAGTACTAACATTCATAATCTAGCTTCCATCTTCAAAGTCCATTCAATAATCAAAAAGAGAATAGGGAATAATTTTAAAAAATGGGGAACAGTAGAGAGGCAAACTGGATCAAGAGGTCAGAACAGGAAGAGGGATCATCATTTCAAGTTAGAGCTAAATAAATTAATTAGAAAAGATGCAACTTAATCCAAAAGTTGTTTGGCACGAGAGAGAGAGAGATGTTTCAGGTATAACAGTCCAAAGAGTAGTGACAAAGACTTGAAAATGGAACTGTAAGTGAAACGTGTAAGACAACTTGTTACTCCAGGAGAGAAAGGTAGTAGGTTAATGAGAGTGAAGATCATCTTAAATGAGTTAGAAAATGATCCTGGAATAACATATATATATATATATATATATATATATATATATATATATATATTCTAGCAGCATGGCCCGGCGTTGCCTGTGCTTGATTAAAAAATCGTACGTTTCGGTAGTTTCCTCTTACTTTTCAACGAATATGTGTAAACTGATTTGCAGTACAAACGGTAGTTACGCTCACCAAGCGTTTCATGTGCCAAAACATAATGCCTCCGTTGAGATTGACTGGAAAGCCTCAAAGAGGCCTCCACCTCGGTTTCCTCCTCCTGCTTTCTCTTTGCCGCAGAGGCTCTTTTAGAACGCCTGCTAAGGTTGCCTCGGCATGGTATTTTGGCACGATTAGCAAAGCTGCCGAGTCGGTCATCGCCACGGCACTCATAAAAGTGCAAAGCATAGGTTGAAGTAGACGCCAGCTGCTTCTCCCCCAAGGAGGCGCACTCAATGGAATCCTGCTCCCGTTTCCCCTTAGTCGGTGAGGCTTTTTTTAGAACGCCTGCTAAGGTTGCCTCGCCTGGGTGTTTTGCAGCCTCTGCAGAGCTGCCGAGTTGGTCATCGCCACGGCACGCAGAAGAGTGCATAGCAGAGTTTGAAGTAGACGCTATATGATCTTCTGTAACCGGAGTTATTATGTGCTCCTCTGCAGTCGCCTGCTTTGCATGTGTAACGTTAACGGTGTTGGGGGTCTTCAGTTGCTGACGTGCGGATGTTCGTCGTGTAGGAGCCATTTGAAGGGTTGTAGAAATGCTGTGTAAGAATGCGAATAGAAGTTGATGCCGAAGCTGAAGTGGTGAAACCTCGTTGTATACGAAAACTAAAAATGCAGTGGAGCGGTATGGAAAAAGCTTCTCCTAGCTATGGGCCGTACCTTCTGGCAGCACGAAAACGTCGCTGTAGGAAGAGGTTACGCAACCAAAACGTTGAAGCGTTGAAGGTTAAAAAGTAGTGAAAAACTGAGGGGTACTGGGCCGCGTAGTAAAGGCGGAAGAGAAGTAACTTGCGACAGCAGTTACCTGTCTAATAGCAAAACTGAACTACGAAAAGGTAGAAATAGGTATGGAACGCAAAGAGGGACTGGGCTGCGCAGTAAAGGCAGTACGCGGAGATAAAATGGGTAATGCAAACGTTTAAGCAGATAGGCAGTGAATTACTGAGGTGTACTGGGCCGCGTAGTAAAGGCAGTACACTTCAACTTACAGTGAAAACTGAAACGTGGAGGTAAAATAGTTTGGGCAAACGATTGAGTAAATAAGTAACCTGCGACAGCAGTTAACTAATAGCAAAACTGAACTGCGAAAAGGTAGAAATAGGTATGGAACGCTAAGATGGAATGGGCTGCGCAGTAAAGGCAGCACGCGGAGATAAAATGGGTAATGCAAACGTTTAAGCAAATGGGTAACTTGCAGTAGCAGGAAGCTGTCAATGAATCCAAGGACAGATGCTTTAATGGCGATCAAATCAAGACATGAGTGCTGATGCAGCTGCGCTGAAGGTATTTAAAGGGAGCGTGACTTGTCATTGATTGGTGTAGCCTGGACAATGGACATGACTTAGACCAATGAATGAGCTCACGCAAAATGGAAGATGCTAGCGCGCATTAACGCACGCGCGCATGATTTGGCAAGCGCAAAGCTTGGCCGTAAACGGGGTCAAGCTGCCTGCTGCATATGCAGCTTGGCTCTAACGCACGTGATGCCGGCGATGAGAATGCAAGGAGCTGAAATGAAGCGTTTGCTCGTTTGGTTTGTGCGACAAGGATAAGCCGCTAACCGTTTTCTGGCATTAGCTTTGAAATGGATTGGGAGGAAGCCCTACTGTTTTAGCGCAAAAACTCCTCGTCAGGTCTGGGATGCGGCCTGGGCGAGGGGAAAAGATTTAAAGAATTGGAAAATGGACTGCTGAGGGCGGAACCATTTTCACTCAGCACGTATTCGGTTTTTTCTTTTAGCAAAGACGCGAATAAAGGAAGGGCTTATTTTGGTAAGATGCGACGATTAAAGCAAAAGTGTTGACAAAGTCGAATATGTCATTTGTGGCTCAAAGTCAGACCTGGTAGCAGGGATAAAAAAGCCGATTTTCAATGGCCGTGCACCCATTCCAGAATTTGAGGTCAAATGTTTCCTTCAACTCCACTGCACGCACTGACCTGTTTCTTCCCGCGAAGAGCGTGACCTTAAATTAATCTGCATTTAGGAAATACCCAACCGGAAAAATATTTTTAAGGGTTGACCGATTGTCAATTTGCACTCTGTTTGGGGGGCGATCAGAGTTGAAACTTCACATGGTGACTCCCAATGGCCTCCTCATAAATCGACATGCGGTTCAGGCGCAATCTGAGCGTATCGGTTTTGGGGTTTTATTGATTTTCCGCGCTGTTTAGGGGTCCGTGGTCATGGAAGTTCTGGACAACACTTCTAATGGTAGACTCTAAGAGGGTTTCATATTTGGTAGAAATGCGATCATTTCTTCAGTAAGCAGATTTTTTCGATTATCGATTTTTTTGGGACCTAAGTCCGAACTCAAAAATCGGGCTCCGTCATGTCCTTACGGCAGCCATTTGGAAACTTGTGGGGACAACCGCATCGAAATCTGGTGAGGTAACAAGGATACAAAACTACTGCTTTTAATTTAATTATTTAATTGAATTTGAAGTTGTTAGTTTCTGTTTTTTAAACATGGTAATTCCTGTGTAGCGAGGAACCCTATTTTTAAATCAGTTTAATTATAATATTTATGCTCTGTACATTTACATTGAGCACTGTTTTGTAAAAATAAAAAATATCAATAAGAACACAGGATTATATATCTATACTGTACAATTGAGAAACACTATATTCTGTTTTCACGTTTCTAAGATTACAAAATTTTTTCAAGTTAATTGATTGTTAAAAGTGATTCTAAATGTTAACATAACATTGACTAATGTTATGAGCGATATATATGTCGCCATCTCTATTTGAAGAAAGAAGAGATTGTGCTATTATGACAGTATTTTCACAGTTTTTTAAATTTATTTTTTTAATTTATAAGCAATTTACCTAAATGGAAAAATCAAAGCATCTAAGCATTGAGGTGAGGGCACAGAATGAAATTGTATTCAAAGAAACTAGTCTCAAAAACAAATTTCCAAGATGGTGAACATTTCTAGACATGCGATGAGGTATTCTTTCAAAGGCAGTTTGAAATTGGCACAAATGTTGACAGAACAAAGCTAGAGCCTCAAAAGGGACAACTGCTTCTGAAGATAAACACTTGATTATTGCGAGCAAAGGAAATAGAAGGAAAACTGCACTAAGGTTGACAGCTGACCTTAATTCCTCTTCATAGTAACCAGTGGGGTTTCTAACTGCCAAAAATCAACTCACTTCAACAGGGCTAAGGGGTGTACAGCCATCAATAAACATATATTATGGTATGAGGATACACTGAAAAGTCTATTATAAGCAAAATCATATGAGCTGGACATTGAAAGAGTGGTAAATATATATTGTGTACAGACAAGTTCAAATTTGAATGTTTGGTATTAAGAAAAGAATATATAGGAGAAGAAATCCAAGATAAACCAGTAACCAGTAGGGCTTCCAACTGCTAACAATCAACTCAGATCAGCAGGGCTAACGGGTGTACAGACATCAATAAACATATATTACGGTATGTGGGTACACAGAAAAGTCTATTATAAGCAAAAGCGTATGAGCTGGACATTGAAAGAGTGGTAAAAATGTATTGTGTGCAGATGAGTTCAAATTTGAATGTTTCGTATTAAGAAAAGAATATATAGGAGAAGAAATCCAAGATAAACCAGTAACCAGTAGGGCTTCCAACTGCTAACAATCAACTCAGATCAGCAGGGCTAAGGGGGGGTACAGCCATCAATAAAGAAAAGAATATATAGGAGAAGAACGTCCTGGGTATGACGATAAACTACATCCGCGTCCTGGGTATGACGATAAAGAACATCCGCGTCTTGCATAAGACGATAAACTACATCGGCGTCCTGGGTATGACAATAAACTATACCCGCGTCCTGGGTAAGTCGATAAACTACATCCGCGTCCTCGGTATGACGACAAACTACATCCGCGTCCTGGGTAAGACGATAAACATCATCCGCGTCCTGGGTATGACGATAAACTACATCCGCGTTCTGGGTATGACGATAAACGGCATCCAACAGTAAGGCCTCTCATTAGGTTTTGTGGAGCACATCTTAATTGCTGGTGTTCCCATGTCCACCGTGACCCAATATGGTAGCTTCTAAAGGATCTCAGCTATGGGTAAACTGGCGTAAAAACACTATGAAAGTTTAAAAGCAGATTTAATACCAGCAATTAATTTTGTGAAAAATGATTACCAGCAATACACTATTATCTGCATTATATTTTTTGGGAAAATATTACCAGCAATAAAAATCTTGTAGGCATTAAATGAGCGATAGAGAGTGATATGTCGTAAAACAAGCGAAACTAAACGAAATTATATGAGACCAAATCCATAAGAAAAACTGAATGATGACTCTTTGGATCCAAAAGTTAAACATATTTCTTCAATGCTTGGAGAATGCTTAGTAAGGTCTAAAATCTACTTATTTTGCAAAATCTGTTGGAAAATACACCTAGAATTTGCACAGCATTAATTAAAGCAGGTAAACAATTGTGGGAAACAATACACGATGCTCTTGTATGATAATATTTTATAATTAAATACTTACTTCTGGTTAAAATGAAAGCAAATACACTGTATTTACTGAAATGTTTTCGTAATTAAAAAAAAAACACACAAAAATAATCATTTTATGGTATTTTTTGAATGTAGTGTACACACTCACACACAATCACACACATATATCCGATGCAATTAGAATGAAAGTAATATATAAATTGTAACGGTCACAGCATTAATAAAAAAAAGGGCTCGATACCGATAGTAGAGCGATAATTATTTATTATATTTTTATCATATAGACAAAATATTTTACTCACTATAAAGATGCAACTTCGTTTCTGTGCATTTCAACTGCACCTCGACGGTTGAGAACCGATGTATGTATGTATGTATGTATGTATGTATGTATGTATGTGAGATGATGTGCCTAAACCTTTGACCGTGGCTATCGGTAAGGAATCTTCCCTGACTAGCCATCATTCAACACCCCACCCATCCCTCACCAAACTGCTATCAACAAGCACTAATTTTTCACTCGGTCACCTTTTTGTTTTATGTATATTTTTCTCAAGCAAGGGTAAACAAAGAAGTGACGTTTCACATACGGCTTGCCTACAAGCAGAATTGTTCATAACCATTTTTGGTTGTCATCAGTCGAGGTGCAACTGAAATGCACTGAAACGAAGTTTCATATTTGTAGTGAGTAAACTGTTTTTGTCTATATGATAAAATATATATATATATATATATATATATATATATATATATATATATATATAGATATACTGGTCTCTCCCGTCAGTTTCCAAATGTATGAGGGTCAAGCAATTCAGTTCATAGAAAACGACAGCCAGACACCAGCACATGTTGTTTTATAGTGGTGAAGATTTTGTGCAGAGCCAGCACCACTTTTTGAAGGGCCGAATACAGATATCTGGTTCACAAGGATTCACAAGTCCCCCAAACAACCCTCTACAGGTTTTGAATTTAGAGTTGTCCTTCTCCTAGATCAGTTTCCATCCAAGGCTATAGAACCCAGTCTGTCCGGCTATTTACCCACACCTGGGGGAGGGAGAAGAAGAGGATTAATACCCTTCTAAAGTGGATTATCACGTAAGTGAATGTAATGGATTCGACTAGATTTCGAAGTCGACTGTCTGATACCTCAATCCAAGCCGCTATCTATCTATCTATCTATCTATCTATCTATCTATCTATCTATCTATCTATCTATCTCTCTCTCTGTCTGTCTGTCTGTCTGTCTCTCTCTCTCTCTCTCTCTCTCTCTCTATATATATATATATATATATATATGTATGTGTATTTGTATAGCCGTTATTGAAAGTAAAGACTATAAAATAATCCTGTAAATATCTATAACAAGAAAGCTATTGGAGAGAGACACTTGTAACTGTAGATTGTATTATCGTTTCCTGGAGTCTATAAATTATTTCGTAGAAATATTGCCCGCCTGAATGGAGTATTCGATACAGTGTTTGGCTTCATGCTCTCCTTTAGCCGCGTTCTTTGTGTAATCGAAAGATGACGTGTTGACCCAACATATACGGATTTATTGCAGTTGATGTCACGCGTCCGTAACAAAAAAAGACAGCATCGAAAAAGAAAAATAACTGTAACTGTTTTTGCGATTAAGTTTATCCGTTTCTCTCTTCTTTTTATTTGTGGGAAGCAGTTCCTTTCACATTTTGCTTATTGCGTGGATTATTTTCCCTTTTAATTTGGATTTTTCCAAAAGTTTCTATAGATTTTTTCTGTCGTTATTTTCTTTAAAATACGTGATGAATGATTTCTATTTTAAGTAAAAAAAGATGTTTTTTTTATTTCTTTGCTTTCAACTTTTCTTTTTTTCATTTCACTATGCTTTCTTGACTTGTTGTTCTTGGTGGTGTTCTTCATCTTCTTTTTCTTTTTCTTCCCTTTCTTCTTCTTCCCTTTCTTCTTCTTCCTTTTCTTCTTCTTCTTCTTCTTTTAATCATCATAATAATAATACATGCTTTTTGCTTTCTGTTCAGTTCAAATCCCTTAAGGAGACATTACTCGAGACCTGGGGTAAGTCAAAAGTAAATATATGCATTCTTTGACATATGCCAATGTAAAATATTTTTGGTGGTGGTGCTGCTACTGATTATTATTTCATTATCGGACATTGACATTTTCAATAGAAATTCTGGTCTTCAGGCATGGTGACAACAAGTCACTTCAAGCCTTATGAGATTTTCGGAGAATTCTTGGAAAGTAAATGATGGCAATTTTCTAAATGTCTACAATATTTCGCTCAGCTCAAATTTACCCTAAACGTTCTATCTGCTTTCTAGGTATTGTCCCAAGTACACCCATTACTACAAGCATTGCGTCAGCACTCATGTTTCATAGGAGCTTTCTGCTCTCGATCGAGATCCTGTCATTTTTCAGTCTTATCAAATTCATATGGAGCAACAAATGGATTAAACTTACACTTTCTATTTTCGTTAACTATAAAATGAAGTCGAGTTTTCGTATTTTATTATTATTATTTTATTTCCTTTGGTTTCTGTTGTATACTCATTTCTTTCCGGGTCCCCATCAGAGACCCAAGATCATGGCATCATGACATTTTCCACTGAGCAGTTTTGAAAAAAAAAATCGCACTTATTTTACGTACATAATGCCCTTCATAAGGCGTGGGCTGGACTTGTGAGTATATTGTTTTGTATTTTTTAAGGCATGGGCTACCAGATATTCATTCAATGAGTCTATTGGAATTTTTTCCAACCAATTCAAAGGCTCCAACTACAACTGGAATTGTTAATGTCCTCATGCACCACATTTTTGAGATTTCGGTTTCAAGGTCCTTGTATTTTGATAGTTTTTTGAAGATCTTCAAAATACATTGTAGTCTGCAGAGACTGCCATCTCAATCAGGAGGCACATTTTGTTTTCGCGGTTTCTATTCACGATGTCAGCACGATTAGTTTTGATGGTTCTGCCTGTGTTTATTATAAAAACCCATAAAATTGTTACAGGTCCCATCTCAGATATTGGCACACACAATCGTGTCGTGTTTTATATTGCTTTATATTTTATATTTTATAGAGTGGGTGCCAATACCATGCAACCTGATACAAGATGGTCAATTGTTTCTGGATACTTATCACAGAATCTGCATTTTAGACTAACTCAATTTTTCAGTATATGTTATTGGTAACTTCTAGTTAGCAATAATTGGTCCTTTAGTTTCAGCTTTTAACGCTGATGGGTACGGGGTTTGTCTACGTCAGCTTGTTTGGTACGGACTGAGTATTGACCATGAAGCGGTTTATCTTACCATTGTTTCTGTATCTGGACGGTTGCATTTACCTTTACTACCTTTGATAAATATTTGGCAGCTGCAGTCTGTCTATTAAGCTTTATTTGCTTTTCGTCACCTTTTGAAACTCCAATTTGAAATTGTTGGCTTCCTTTATTACTGAATAAAATCGCTTACTACTTTCATGTTCTTTGACACAGATCATCATCCAGTCTTCTGTAGTTTCTTGGTATCTTTGAAGACCAATTGTTGTAGTTTTGTAAGGCAGTTCTAGTGGAACTAATCCTCTTCCACCTTCGTATCTGGGCACATACAGACGATCAACATCAGCCTTGGGATGATGCATGCGGTGACAAGTGAGAATATTTCTCGTTTTGGCGTCCATTCGCTTCATGTCAGCTATGGTCCAGTTAAGAGTATTGAAACTACACAGGGACAGCTAAGGTGTTTATGGTCGATATTGTTATTATTATAATTATTATTATTTTCTTTGATATCTGGCGTTTACACATTTCTTTCCGGGTCAAAATGTTAGAAATGGTTAGAAATGGTATCATGCCACTTTCCACTGAAAAAAAAAATACATAGATAAAGCCCTTCGTAAAGTGTGGGCTGTACTTGTCAGAATAATTTTTTGTATCTCTTTGAGGCATGGACTTCCAGAGATCCCTTCAATTAGTCTACTGGAATCTTTTCCAACCAATCCTAGGGCTCCAACTACAACAGGGTTTGTTGATGTTCCCATGTGCCACATTTTTGAGATTTCTATTTCAAGGTCCTTGTATTTTGACAGCATTTCGAATATCTTCAAAGATACATTGCAGTCTGCAGGGACTGCCATATCAATAAGGAGACTTTTTGTGATCTTTAATAACAATGTCTGGGTAGTTGGCTTTGATTGTTCTGTCAGTGTGTATTGTGTAGTCCCGTAGAATTGTAACAGGCCCTATCTCCGTAAACGGGTCTGGGTGGTGTTCGTACCAGTTTCTTTCAGTTTCCTTCCCGTAGAAGTTGCAAATTTTCCAGTGCAGATATTGGCCCACTCTGTCATGCCGGTTTTTATATTCAGTGGGTGCCAAGAACGTGCAACCTGATACAAGATGATCAATGGTTTCTGGATATTTATCACAGAATCTGGATTTTGGGCTAACACAGTATTTTAGTGTATGTGCTTGATAATTCCTAGTTAACAAGCATTGGTCCTGTGCAGCAAGGATAAAACCTTCAGTTTCAGCTTTTAACCCTGCACTACGTAGCCACTGGCGGGTACGGGTTTTGATTATTATTATTATTATTATTATTATTATTATTATTATTATTATTATTATTATTCCCTTTGGTTTCGGTTTTATACTCATTAACTTTTGAATCCTAACCAGAGACCAAGGTCAGAAATCGATCATAAAACTTTCACCCTACGCTTGAGTAAAGAAAGAAAGAAAGAAAAATCAACCTGAAGACATACACATCTTGCATAAATAAAGCCCTTCGTAAGGTGTGAGCTCGTGTTTGTGCCGAATTTTGTATTTCTTCAAGGGATGACAGAGATCCCTTCAAACACAACTAGAATTATAGATGTCGTCAGTGCCATTTTATAAACATCCACATCAATATCCTTGTATTTTCAATGTTGCATTGTAGTCTGCGTAAATTACAATATCAATAAGAAAGCAGACTCTGTTTTAATTATCTTTGGCCACTATAACTGTGCGGCTAGCTTTCATTATTCCGTCCGTGTGTTTTATAAATTTTTTATAAAGTTTTGCAGGCACTTTGATTGTGAGGAGGACTGGGTGGGGTTCATACCAATTTCTTGCAATTTCCTTCAAATGAATGTTGAATAATTTTTAGCACCTATACTGGCTGACTCTATCATGAGGAGTTTCGTATTCAACGGATAGCAAAACCGTGCAAATCGATACAATGTGATCAATTATTTCTGGATATTCATCAGAAAATCTACATTTGTGGTCAACATTTTTTCCGTATGTTTACTTGATACTTTATATTTAGCAACCTACTGTTTTAGTTTTTGATCCAATACCATGAGACCACAGATGGATGTGCTTTTTTCTACATCGTTTTTTTTTGGGGGGGAACGGACAAAGTATTGGCCATGGGGAGGTTTATTATATCACCGTTATATCACCGTTTCAGCATTTGGCCCATAGCATTTTTTTAATGTTTTGGCTGCTGCAGTCGGTGAATTATGGTTTACTTGCTCTTCATTTACTTGAAAGTCTCTCTTGAATTTGTTGGCTTTCTTTATAACGGAATAAAGTTTGTTTTTATTTCCGTGATGTTCTTTGAAAAAAGACCACCATCCAGAGTTTTGTAGTCTCTAGGGATATTTGAAGAGAGATTCATTTGTCGTTTTGTAAGACAGTTCTAGTTGAACTAATCCTCTGACTCATTCAAATCTGGGCACATACAGATGACCAAAAATGTTGATGTCAGGATTTGACACCAAGTTAGTATAAAATCAATTTTCTTGACATATTAACATAACCCATATATTAGGCCTGGAGAATTCTGTATATTTACTATGTTATTTCTGATGAATAGGTTTTGTCTCTCTGCAGCCAGTATACATGCCTCTGTCGCCACTGTTCAGCAACTGATGAGTTTTGTGTTTAGCTATAGGAAAATCGTATTTTCTGTATATTGATCATGAAGGGATTTTGTTCCCATTGTTAGCTGGATTTGTAGTTTATTTTGGGCTCCTTTAAGTATTTCATGCTTTTCATTTATCAAAGTTTTAGCTTTAATAAAATATAAAAGTTTGTACATATTTTAAAACCAATAGTTTTTCATTTTCGATAATTATTATTATAATTATTATTCTTAAATATTTATATAAAAAAAAGTCCGTTTAAATCCTCCATTAAACAAATCTGAATAGGTCCGTTTTCTCTATTCTCGTCTACCATTCGGCAATTCGTCTCTTATTTTCCTTCTCTATATATCTTTGCTTCTTTAAGATTCTTCAAATGTTCAAACTCCTTTATTGTTATTTACCTTCCCTTCATCTATACTTTTTCCGATTTTGTTTTTCCTCCTCCTTTTCATCTTCATCTTCTGATCGAACACATTCATCTGGTTCAATAATTTATCGCCTTCATTTAGTCACTTCAAATTAAGTGCACTGGTGTTTATAAATTTAATCAACTTCTCGGCCTTTTATGATTAGTTATCCTCCGGTCGACTGATCGAATTTACTGAAACATTCTCGACAAGAAAATAAGGACTTTCTTTTTCCTTTCAAGACGCTTGCTTGACCCGTCAGGTCAACCAGAAATCGTTTAGCTGTCAAAATACGAACATGAATCTTTCCAAAAAGATGCGAAAAAGAAGGAACATTTTCATTGATTGAATTCGCATATACGTATATACACACACAAACACACACAAAAGCATATACAAAATATGCTTTCATATGCAATGATATACATTATACATATTTAAACATATATATGTATGTGAATATGAACATTTATATAAATCTAGGTGAGGATATGAATCTACAGCGTGTCCCAAAACACTGAAATCATTTAAAATGTGAATATATGAGTAAGTACATATCTCAGACAAACGAAATTAAATAAACTTCCCGTTGAACAATAAAATATTCATTTATCAATATTCAAAGGGATGTAGATTTTACAACTGATTTCAGAAAGCTTCACAAATGTTCAATATGCGCACCGGCTGTGACGCGATGCAAATCAAGACGATAGTCCAGCTCCTGCAGAACACGCTGTAGCATGTTTTGGGTAACATACTCCAGCGCCTCATTAATTCTCTGCTTAAGTTCATCGAGGTTTTCCGTCCTGGGTATGACGACAAACTATACCCGTGTCCAGGGTAAGATGATAAAAAGCGTCCAGCAGCAAGGCCTCTGATCAGGAGGTTTTGAAAAGCGTGGCACAACCTCTTAATTGCTGGTGTTCCCAGGTCCACCGGAAGCCGGGGTGGTAGCACCTGCGAGGGTCCCAGCTATGGGCAAATAGTTAACCCTGAAAATGAGATAAAAAGCGTTATAAAAGTGTAAAAATAGGTTTTAATACCAGGAATATTTTGTAAAAAAAATATTACCAGAAATGAATCTTTGAAGAAAAACTATTACCAGCAATATATTTTTGAAAAATATTACCGGCAATACGTTTTTGAAAAAAAATATTACCATCAATACGTTTTTGAAAATAATATTACCAGCTAGATAAATTTACAGTGAAACATATACTGCTAGAGTGTGTAGATTTTGATCTAGTGAGAACAAAATATTTCCAAGTGAGTAAATTACAAAAAAAAACAACTTAATTACGAAAATAAAACCATCCAAGATTGTAAATTTCCTAAAAGAAGTTGGATTGTACTCAAAAAATGAGTAAGTGAAAAATGGTTGAAATATATATGTATACATACACACCTGATCTAAACTATCGCTATGAATCTATTTCAAAATTTTGTTGGCATTAAATGACCCACTGATGTTGATATGACATAAAACAAAACAACCAACCAACCAATCCTCTAGCTTTGTAGAAAGAGTGGAGGGGGTTATATAACTATCCTTTCATATAGCCCCATAGAAAAAAATCACAAGGTTTCAAGTCAGGTGAAAGTGGTGGCCATTTCATTGTCATTATCACTGTCACGCCCGGTTCAACTTTTTGGTAAATTCTCATTGAGATAAGTCTGCACAGACAACTTTTTTGTACACATTTTCTTTTAAAATTTGAGACCATTTCTGGTAATAGACTCTAAATAGGAAACGGATATCAATCTAACATGATTCACTTTTTTAAAGCTTCGTCAGAGATTGAGAGAGAAAAAAGACAGAAAACAATGTTATTTTGAATTATGTTTGCGCCAGTTCTCATTGGTCAGACACGTGTCACGTGCATTATAATCATAAATATTTCTATGTATCTGTACGTTTGTGAAAATTTTTGTATGCTTAAGCGGGAATCGGATGGTAATGTGCATTGGTAATTATGTATGAGTCTCTGTCTATTGGGAGTTTTGATGTCTTCACCTTTGTGCATCAGCCAGCGCATCAGGATGTCATATGGTTCTAATTAATCAGAATTAATTACATTTAACGGCCTGAATGTCCGAGAAATTACATAGAAAATATGTGTCCTCTTCTGGACTGTATCCTTTGTTTACATTGGTGAATGCTGCCATAATCTTTGCCTTCAAATGATTTTTGGTATTAAAAAGGGGTTTTGTTGGTTTCTGACTGTAGTCAAGGAGGTCGCAGTGTGTGTGGGTTATGTGGTCAGATGTAAGGTGGGATGTGGCTTCAGAAATTGTCTGAAAGCCATCATTGGGTTCTCCCGCTTGCATGGCATGGTGCAGAGTTCTAATTTCAGAAAAAGGGACCTCCAGTCACTCTCTTGACCCAAGGCAGCACTGCCACCTCAAAACACGTGATGTAGGCCTCCGTTTTCAGCCTGTGGCACTTACCAACAAATTCTGGAGTTCTTCTCTTAGCAGAAGGATCAGAGTAAGTTTTCCAAGCTTTTTCCTTACCTTCTGTTGTGTAGGATCCACCTAATCTGCATAGGTGACTATCAACTATATAAATAATGGTTGGTACCGGAAGACGAGGGAGAAAGGAATCACGAGATCCAACTAGAGACTCTGATCGACTGCGACTAGTCAACACATTCTCCAGGAACGTCTTCCCAGAAATATACACAAATACTATATGTACTTATTGTGTACACTTTCTTGTTATAATACATTCTTGTTCTAAGTACATTTTGTGTTGCATTATTATTCCATGCATTAGGCGAGATTCAACATTGAGTCAAGACTCAACACCTTCGTAATCCGACTGATCCAACTCTTTCTGAATCTTCTGTACTGTCCTCAGATTGACACCCAAACACTAGGAAATATTCGTATTGGAGTTTCTTATGCGAATGTCAAGCAGTACAGCATACTGTTTCCAAAAGTCTCGCGGGTTAACTTGCGTCATCTTGCTCTTTTTTTCATAGACGACACCTAACTGACCCCATTATAGTGTGCAGTCAGCATATTTAAAAACAAACAAAGCGCATGCGCGAAATTAAAAATATAAAATGGCGACAATTTCCCCATCGCACCCTGCATATATGGCAGAGAAGAATTTTTAATATAGAGGAAGGAATAATTGTTTATGACAAACTAATAATAAACTCACAACGAAAAGACCCGAAAAAATCTAAAAATGGCGAGAGAAACTTTACCGAAATGTGAAAAGGCAAATAGAAGATATTGCAGCTACAAGGATATGAAAATGGTTGTGCAAAGTAAACCTTAAAAGTGAAACTAGATCTATGTAAATGTTTGTTATGGTCCAATATCCTCGCACCACTGTTATGGTCCAAGTTTAGGACCAAGGAAGAACAACACGAACACAAGAGTAGGAATAACAAAGATATATTAAACAGAATAATAATAATACAAGAAGTTGAAGGTGTTAGTATGACTGTCAGTCTGGTTTAGAGTGAACTACTATTGTCTCGACTCGTTCCGTCTCGACTCGTTCCACTTCTTTCTCTATCGTCTCTCTTGAGAGGCGCAGTCTTTATAGTGTCAGGAAGAATTCATTGTCATTACAGGTAAGATCCCATAACAATGTTAATAAAAAGTCTATCATATAGTCAGATAAAATACGTTGAAGTAATCTGCACAATTTTTCGACGTGGTGTAACGATTAACAAACTTTTCTTGCTAGATCAATTAACACCTAATAGTGTGTACGATCCTCACTGTGTGCTTCATAATTTTTGGCTTTGTGCCACAACTATGCTACACTTAGTAAATCAATGGACACGTCGACGTCCTTTCGTTGTTAACAGGTTTGTCTCGCTAGAACAATTACGACAAAGTACTGAGTTCGATCCTCACCGGGTGCCCCAACTTGTGCCACATTTAAACTACGTTCAGAAAATCCATACAGCAAGTGCAGCCAATATGCGAGCAGGGAATAAGTAATTCTTGCGTATAATAAGCAAAAACTTCCAGTTAATTAAGAAAGAGTAGAAAAGTAAACATGACTGGACGGGAAGAGTGATCCAATGGGAACAACGCCAACGGCTAGGATTTGATTATATACATCAAAGGTACCTATTTAGATCTCGAGTTATGTCTTTAATTAACATGGACAGGTCGAAACATTCACGTGGGTATCACGCATGACACGACATTTTTCAGAAATATCTAAACTGAGAGTGGTATACAACTGTTGTTTCAGATCAATGATTAAAATGGCTTTCAACTAATGAGGCATGCAGGTTTTCGCAAGGGCCATTCTTTTGTGACCTCGTGAACTGGCGCTACAGAATCACCAGCAAATAACTAAACAAATTCCAGAAACCACATCAGTTGAGAACTTTCAATAGCAAAACGGATAACACATGTGACTTGGTGAGAAAATAGTGGAGAAAATAGTGGAGAAAATAATCGAGATGTTGATATCCAACATTACTTCAAAGAAAAAGTTAAGGTTGAAACGTGATTCAGTAATGTAAAAAGTGATAACAGCTACTGGACTTGAGAAACCTATTTTCCTGAAGAAATGTTTTAAGAGAAAGAATTTATAAATGTCAACCGAAAGTAGTACTGGATGCTTGGTCAATGACTGCCAATTGTTTTCTTGGCGGGAAATAGCTAATATTACTATATATATATATATATATATATATATATATATATATATATATATATATATATAGAACACTGATATTATTAAATTATATATATCTATATCTATATCTATATCTATATATATATATATATATATATATATATATGAAGAAATATAGTCTTAAAGTGTGCTATATTTATGGGATAAAGTGCTCAATATCAGAGATAGAGCGTGTGTAAATATAAAAGTGAACATAGAAGTCAACACTTAGAGGCGACAGTCTGTTTCATGCTAGATGTAATCATGGCCCAATGATTGCATCTAGCATGAAACAGACTGTCGCCTCTAAGTGTTGACTTCTATGTTCACTTTTATATCTATCTATCTATCTATATATATATATATATATATATATATATATATATATATATATATATATATATACACACATATATATATATATTGACCACTGATATTATTAAATCATATATATATATATATATATATATATATATATATATAAGTGTATGTGTGTGGGGAGATAGACAGATAGATAGTACATCTTATGTTACCCCTGGTCATACAAAGATATTCATTTTACACAAAAAGTAAAGAAGAAAAGAATTATGTGAAAAATATTAAGAAATACGACAGCAACCTACAGAACAAGAGTCATTCTTCGCAGTAGTCAGAAACCAGCGAAAGGCAAATGCATTTAAATAAACCAAAATTACAATAAGTGCAATAATAGAAACAACTACCAACTGCGACGAAAAAACAAATAGCACCTGTAACTCGAAGAGAAAATATTGACATAATCAATATATTGACATTCCACATTACATCAAAGAAAAGGTTATGAAGGATACTTTCATCAATTGTCGAAAGAACGATAACAGCTACAAGACTTGAGAAACTTATTCTCCTGAAAAAATTGTTTTAATAGACAGATTTTTATGAATTTCAGTAATGATGATAAGGAAGACAGATGCTACAGCCATCCTGGTCGACTGTAAACGGGATCATCGAGCCAGTATGAACGAACGAGTCATTCTTTTGTTGTAAAATATGCGCTGCGCCAGGGTTACATACAGAGTTTGCTATCCAGTCTATCCTTCTATTTACCCATAGCTAGGAGGAAAAGAAGAGGATTCATACCTTTCCCAAGGTTATTAACACCTAAGTGAATTTAATGAACTCGACTGGAATTCGAACTTGGCTCTCTGATTGATCAATCTGACCCGTTATCCATTAGTCTACGGTGCCTCCTCAAATGCTACACTGGGTATTTATTCGTCCCCTTCACGGTAGCGGTTTCAAGTGGGAAGTCATAGAGCGTGCACACATACCAAGTCCCAAACTTTTCCGGTCTCCATATTTGGTGCAAATGTGGGAGGTGCTGCCGCAAACTTAAAATCCCCGAGACCAGGTGTCCCTCATTTTTTTTGTTCTGTTCTGTCCGAACACAGAAACACAATTAGAAGATATTTTGTAATTTGAAAGAAACTGGGTGGCAGCTACTACACTTGGTATTTACTTGGCATCGCACGCTGGCAGGATGAGACACACGTTCAGTTTAATGTGGGGAACCCGAGCGCAGGCACCCGGGCTAGGCCGAGAAATAGCCCAAGCATCGCTAACGTCTATTGCACTGGCAATCACCCGACCAGTGGTACATTGTACTACCACTCCCCACCTATTTAGTGTAATGATGAAGATACAGATCCAGGCAGCTGTTTCCTCGGACCTGTCAATTGTTAACAGATTTATAATTGCGCTCTGCCCGCAGACAAAGACGCAGGAATGTCAGGAGACAGAAACTGAATTCAGAGATAAAATTGAAGCAGATTCCAAGGCAGATACTATACTTTGATCTCAGTCAGATGGCCAGGGTGTGATGAAAAGTTATAATTCGAGAAGCATTGTCTGCTCGGTCAAGAAACCCGAATGTTTCCACAGACGGCTTGCATTATTATATAGGAGCCATGTTAATATTAATCAGTTCATTATTAGGGATTTAAAAATTAAAATACAATTCTCTTGAAGTTTGTAACTGAAACTGATGAACCACTTTGGAGTAGAAAATCATAACTAGTAACCGTTAACAAAGAAAAGAAAATTGTCCAGTGAATTGAACGAAAGAAAAGAAAATATTTAACCTTGTTTCGTTTCGTTTTTTTCTTAATACCAAATTCTATCGTTTCGATAAACAAGCCATCTATAAATATGTCCGGTTTTCACTAGATTCAAAAAGGTAAATCTAGAAATTGCTTTAACTCGTTTCAAAAGACTTAGACAAAGATTTCCCGACAGTCAAAGAGGTTAGCAATGATCAAGTTTCATGAGAGTAAAAAAACAAAAATAAAAAAAAAACAAACATATATGTACATGTAGCACGAGGGTCAAAAAGAAAATCGACAAAGGCACAGTAAATAGGTGTCTGTCGATATTTCTGTGATGAGATATTATTTACATTATTTACATTTTTCGGACTCTTGTCCTCAGATTTATTGCTATATTTACGGCGTTTCGGCCGTTGTACACTCCGGTCTTCTTCAGTTGATTGAAATTTCGAACTGAACTCTTTATTTCCGCCACCCGGTTAAATTGTTCTAGTTCTACGTGCCATGCTTCTACCAGATGTCTAAGTTATCTCTCTTTAATTGAACTCTCCAAGTTTCTGTTCACCGCTGCAGTAGCCAGGTATTGAACTCACAACTGTTTGGGTCAAGTCACTGGATCCAAACAAAGCTTTTATGCCCTGAGCTAGTACGAAATTCCAATCTCCGGAAGAAGGCCGGAGCGTACAACTGATGAAACATCGTGGACTATGACAATAAAGATGAAGAAAACAGTCCGAATAATGTAAAGAATTATATACATTGATACCTATTTTAAGGGGCTTACCCCTCTGTTCATGAATACAGACGTTATATACTTGACCCTAAATGAAAGTGCGAATCTAGATCTTTCCACGAAAGTAAAACATAGTCGAATATGTGACAGTAGTATCTTTCGTTGTTGGAGCACTGGAACCGGTATAAGAACGTTTGCAGTAATCGTACATTCATTATGAAAACAACTTGAATCTTAATGCCGCTGGCGTATTGATACAATTTGTTTTTAGTTAATCTCATACGCAGTGGAGACATAGACAAATGGTTAGTATTGTAATTTGTCAAGGGGGCAAGATATTGATGTCATTGTCTTATAGAGACGATCTCAGTATGTAAGAAGTGTCTGAAAAGCTTGACACTGTCCTTGGAAAAAGAAATTGGGTAGAATAAACTCTTCGGAAGCTGCAGATGGTTGTGCTACCACGAAGTCACAAGTCATCGTGACCGAGTTTTTCACGCTCGATCACAGAAACTGTGACATAGATTAGTTTCGGTATAAACTACAGATCGAATACGCAGAAATATGTCTGTGTGAGGATATGAAACAAGGATTATGTAACCACCCTAACGGACAAGCATAATGAATCTCTGATGTAATCCACCAGGAATAAATGAAACAAGAGTTAAGTACCATTCTAATCATTTTTATTGTTACAGTTACTATATGTCTACGGCCATTTTCTCGTTATTCCTTGCTCTTTCTCGCTTTGCTTAAATAGTAATAATAAAATAATTTAATCGACAACTATTATTCGTTCTTTTATGGTTATTATTAGCAACTAATTTGATAAAATTGCGGTAAAGGAAGAAAGGAATGTTTCTGGAGAGAAAAAATGGCATAAATAATTAAATTCTCGAGAAAAAAAACAAGAAGCAGTCAAAATAGGAAATGACTCTTTTACCCTTCGTTGGAAATATTTCATTCTTGCTTCGTGCAAAGAAAATGGCAGAAGAAAAAAAGAAGGTCATCAGCTAGGGGCCTTGGGGTCAACGTTCAGTTATATTACCGAACACAGTAGAAAGCCTTCGGAAAAATGGCTTTTGTATTGTGAGGCATTTTGAAAGTCAACTGCTGCGGTTACATTCTGTGAGAAGTGGGGTAGAATTGAATGGGAATTTCAAAAGGCAAGCTGGGATAGAAAATGGCATATAAATATGGGCGAAAAGTGAATGGCAGCCGAAAAGGAGGAACACAAAGGCGCTAAGCGAGAAAAGGTGAATTGTTAGCAAATAAAAGAAGAAGTCAAAAGGTAAGCACGTTGAATACGAAGAACAGAGGAATTAAGTGAAAGACAGAGAATGAATTAATAAAGAATAAAAAATGAACAGAGGAATGATGCGAGAATGAATGATTATCGAACTAAGAAGAAAAATGAGGCTTGATGTATAGGAAGAAAGACAACATGAGGAAACGAATAGTAAAATTTCAGCTGCGAACAGAATAAGCCCTGAAAGAAATCTTAAGACGTGATACGCAAAAAAAAAAAGAAAATATATAAATTAAGAAAAATATTTTAAAAAGAATGAGGTTTTGAGTTAACGCTTCATTCATTTTTCTAAATAATATCCATGGCTTTGGTGGGTCTCGCACCCTCTCAACCAGTTAGGGACATCTTAAACTGAGCACCAAAGTGTTTTGTGGTAGACGTGACTCCAGATAAGTGAAAATAAAACAATTTCTTTTAACCTGAAGTGCTGCATTTGAGAGTAAGGGAATATAATTGTAATATATGCTTGCCTTCCATTTCAGGGTCGGAGAGAATTCATGCAACATATTTGTACACTTTATAAAGCTGTTATCTTTCTAGAAAATAAAATTTTCATTTACCATCTTCCGATTTCACTCCAGCCATTCTCCTTTTGCAATTGTGATGTTTGAGTAAATATCTAAACCTTCGGCAGGTACTACAAATACATTGCTCATATATTTGGTAACCCCCACCACCAGCCAGGGTAAGCGAAAATTATAAATTGTACACCTAAAAGTCGACTTTGAGTGTAACAAGGCACAAGAGCAATTCAAGGTAGATGAGTTACTAAAGGGGGTTCTTTTATAAACTCAACAAGGAGAGGTAAGAAGGTACATATTATTATTAGAATATGTAGGGTAGATAACGGCTAATCGTAGACATGAACAAGTTAAAATTATAATATCCTGGGAAGCAACCTCTCAGGAGTCTGTTCCACAAAGTAGCAGTTCTTGTGAAGGAGCAGTACAAATGTAGTTTCCGTTATACTATTGGAATAATATGGTAATGTGAATGATTCTATACTTTGAACGTCACATGCCTGGTCATAGCTGTAAAGGTCTGAACTGGTGGAACTAAGAAATGTACCTCGTCAGAATATTTTCCATGATTATAGTAATAGAGAATCACATGTGGCATGTTTCATCTGTAGGGAAGGGACTGCAGAATTGTAAATAAATCATCACCAACAAGGCTGCGGAGATGTTTTTGCTAGAAAGTGACGCGTTAAATTGAATCTTCAGTTGGTCGACTGTTACACTTGACGGAAAAAATCCAAATGAAAAATTTAAAAGCAATATAAGATTTATATACTTAAAACATGTCGATTTGTCAGTTGGGTCAAGAATAAACCCACTACATCCTCGTATATAAACAGAATTCTACTGGAGTTTGTTAATTTTTAATCCAGCAGACGTTAACGGTTTCAATACAGGTAGAAATCATATTAATAATCTTTCCATATGTGTGGAGCCATATGTTAGGTTTGACTTAGTTTTTTTTTCTCCAGAATATTAAGTTCTTTGCTGGATTCTGTTACTTTGCTAAACATGTATATCTGGTGTGCATTGGAGTTACACATTCAGATACACGATGGTGGTTCAAACACTTCTAAGCCTCACCCAGAAAGAAATGCCATAGCTGAATATTTTTTGTTGTGGCAACACACTGCCACTTCTGATAAAACTAGAAAAACATTTCTGTCTTAATTTATCTGCATTTGAGTCACGTACAAATCTGGGGGGTATGCGATAAATCTGAAAATGGATGTCATGAAGTATCTTCAAAAGAAAGATATGGCACGTCAGAAAACATTTGCAGGAATTAACGAAGACAGAATTTTGGTTCAGATTTCGTATGTCACTTTCACACTAATTTCTTTGGGAAAGGCATGAATCGTATTCCTCCTGAATTCAATCTCATCACCTTTTTTCTCGACCATGATTGCGTATCACTTGCTTGTTTTGATAAAAGACAAAGAGAACAACAGGTAAATAACCAAATGGGAAATCCATTTACCAATATATACTTTTGAAAACAGTAAAAAAAATAATGAATTCTATATTATTATTAGATGAAGACCATTCTGTTATAAGGACGTTTTGTGATTGGGAAAGCTTACGAGGGTCGTTCAAAAAAGTTCTGAGCCTCTCCCAGAAAGAAGAGTCATAGCTGAACCGCATTTATTGTGGCAACACACTACCACTAAACTAATTCAGATTTCTGTCTTAATTTCTGTGTAGGTGAGTCGCATACAAATGTGAGAGGTGTGCGACAAATCTAAAAATGGACAAAAAAAAAGGCCTGAGCAGTCATAAAGTATCTGTAAAAGAAAGGGCTGATGCTCAAAGAAATCCATGAGGAGATGATAAACACTCTTGCTATCCAACTGTAAAGAAGTGGGCTACGGAATTCAAGCGAGGCAGGGACAGCACAGATAACCGTCAGTCAGTTCTTCCAAAAACGTCAACCACTGATGAGCTAGTTGATGGCATTCGAGTTATGGTTTTAGATGAGAGTCCACTTACTGTCCAGCAGATAGCTAAGGCCATAGGCATTAATTCTGGTTTGGTCTATACAGTTTTCACTGAGATCTTGTGTATGAGCAAGCTGTCTGCAAGATGGGTTCAAAGAAAGTTTGCACCAGAGTAGAAGATGAAAAAGGTTGACATTTCCAAGCCGACACTGACAATTTCCGACTCAAAATGAAAACTGGCTTCACTACTTGAAGATTCAAAGCAAACAGCGAAAACACTAATTCTTCACCCCCAAAGAATTTCAAGCACGTGGCGTCCGTTGGCAAAGTGAGGTTATCTGGGTTTTTTTTATTCTTAAGACTTTATCATCATAGACTACATGGAAAAGGGGGAAACTATTAATGGAGAGAGTATTATGCCTCAGAATTAAGACAACTGAGGGAAGCAATCAGATCGAAACGCAGAGGGAAGCTGAGGGCAGATGTGCACTTGCTCCAGGATAACGCGCCCATGCACACTGTTCAGGTTGCAGTAACCTCAAATCCAACCGGCGTGGTCGCCATTTTGGAAACAATGATGAAAGCATATGTACTATGGAGGAGATTTCGGAGGACCAGGACGCACCCTTCTTCCGTGGAGGGATTGCAATGCTTCAGCATCGTTGGACCAAGCACATTGATGTCAAGGGGGACTATATTAAAAAATAGTTAAAAGAACTGCCTTTTTTCTCCAACTCCTTGAGTCTTAGAACTGTTTGAACGACCCTCACAGAATTAAGACAACTGGAAGAAGCAATCACATCGAAACGCAGAGGGAAGCTGAGGTGTGTTCTTGCTCCAGGATAACACGCCCATGCACACTGTTCCGGTTGCAGTAACTGAACCAGCCAAATGTGGATTTGAATTGCTACTCCATCCCCATTATTCACCACACTTACCTCTATCTGATTTCTGATCTTAGAACTGTTTGAACGACCCTCACAGGTTCGATTTACGCGAGAGAGACAACAAGGTCGGCAAGTTTTCGATGTCCACGAGAGTTAAAACGGTAGACATAGACCTGGTTTTCAGAAGAGTCATGAACTTACATTTTATAGCCCGTTTTAGCTTTCTTATAAAACTATTCTTTAAAAAACTATACGTATTAACCATTCAGAGCCAAACATTAGTTAAAGATGTTAGTTTTCAAGAAGCTTTCAAAATGATACCAATTGGGGTTTCCCGTTATAGAATAATATATTTTATTGTGAAAATATCATTTCTAGAATAATTCAAATTATTAGACATTTGCTTCTGTTTCATGTCTTTCTTTCTTGCAAGCTGAGGATTTTCTCTTCAGGTTCATTTACCCTCTCAACGGTAACTGTTAAGTTACTATTGACATACTAGGCACTCTACTGCTTGAACCTTTTACAAATGCTACTACAGTTGCCTAGTCGTGTATCTAGGAATCAATTCCCACGTGTCAGTTTTGCTATTTACTGACAAATAAGAGTGAACTACAGTTTTCAACTCTGAGGCCAAACTCTCGCAGGACCACGGAAAATACCGCATGATAGAAATCACCACTAAAAATTGTGTAAACATAGTCTTGTCGGTTGCTTCCAGATATACATTAGCTATCAAATGTAGATCTAAGTTTAAATCAGGAAATAACACAAACATTAATGATTCTAGACAATGCTTTTATCGTTTTATGTAATAAAAACACTCACAAAAAGCCAAAATCAAAAACGAAAAATATATACGAGTCGTGGCAGAAATACCTCCCGCTTATATATTCCAGAACTACCTCCTACATAACGGTAAGACATTAGTAGCAACAGTATCTCAATCTATCTAATGTCTTGCCATTATTTGGAAGATAGTTTGAACTTGCTATCTTGTATGGCTAAATATGCTGCTATATATAAGAAATAAGTAGAGCCGTATCACTAAAACACCCTGATGCTGTCAGCTGCTGCACAAATTTGTAAACAGTGTGTGGCGCTGCCATCTTAGCCTTCAAACTAATGGCGGCTTATTCAAAACGGTACCCGGCCATGGGAGTTGCAAGATTAAAAAAGACTGAACTCTAGTGGCTTTTAATTAAAAATAGTCATAGAAATAATTACATGCATATAATACGACAATAGGATTTTTATACGGTGTATGTAATTATTATATTAATCTTTTTAATAATGGAAACATGGGACTCAATAAATTATAATCTCCTTATTTAAAGCCAGATAACTATAAGAAATGAACAGGACCGTCCGTCCAAAACACTTCTTCTGTCGGCTGCTACGGAAGTTGTAAACAATGTGTGTCAATCCTTATTAGGAATGATTGCAAAATAATTTCCCTCCTCAATTCATAGGCAGAAGTATACAAATGCATGCCGGGATTTCTTCCTTGGAAACATGCCGGTCTCGGTTTCATGCGACTCAGTCCTGGTCTATCTTGTCTTAAAGCCAGAACGCTATGTTCGCTTAAATGAACATGCTCTTGGGTGTCAAACCCAATTCTTAGTTTGTGAACTTTTTGCCATATTAGCGTTTCTTTGCCATATTAGCGTTTCTTTGCCTTATTACCGTTTCTTTACCTTATTACTGTTCATTTCTTCTGAATTTATTGTTTGCTTGCTTTATATTATCTTTTACCGTTCTCTTTTTCTTCTTCTTGTTATTGTTTATTGCGATCTTTGTCATTTTTTTTCTTGTGTAGTTCTGTCATTTATTTTACCTTTAACTATTATTATTATTATTATTATTATATTTGAATGATGTAAAACTTTTGCTAACTTGAATGCGTATATGGAGTAGACCAAACGATGTTTTTCTAGAGCCAAATGATGCTGAACATCTCAAAATCATTGCTATCATAATCAGTTCCTCGACTGCTTTAATCTTGAGGGCCGAAGAAACAGACAACGTCTTCCAGTCTGTTATATTTTGCCGGTGGATCTCAGGAGTTCCAGCATTGTCATAATCCGTTCATTCTTTCTTTAATAGCATAAAGGATGCTAACGTTCCGATGATTGCAACATTGTTTGGTAGTTTGATGGCATTTGTCGCTTCAGTCGCCCTTGGAATGCTACGTGATTTCCGAGTAGTGGCTCGGAACTGTTAATCGGAGAGCTAAGTTCCGATTTCATTTGGGCAAGTTATAATCACTGATGCGCAAATATCCTTGGAAAACATATGACGCCATTTCATCTCCCCAGCTATGGGTTATTAAGTAAGACTTTTATTACTAAATAATTTTTATTTCCAAAAGATCTTACAATCTAAAATATTTTCTGGCTTTAAATAATCTGAAAAGTGTTGATAAGCCGTAGAAAACGAATCATGTATTCCAGCCGACCACTTGTCACGCCCATCCTGGAGTGAGTCAATGGGACGCGTGGCCGTAGTTGATCCTGCTGTCGACTGAGCCGTCATTATGTTTTTTGATTTTTCTTCTTCACGATCATTTACGTGGAATTTCCGATTGAAACATCTATCAAGAACATATAAGATATTCTAAAAATCTTAAAACAAAGTTTGCATAAATAAACACAGCAGTATAAAATTTCTGCATAGAATTAACATTATCAAAAATGATAATTTTGAAAAACAGTCATGATGAAGAACCTTGTATTTGGCACATGATATTTTCATGTTCTTATTGCTCTCATATCGTCCTGGAGTTGTGATTTCCGGTTTTGTAACTTCCTCTCTGATATCACTTCGAAGATTTCCACTTATTTGCGTTCGAGACGTTTCTTTTTTTCTCGTGAGGTGTACAATTATTTCCTAGGTGAACCGCACACGTGAGGAGGTATAAAGTGTGCATAGCAGAAAACAGTCCCCGTGCAACAACACCTGAAAAATTCATAGCATTATTGATATTGGAAACCGCAATTTCCTCACCTTTATGCTCGGGCGATATACTTCGAATCACAAATCACACTGACCTCCCCCACCCCCGCTAATGAAGTGATTGTATCGATGGATCATGTGTAGCTGTGTTGCTTGTACCTGATCCCTCGCTCACTTCACACGGCTGTTCAATTTATTCAGCGGCTGGTTGGAGTGAATATCGCTGACAATGTTTGCTGCATATTTAAGGTGTCCACTGGCAAATGGAAACGCAGAAACTGACAATAAAACATCTGTAAGCGATCTGGTATCGCAAAGGAAATATTTGTCGCAGATAATTTGCAAAACGCAGAGAATAAATCACTGTAAGTTCAGACTCGAACATCGGGGGTAGAAAAAAAATGCCCAACACTCGATTTGCAGGTACGATCTCACAAATCACAATGCACGTAACCAGTCAGAAAAATAACTCACTCTCCGACAAACGCGGTAGCCAAAATACGCGACCTTTTCCTCGATTCGAGAACACCAACTGCTTTTATCAGCCGAGCATTTTTTTTCATTCTTCGACACCTGGGAGAAGACGCCCAATTTTTGCATATCAAAATACTTTTAAAGAAACTCCTGCGACGGACTTGTTTTTTAATTTAAATATTCCGTCTTCAGCATGTCATGCTGAATACATACCCTTTTTTGGGGGGGAGTAACTAATTTTCTTTTTCGCCACATTTTCCGTCGTAGTATACACGCGACGCGCTGTCGCCTGGTTTGATGAGGTAAGTCGCCATTTTCTTCGCTATAACATCGTTGTTTTCCAAGATCCAATATCCTTTGGCTAACAACTGTTTGGTTAATAGGAATGGTACCTGTCCCTTTAGTTCCTATATCAGCGAGTTCAGAAAGCAATTTCCAGCTGGCAAAGAAGTTATCGGAAAAGAGAAAATGATGATCATTTCTGATATGAACGTCATTATCTCAACAACAGTTTTCAAAGATGCGAAAGAAAGAGGTAGTAACTCCCTACGCCGTATATGTGCATTTGATATTGAAATCCAAACACCCAACACATTAGCCATATCTTGAATTTAAAACGAATTGACTTTCCGCGAATAAACATCTTGGCTCCATGATGGCCGTAGTGAGGAACCATTGATTCGCCAATTGTAGAATTACCGTTGCAGATGGGAAATTGATTAATATTAGAATTCAAGAGGTTATAAACTTTGTCTACTTTGTTGGTTTTATCAGGTTTCTGCTTGTTTGCAGGATTCAAATAACTGTTCTATTTCGAGAAGCCCATTCCGGCTCATAAATTAGGAGAAAAAATGTACAGTCGAACCGTCCTTTTTCACGAATATTGTCTCTCAAGAGGAACGGAATTATATTCAGAGAAAATCAAAATAGGAACAGAAACTTTCATTTCATCATATTGAAAAATACAGGTAATTATTCCCTCTGTTAGCATATAAATTAGTTTGGGAAAACAATCGATAAAAAAAAACCCCAAAAAACGTCATCAGTAAAAATAGTTTTCCACACTTAATATGGTGACATATCCGCAAGCTTACTGTGTCCACGCGCAATCTACAAAAAGTATTGTCCAGAGTTTTGGAGTGTTTTTTCACGTTTTACCAATCTCATTGGAGGTATTTCTATCGTAGATTTTTAATGGAGAATGGTCTGTTTCATGAAGTTTTAATGATTCTTTTTTTCAACGGCTACTTTAATATTGCCAGCAGTTTCTGGAGGTAGGATGAGAATTTAATTACAAGTCACATTCTTCAATTATTTAGGAATAGTTTCGCGTATTGTCCGGTTCACGCGTCTCTCCGCCCTTTTGAACAAGAGTAGAGTTTAAACTTGGATTTCCGGTATCTTCATACGTCTTTTCATTCACTTTCACTCCCAGTAGCTCCTTGTATCTTAGCGGCAATATCGCCTTGCTTGGGGTGGATTGATTTCTTTTTAAAAAAAGAAAAATTTAAATGGCTTCACCCAAGGTCACTGATTCATTTACTGCAGCTTTCATATTGCAAGTTCTAACGTCATTTTGTTTTCTGAACTTAAAAATAGTAAAGAGTACATATAAAATGCCTCGACTAGTATACATTATGCAACATATATCAGGCCATCAGAATGAATGCAGAAGAACTGAAGATTGTAATCACTCTTAGATTATTGGCACCGTTATTGTCATCTTCATTGCCATATTCATAAGTTTTCGGCCGTGTACGCTCTGGCCTTCTTTCCGAAAATTTTTGTGGCTTAGCATGTGTGCTGATTCCTTAAGTTTTCTCCTGAGCGGACAAAGTATAGATATGAATGCACCGTGGGAAACAGTAATAAAGTGTGCTAGATAAAAAGCAATGATTAACAACAAAAAATGCAATGTAAGATTAGGTAAAAAATGAAATAATATTAACACAAAATTGCAATATGAGCACTGACAAAAAACTGAGGCTGTGACATTAGATTTATAAGTCCGAAAAATTCATACATAGATGTATTCAGGTACACATGGCCCAGTGGATAATACAGATGTCCCTGGTTGACGCCGGTATTAATGCAAGTTGATCTGGAGGAGTAGCCATTCCAGATAACTTTCATTATGCTGTTTGATAAGAAAGATAGAAAAAGATCAAAGTAACTGCGAGAAACATCATATCTCTTCAACTTGTAAAGAATATCCTCTTAAAAAATTTATAATAATAACAATTTTACGTACTATAGTCTTACAAAGATCCCATCTTAAGATAAAAAACAGACGGATAGAAGGTGTGTGAACAAGCGTGCTTACATATATATGTGTGTGCGAGAAAAAATTATTCCGCGAACAAAATAGACGAGCAGTCTGTGAGTTGACACTGCGACTTGGAAAAATGTCCTCTACACAATCCAACATTGAATACAGCAACTAATTGTGTACGTATATACGCAACGCCACATGGATGTGCATATACGTCTAGTTCCACACTGTTCATATATGTTTACGTTTGTGTGATTTTGCGTGAATTTGCGTGTATGTATGGCTGTGAGAGGCATTCCGAGGAGGATAAGTAACCATAAATAAATCCAAAATTTCAAAAATTAATCAGTTTGTATGACGATCGCAGAGAGCGTGAGACCCAGGAACTCACATCAATACAACTAAATAAATTAGCTCTATCACTGATATTGAGCGCCAATAAGTATAATATATAAATGATATATATATATATATATATATATATATATATATATATATATATATATATATATATATAATATATATATAATATATATATATATATATGTATAAATTTGCATATATATATATATTTGCATATATATAAATTTGCATATATATATTTGCATATATATATATATTTGCATATATATATATATTTGCATATATATAAATTTGCATATGTATAAAGTTGCATATATATATATTTATATATATATATATAGTGTGAGAGGGAGAGAGATAATGTACAGACTGATATAGATAGATAGATAAATGAAGGAAAGTAAGATAAATACATACACACACACATACACATAGACAAACACACGCACACATACACACAAACATATATATGAAGAAAATTGAGATAGATAGATAGATAGATATAAAAGAATATAATCATTAAAGGAGCAAATATATAGTTTTATTTATCTACAAAAGATAGATAGATAGATAAATAGATAGATAGAGAGATACATAGATATAAAATGGATTGAAATAGATAGATAGATAGATAGATAGATAGATAGATAGATAGATAGATAGATAGATAGATAGATCCAAACAGACTGAGATACATAGATAGATAGATAGATAGATAGATAGATATGAAATGGACTGAAATAGATAGATAGATAGATAGATAGATAGATAGATAGATAGATAGATCCAAACAGACTGAGATAGATAGATATGAAACGGATTGAAATCGATAGATAGATAGATAGATAGATAGATAGATAGATAGATAGATAGATAGATAGATAGATAGATAAAATAATATAATCATTAAAGGAGCAAATATATAGTTATATTTATCTACAAAAGATAGATAGATAGATATATAGATAGATAGATATGAAAAGGACTGAGATAGATAGATAGATAGATAGATAGATAGATAGATAGATAGATAGATAGATAGATAGATAGATCTTCTTAACGGATAATTTATGTTTTGCGACTGATGGTTGTTTTGCTAGAGGCTTGATTAGAATAAAACAGATATCAACTGACCCCTGTAAATATACTTTTTGTGCATGAGAAATAAATAAGCCGATAGCAAACAAAGAATTCGATTGGCAGATCAATAAAAGAAAACGCGAAAATTGTTCGCTGAATATAAACTTCAATTGCCTCTGGTTTTGTTTCCAATGTCTGCAAGGTGACATCGATTTTTCATTGGTTCTCCAGAAAGTAATAATGGCAGAACGCATAAACGAGGCTGGTGAAATTTGTTTGAAACAGGCGGTGATCTTACACAGAAGATCTACGACTCAAGTGAGATTAATTGGTTCACTAAAATGTGTAGAGAAGATAAAGAGATAAAAACCAAACTGAAACTGCCAGTGCCAAGGTGTCAACCCTCTTGGTACTGACCAGGCTCGACGTTGCTTATCATCAGTGATCTTTTGAGAATCAGTGTTTCAAACTGATATGACCATGAACAGAATAAGAAGAAAAATAAGGAGAAGTAAAGTGTATGAAACGAACAGCAAGAAAAAAAGAAAGAGGAGGAAAAAGAGGAGACAAATAGATATTAATAGAATAAAAGAACATCTTCAAGAAGACGAAGAACAAGAAGAGGAGGAGGAGGAGTTAGGGGAGGAGGAGAAATATTAACTCAGGTGAGAAAGAAGATGACAAAGAAAAAGGTGGGAAAAGAAGAAAAAACTGAAAAGCAATAAAGAAGCTGGTGCTGAAAGGAATAGATAAAGATTGGCTGATACGGGTCCGTTGTCCTTTTCCTTGGATCGTTGCAACCCATTTTGTTCCCCACCTACAAAAACTGCCCTTTCTTCTCTCAACTCATTTCTTCCGCCATACACTCGACACCGGTTGAAATTGCATCAAATGCCAACAGCAAGTATGGTTCAACAATCTAAGGCAGCGTGTAAAATCGTTTTCACAAAAGGTGAGCTTACCTGACATCAGACGTCCATACATCTACCTGCTGCCCCGTTCATTCTTGTCAACAAATATTGATCCGCTTCTCCTCAGAATAGCGATAGGCGAGACAGGGGGAATGTTCACCCGCATACAATACATGTCTCGACGGTATCTTTTTTTTTCATAAACAATTCTTCTTTATTGTCGCTTCAGTAACTTTCTTTATTGAGAATACCGACATTTTTCGAATAGACCGATCCGAAGTTCAATTGGTTGTAGCTGGCCATGGATATAGATTTCCCCATTAATGGCATTAAGCAGACGAGGTTTACTGCGCGGAAATGATGATGATGATAATAATATTAATAACAGTTGAAGATTTTACAGTTGTTGTTTATAATAGCAATAGTAAAATAAATAAATAGTATATAGCAGGAAGAGGCCCTGCTCTCTGGACGTGATAGCCCACCATGGTACGGATATGCTCCGGCGCCCACGAACCAGCCCCCACGTATGGGTAAATACGAATTAACTATAATGCTGACACAACGAGAAATATTAATAAACCTCATCGGTCGTCACGTGGGCCAACAAGGACTGCGACCCCCAATGAGGTCGAAAAGACTGCAACTGGAACAAACTCTACCGAACAAGAACTAAAGGAAAGTCACGTCGAGAACAGTCCTCACAGAGGTCCTCTATATTCGATAAATGGAAATCCCAATCAAAGAAGAATAAATAAATGGTCTATGGAAGAGTATATTGAAGTAATAATTCCATTTTACACTGATACGATGAATTCGACAACATCGACCAAAGACGCCTATAATATTTGTCAACAAAAACATCCCTAAAAAACAGTGCTCCCCAGCCACTGATGCGTTTTCTGTTGGTCCACGTTTTCTTGTTTTGTTCTTATTATGTATTTGCCATGCAACGCCTTCCTCTACCAGGTATTTGTGGCAATCTATTTTGGCATAGATCGTTTTGCTTTCTGTTTTACTCGTTTGGCGTAGATGCTATTCAATTCGTTTTTTGTTGATAGAGTTTCAAGTACACTATGCTATTTCTTGAAAAGTGCATCGAATTTGTTGATGGAGTCGATTCCGTGTTCTACTCTTTGTAGGAGGGACATTGCTTTTTATGAAGTAGGCTTCCAATCCGATGGTTGCAGATTTTTATAATTAGTTCAAGTTGGATTAGATCTTGGCCTCCTAAAGCTGAGACAGAAGGCCTAATTATTGAATCGCTTTTGACCTAGGCATTTATCGACTCCTTTTTTACCCTAAGAGTTCATATCGGCCCATTGGCGGACGCTTACCTAAGTATATTTTTACTTTCTTACATGGGATGTATAAGTACTGATATGAATATTCGGTAAATTCTAAAACATTGAATTCAGTTCATCATTATTAAGAATTACTGGCTATTTTCTCAAATACAACAAACATAGCTTCCTTAAGGCCACAGTATTCTATACTAAAGTCCTACCCATGGTGTAAATAAGAGACAGAACTCGAGATCTATATCAAAATGATTGGATATCAGAATTAATCAGTTGTGTGCCATGCGTGATACACGTTTAGGCGATCATGTATCTTTCGATACATGACTGACGAAGCAGTAGATTGCCATTTCTTTCTGCGGTATACCAGTTGCCATCCTAGGCTATAGAAGCCGATCTGTCCTGCTATTTACCCATATCTGGGAGAGAAGAAGAGGATCTGTAAGAAGAACAAGACTTCTAAATCACATTATTCTAGTGAATTTCGAACAAAAGCTTATTTTTGCAATAAAAATAATGAAATATTGTAAGTGAGAATTAAATAAAATAAATAAATCACACATTAAATTCATATTCGCAGTGTAAAAGCAAACATGTCTTTAACTTTCTTAAGCTGACTACAGCAAAGTACTATCTTAAAATCCAAATGAAAATAAAATACGTCACTGGCAGTGGAACTAGTGGGTTTCAAATGGATCTATATTTCTGGGCCTTAGTTGCACAAGAGTAGACCTTCCGTAGTCATGAAACCACCATTGTCACTAGGTTTAGATAAAATAATTTACCTGCCTATATCTCTGAGATGAGGTATTATGATTACTTGCATTATTTACATTACTCGGACACTTATCCTCAACTGCATTGTCATATTCACAACATTTCAGTCGTTGTACGCTCCGGCCTTCTTCAGGTGATTGGATCTCTGAGATGAGGTATTATGATTACTTGCATTATTTACACTATTCGGACTGTTATCTTCATCTTCATTACCATATTCACGACGTTTTGACCGTTGTACCCTCCAGCCTTCTTCATGTGAATTTCAAATCGAACACTTTATTTCGTCCACCGGGGTAGATTGTTCTAGTTTCACGTGCCATGCCTCTTACGTGTGTCTCAGTTATTCCCCTTTAACTCAACTATCTAAGTTTTTGTTCACCAATGCTGAGAACTGGTATTGAACTCACATCTCTTTGTGTCTAGTCACTGGATCTAACCAATGTCTTTATCCACTGGGTCAAGTATACTTGTGGGCGTCCGGAAGAGGCAGGGCACGTGGAATCAGAACAATTTACCTCGGCGGACGAAATAAAGGGTTCAGTTCCAAATTCCAATCACCTGAAGAAGGCCAGAGCGTACAACGACCGAAACGTTGTGAAGATGAAGGTAACTGTCCGAGTAATGTAAATAATGCCAGCAATCATAATACTTCATCTCAGAGATATAGACAGTTATTAAAACAAAATGCGTCACTCCTAGTGTAACGAGGGGGTTTCAAATGGGTCTACATTTCTGTGCCTTAGTTGCACTATGATTAGACCTGGCGTTTAGAACGCCATGCATAAAACCCACACCATTTGCTAATAATCAGCCTATCTACCGACCTAATTCTAAAGCTATATCATACAGTATTCTCTCTTTGAAGTGCGTAAATTAAAATCAAAAGTACGTAACGTTTAATAGATAAAACGACACGCAAACAAGTTGGACATTTAGTGTTATTATTCAATAGTGTGCTTCTTTTAATTTTTGGCATCTCCTTCCCATAAATCAAGCAATTGGGACGCTGAGATTCCACCGTATGATCATAACGATCGGCTGTTAATCATCGATGAATTTCTTGTAAAAGGAATTCCTTTTGCTGCTCAAAAGACAATGGCGGATAACAAACAAGTCGTCTGTGGACTGCAGTATCATTCGTAGTAGATTAACTAATCGATTAATGGCAAAATACAGAGAAGATATCAGATGGGCGTATTGATGGACTCGTGTCAGAAGAAAATCATACTTATGCAAACACACACACACACACACACACACACACACATATATATATATATATATATATATATATATATATATATATATATATATATATATATATATATATTCCAGTCGAATCTATTACATTCAATTACGTGCTAATACCATTGGAAAAGGTGTGAATCCTCTTCTTCTCCCTCCAACTATGGGTAAATAGCAGAACAGACTGGGTTCTATAGCCTTGGATGGCAACTGATCTAGGAGAAGGAAAACTCTGAATTCTGAACTCTGCGGAGTGTCCTTTGGGGACCTTGTGGCACTCAGTGCACCAGGTCTCTGTATTCGTCCCTTCAAAAAGTGTGGATGGTCCTGCACGAAACCTTCATCACTATAATCAAATCTCACGTGTCGGCGTCGGGCTCTCAGTTTCTAAGAACTGATCTGCTTGACCCTCATACGTCGAATTCGACGGGAGAGTCGATGATATATATATATATATATATATATATATATATATATATATATATATATATATATATATATATATATATATATCAACGTGTAGAACGTTTTTAAATTAATGTTTTGAACACTGAGATCTTACTGTTCGTTCTTTGATAACTTTGATAATTTGATCCTGTTACGGTTGAACACTTTCTGATATTAATTTAAACTACAAAATATATAAAATTAATTTCGAAATTTCACTGAAAAATATTCATATATTTATATATATATATATATATATATATATATATATATATATATATATATATGATGGCTGTCAATTCGCCAGACGAGTTTAACCTTTGCTGACCGGAAGCTGCTCATGGAGACTGCTAGGGTTTTGCATCGTTTGTTGCGGATGGTACATATATATTCGCCCGTAGGTGATAGCCGTGGTGGATGATTTTAGGCGTTGACATACGCCTCATAAACTTTCATGTGTCTCGTCTAGCCTGACCTAGGGGTAATCGTACCCTGACAATTCACGCAATCGAGATCTGTTTGGCGAAGAACATTATAGTCCACTGGTTGCTGTTGCTGATTAGACATTTGATCCCTGATCAGACCAGACCACGAGAGACAAACACGATCGTATTGATTGCAAGACGTGCTCGGAATGTCACGGTTTGATAAAGTCCCATTTTGGCAACTCGCTTTACTTCTGCCTTGTTTGTAGAAGAAAAGGCCATGATGCCGTTAGTAGTGCTGGTTCTGCATGCGTCCCGGTCCCTAGCAAGCACTTCCCGGTTGTTATCGTCAATATGACGGAGTGTGGCGCTTTGAATCAGTCTTTGGAACAGAGTCTAGGCTTATACTGTGGGCGTTTGTCGATCTCCAGTGCTCCGTACAGCATGTGATGGGAATTCTTCCAATAAAGTGATATGTTCAGTTCACTGCACCCTGTGTTTGTGGATATGAGCTTCCTCCGAAACCAATTTGGTTCTCTGCAAAACTTCTGAATCAAAGGTTTAAGTTATTCAGTGGATTCCCAGAATTGTTCGAAGACATCGCTGGTGAAATCGCTCCTACAGTTTACGGTAAACTACAGAGATTACCTAGGAGTATAGCAGGGATGTCATTACACGAGCATTGTAGACTTGGGTCTTCGTTTGATTGTTGACCCTTCTGGCTCCAGACTCGATCTTTGAGGCTTGCAAATGCATCAGATACTTTTTTAATCCGAAGTGCTATCTTATCGTCAAGGCAACAATGTCAGTTAAAGGTACTACCAAGATATACAAAACTGTCAACGAATTTAAGTCTATGGCTGTCGACATAAATCGATGGTTCTCTATATTCCTTACGAGGTGTTGGTTTGGAACATCACCACTGCTTTGTTACAGGAACGCGAGAGACGGTTCATAAACTGTATGAGGTTGGATGGTGTGTGCAACCAGGTCACAGTCATCCGGATAAAAGAATGTCGCGCACAAGACTCAGAAGAACGTTCGTCTTTGCCGTGAACCGTCGTAGGTTGCATACACTCTCGTGCAAATTAATTGAAACAACCGCTTTATTTTTCTTTCGCCATACGGTCAGTTTTAGAACCACTCAAATGACAGGGTGTAATCGATTTGTATTTTTCCTAAGATTAGGTTATTTGCAGTAGTGTGCAGTAATATGAATCTATTTTCGGGGTGTATGATGAAATTTCTTTGACCTTGATAAATATTGCGTCGTCCGTGACTGCAGCAGGTTTTCATCACGCCGAGACACTACTATCAAACTTCATACCATACTTTATTTAGTAATAATAATAATAATAACTGATGTCAAATGAGTCAAGAAATAGCTTGTTAATTTAAAAGTATCCAAAACGAAACTACTCTGTAATTGTATAAATAACTCTTTTTTCGCCGTCCATCAGCATGTCAGATGCTAAACACCAGTAGAGTACTCATTACTCCTTCTCGGTCTCATGTTTTCCACTGACATGATGTGGAATGAATACATGAAATCAATATCGAGGTCCTCTACTGGGCATAACAATTTTGTCTCATCAAAATCTAACTAAGATTTTATAAGTATCTAGTGTACGTGTGTGAATCACAGATTCCTGCCAGATTTGGTTTAGTGGTTTTGCTGTATATACAGAGATTCTGGGCAAAATCGAAAGAAGAATATGCAATGTTATCGGCCCTGACCTGATAAATATTTTCTTGGCAATTATTCTAGTGAGATTTGATTTTTGGTACAACATTTTAACAGCAGTAATAGTTTGGTAGCTTGGTCTCATCATTTAACTGCCGGAATTTCTTGTTAAAAGCCGCGTTCCATATTAATAGTTTCTTCTCTCGCACTTCTCGTTTGTGGGACTCTCTTCCTGGTTCTTGCTTTCTCAACTACGATCTACTAGAAATTTAATTCTACATCAATCGCCATTGAAACCTGTTCTTTTATTGTCCTCTCTAGTCAATCATTTTTCTTTTCTCAGATTCTTTTCTTTTTTCTCTTGTTTTTCTGGCTTTTTCGCTTTTCCTCGAGGGAAATGAATACATGAAATCTAATCTTAACAGAATGTGGCTTTTAACATGAACATAGATAGTTTTGGGAAGTGTGAATGGACCTCAGTTAATATCCTAGATTTGCTATATTTTACTTAATAATACCCGATACAAAAACCAAGGCCCACTCAAGTGATAGGGCAGCTAAGTGACATTGTTGTGTTGAGTTAGGAGTAGAACAAGCGATAATAGTGTACATCATAAGTATAGGAGAGTCATTCAAGAATGTGGAAGGTATGCGAAAAATCTAAAAATGGACAAAACGGAGACTCGAGCAGTTAAAAAATATACACACTATAAAGATATGGCACATAAGAAAACCTATAAGGACATGGTAGAGATATTTACTTAGAACTTGGACAACACAGAAGATGATCATCACCCAGGTCGTCCAAAAAGCACTGATGAGCGAGTGGATGCTGTTCACCGTATGATTTAGGATGACAGACGTTTTACTGGCTAGGAGATAGCTAAGTTCATAGTAATTAGTTCTGGTTTAGTCTATACTGTTTTAACGGAGATCTTGTTTATAAACAAAATGTCTGCAAGATGGGACCCAAAATGCTGACGACAGACCGGAAGCTGAAAATCGAGGACACTTCTGATTCACTTAACCCGCACAATCATATATATAAGACAGTCGATAACAAAGAAAAAAAAACTCTCACCTAGCAAAAAGACCCATAACTGAACATTTTTATTGTAGCGACGCACTACAACTTATAAAACGGGAAAAATAATTTCGATTTTTGTCTTAGTTTCTGTGTAGGTGAGGCCCATATAAAAGTGAGAGGTGTGCGAAAAATCTAATAATAGACAAAATATAGGGCCGAGCAGTCATAAATTATCTGCAAAAGAAAGGTACCACACCCAAAGAAATCCATGAGGACATGGTACAGGCACTTGCTTAGGACTCGCCTTTCGATGCAATTGTGAAGAAGCAGGCTACGGAATTCAAACTGGGCAGGGACAGCACAGAAGTTAAGCCTCGTTCACGTTGTCCAAAAACCACAACCACAGATGGGCAAGTGGATGCTGTTCACCCTATGGTTTTGGATGACAGTAGAAAGCTAAGTCCATAGGCATTAATTCTGGTTATTTTACACACACACACACACACACACACACACACACACACACACACACACATATATATATATATATGTGTACAGAGAAAGAGAAAAGGGAGAGATGGCGGGAGGTAGCAAACGAGAGAAAGGAAGTACATGTCTACAAATGCATTATATGCACATTTATAATCAGCCAATGCCATGGGAGTAATTTAAGCGATATAGGCTTTTAAACATGGTTACGAGCGTCGGTCCAAACGTTTTAAGCCTCACACAGAAAGAAGAGCCATAGCGGAACATTTTTTTGCGGTAACATACTAGCATTTCTTATAAAACGAGAAAAAACTAATTCAGATTTCTGTTTTAATTTCTGTGCAGGTGCGGCTCATATAAAAGCAAGAGGTGGGCGAAAAATCGACAAAACATAGGGCCGAGCAGTCATAAATTATCTGCAAAAGAAAGGTACGACACCCAAAGAAATCCATGAGGACATGGTACAGGCACTTGCTTAGGACTCGCCTTTCGATGCATCTGTGAAGAAGTAGGCTGCGGAATTCAAACTGGGCAGGGACAGCACAGAAGATAAGCCTCGTTCAGGTCGTCCAAAAACCACAACCACAGATGGGCAAGTGGATGCTGTTCACCGTATGCTTTTGGGTGACACGTCTTACTGTCCAGTAGAAAGCTAAGTCCCTAGGCATTAATTCTGGCTTAATCCATACTGTTTTAACGGAGATCTTGGGATGAGCAAGATGTCTGCAATATGGGACCCAAAATGCTGACGACAGAGTAGAAGCTGAAAATCGTTAACATTTCAAGGGCACTTCTGATTCGCTTCTGAGAATCTCCACCGCAGATTAGTAACTGAAGATGAAACCTGGGTTCAATGTTTCGACACTGAATTAAAGATTTAAGACAAAGAGTGGAAACACTCTGGTTTTCAACCCACAAAGTAGTTCAAGAAGGTAGCATCGGTTGATAATGTGATTCTGTTTTATTTGGATTCTGAAGGTGTAATCATGACAGACTTTCTTGAAAAGGGAGAATTATTAATGGACAATAGTATGCATCAGAATTAAGACAATTGAAAGAAGCAATCAAGTCGAAAGGCAACAGGAAGCTGAGGGCAAATGTGCTCTTGTCCTTGGATAACGCGCCCGTTTACACTGCTCAGTTTGAAATAGCTGAAGTAGCCAATTTTGAATTGGAATTGCTACCCCATCCCACCTTACTTACCAGACTTAGCTCCATCTCGCTTCTTCGTGTTTCCAAAACTCAAATCCCACCTGCGTGGTGGACATTTTGTAAACATTGATGAGATCATATGTGTTGTGGAGCAAATTTTGGAGGTCCAGCAAGCCACCTTTCGTAATGGGATAGCAATGCTTAAGTGTCGTTGGACCAAGTACATTGAGGTTAAGAGGTACTATATTACAAATAGTGAAAAACTGCCTTATCCAACTCCTTCTGGGTGAAGCTTAGAACCTTTTGAACGACACTCGTATGTACGATAGGTAACGGTTGACACTAAACATAAAGAGGTTAAGATTGTAGTATTTGAAGAAGCATCCTCTCGGGAGTCTATCTCATAAAGTTAATGGCTCTTGGTGAAAGATTTAACTTAATCAGTTATGCATGGGCTCTAGGGATTGATGCATTTTTTTATCTGTTTTTATGTTCTTGCTTGTTATGCGGCTAAGAAAGTCGGTTCACGGCGTCGTGCTAAAATGTGTTTCTCTCCAGAATCTATCTTACATATTTCTAAGTCTATCATTCGTTCAAGTTTTGAATATTGCTGTCACATATGGTCTGGAGAAAATTATATGTATTTAAAGATTCTTGATAGAATTCGAAGAAGAATCCGCAATTTTTGGGGTCCTGACATGGCACGTCAGCACCAGGGACTTTTCTACTGCCGTCATTTAGCTTCTAACGTTTTTATAAATAATTTCATGGTAAGTGATCGGATGAACTTCCCGTTATAACATCTAGACTTTATGAATTTTAGCACAGTAGTCGATTGGCAACAATGTCTCATCAATTTACAGTTCAATTAGTTATATGCAACCGTGGGTTCTATGCTAACAGTGTCTTCTCACCCACTTCTCGCCTGTGGAACTTTCTTCCGGCTCCATGCTTCCTAGCCAACTTTAATTAAAAGAATTAACTGCAATGTGAATTGTTATCTGCTGTCTTCTTGATTCCGCTTCTTTTATTCTTCTCGCTTCTTAATAATGTTTCTCTTTTTCTTTATTCTTTCTCTTTCTGTAACCTCTTTTCGCCTTAGTGGCTTTGCTGCATTACAGAACAACAGTGAATAACCTACTTAGAGCTTCCGAATTTGGTAAGAAAAACAGGGATATTAAAAAGGCATATCTTACCAATAGCTACAAATGATAGAAAGTCACGGGGGGGCATAATCGTACACGTTCTGGAGAGACATGGCACATAGAATTTGGAAAAAATCAAATTTAAATAATCGGGTAGGCCCATCTATTTCTCACGTTTGAGTACGTAATTAACTTTGCTATAATGCATAACTGTTCCAGTTTATATAAGAATAGACCGTTTTAACAGGAAAATTGTCCAATTGATAGATTAAGCTCAGAACCGTTGTATCTTAAATTGATTAAAGATATCTTACTGGAATTCTTGGAGATTTTTATAGCACTATTGCACTCTGATTTTAGAACGTATAATTACTCTCCAAGCTTAACTGAAGAATCGTGATGAAATCGATCATTAATTAATCATGCCTAATGATCGGAATCTTATGAAGGATTGAAATTAAGTTCAAATTTATATTTATTATTCCAGGATCATTTTCCAATTCATTCAAGATGATCTTCGCCCTCTCTAACTTTCTAACTTTCTATCCTGGAGCTGCCTAACAGTTTTCACATATGATTTCATTTTCAGGTCTTGTTTTTTTTTTCTTTGGACTGTCATAGTTGAAACTCCGATCCCACGTGCCAAACGTGTTATGAATTGAGTTGGATCTTTTCTAATTGATCTCTAAGTTGTAATGATGATCCCTCTTCCTGTTGTGACCTCCTGATCCAGTTTTCCTCTCTACTGTTCCCCCTTTATTAAACTTATTCACCGTTCTCTTGATGTAATTTTGGAGGTGGATGCAGGAGTATGAATGTTGGCAAAATTGCTGAAGGACAAAATGTTTTTGTTCTTCTCACAACTATTGTTCAGATGGGAAGACAGTGTGGCTGATAGAAAACAAAGTGACCCTGCCCCATTTTTAGCTGAATCACTAAAAGGGTCTTTCAGTGATTCTTACGAAAAATGGTGTCAAGAGGCCTAATCGTCTCATTTGAAAACCTGGGCAAAAAGAATTTCAGTTTGTTTAGTGATTATTTAGAAATTAAAAAAATATATGGAATGGAAGTTGCACACGATTTGGAGAATAATGCTCTTACACCCGGTATGTCCTTTCCTTACTATTCTGTACGTCAGTCTTGCTTAACTTTATAAAGGGATGTTTGAAAATCAATATTTCAAGGCGTTTCGATAATTTTATTGATACTGCCTTGCTTTGGTTTTATGGTCATTCACTTTTCATCGATATGTGCTTCCACAGAGTAACTTTAAGAATATCAAAGACAGAACACGGGACAAATAAGGCAGTAGAATGCGGGCTACAGGGAAACTCTTGCTAACAATCAGAAAGTAACAACGGAAAGAGTTGCGAAACATAATAAGGAAAGAAGACGTAGAGAAGTTAACACTCACAGTGTATATCTAATGCAGAAGACGCAGAAAAAAATAACAAGTATACGATTAGGCAATTTTTAGCAAAAAATGGCGGAATAAGTAGCAGAGCTAGGATTATAAATATCAATAAAGGGCAGGACGCTGCGGAGAGCCATAATAGACCACGTCTTCAGTAAGGTTCTATTTTGAGTGGCACTTGGGTAATGTAATGGGTCAACCTTAGTAAGAAATAAAATAAAAAATAAAAATAACGACACCAATGTGGGTGTTAATTGTTTTTAGAAAGACACGCTGTGTTCGAGCAAGTATAGTTTTGCATATCATTGCATGGGAGTAATTGTTATTCGAGAAGGCTATATGTTAAACTCTAAAGTTTGGTGAGACTATCCAGGGAGTTTACATGATTCTGAATAAATATTCATTCCCATAATATCCGATTTCTTGTATCAAAGAAGACACAAAGGTTAGAAGTACTAAACTTCAAAAGTATTTCATCTATTATATAGATTGTTTTATACATGCAAGTAAATAAAGGCGGTCATATATAAGTCATTTTGCATTAGTATTGTTTTTAATTGTCTGTGAATAATATCAAATATTTATGAATAAAAACTTCTTATAAAAAAACAAACATAACATAAAAACGAAAGTAGGAGCAATATTACAGGTCACATCACTTTTACTGTTAGACTTTTATTATGTTTTACGTGTTACCATAACAACGGATTATCTTATGACTATTTAATATGACCGCATTCAGAGGCCGATAATTATGTAAAATATTTCGTTTCATGTCAAGGAATGCATTATATATACACACATACACACACACACACACACACACACATATATATATATATATATATATATATATATATATATATATATATATTAAGACATTTTTATGTTTATACATTCTTTTTATAGATACAAATATTTAAGTAAAAGCTCTGTTTTATAATAAACAGTATTAATAACATTTACCGGCCCGAATGTCCGAGAAATTTTCATAGAAAATATTCGTCCTCCGAATATAATAATAATAATAATAATAATAATAATAATAATAATAATAATAATAATAATAGACTCTCCAGTCGGTTTCGACGTATGAGGATCTGACAACTTAGTTGATTCAGTTATGAGGCCACATATGGAGCAAGAGTGAGGATTGTGAGATGAGGTCACTGTTAGATTGGCTGACCTTTTAGATATGCTCTCGCTTCTTGAAGATGATTCAGACAAGCAGATTGAAAACTGCTGAGTGCACTAAAACACGTTGATCTCCATTCTACCCTCTCCAAGGCTAAGCGCTGAAGAGTGTTATGTGGTATATTGACAGCTTACAAGTTGCTTTTCATCTTGTCTTTGTATCTTAGCCATGGGCGTTCTACATTCCTGTAGCCCTGATCTAATTGGCTGTACATTAGGATCTTGGGTATCCTGTCATCAGACATTCCCAACACATGACCAGTCCATGAGACTGTATGAGAAAAGTCTCGATTCCTCCAATATTACACCTGTTAAACAAGTCTGCGTTAGATTCCTATTTTGAAGGTTAACTCCACAGATTGCACGCAGACAGCTTTTATGGAAAACATCCAGTGGACGTATATGGTACCTGTACGGAGTCTACGACCCTGAGCTGTACAAAAGGATGTACAACAGCTCTGTAAACCTGAATTTTCATATCCAGTCGAATACCCTGCTCATTCCTGAAGTGATGGTGAAGTTTGCCGAAAGCACTGGTAGCCTTCGCAATCCGATGCATAATTTTATCATCTAAAGTTCCACTGTAATTGACTTTGCTACCAAGATAGGTGAAAGACTTTACATAGTTCAGGGCTTTATCTTCTACTTTCAATTGTCTCTTTGGAAATTTGTAGACCGGTGGTTTTTGTTTCTCACCACAGAATTGCTTCGGAGTAGGACAAGGTTGGTGCACAACTTCAGTTTTCTTTATGCTAATGTAAGACCAAAGGCTTTACATGCAGCAGAGAAACGATTTATTAGATGTTGGGCCTCCTCAAAGGATGTCACAACAAGAGCAACATCATCAGCAAACAACAAATCACGAATAATATACGTACGAAGGTGGGTCTTGGCTTTGAAGCGGTGATGATTAAAGAGACCACCAGTTGTTCGAAACTGGAACTTGACGCCACTCTCTGTGTCTGCAAATGCATATTTCATGATCATCACCGAGAAGAAAAGGGCAAAAAGGACAGGGGGCCATGACACAACCTAGCTTATTAATATATGTCATATATATAAACACACACACACACATATGTATATGCATACAATGCTACAAATAATATTCCCTTTTGGTACACCGCTCAGTTTCAGGCACGGGAAAATCGTCAGACACTAATTGCAAAGAGTGTTCCGAGGACCAAATGTATATGTATTAGTAGTATAATTGTAGTTCTACTATTATACATCGAGCACTGTTTTATTACCACCAGCACGCACCGTGTGCCATATACATACACGTATATATATATATATATATATATATATATACATATGTATTTTCATTATATATATATAGATATACATTACACACACACATATATATATATATATATATATATATATATATATATATATATATATATATATAATCGAATCTCCCGTCGAATTCAACGTATGAGGTTCAAGCAGATCAGTTCCTAGAAACTGAGAGCCCGACGCCGACACATAAGATTTGATTATAGTGGTGAAGGTTTCGTGCAGGACCATCCACACTTTTTGAAGGGACGAATACAGAGACCTGGTGCACTAAGTGCCCCAAACGACCCTCCGCAGTTTTGGAATTCAGAGTTGTCCTTCTCCTAGACCAGTTGCCTATCCAAGGCTATAGTCTGTCCTGCTATTTACCCATAGTTGGAGAGAGAAGAAGAGGATTCACACCTTTCCCAAGGGTATTAGCACGTAAGTGAATGTAATGGATTCGACTCGGCTCTCCAATTCCCCAATCCAAGCCGTTATCCATTACTCCACCGTGCCTATATATATATATACATATATATATATATATATATATATATATATATATATATATATATATATATATATATGTCTTAGCTGGTCAACAGATGTTCATTCAAACATACTTCCTTACAAATAAAAAAGAAGTTATATCTATTTTTATATACGTTTTTTGACAGTATCAAAACAACTAATGGACGCTATATTATTATTTTAATAAATACATAAACAAAGGCACGAGATTGGGCGTAATCGAAAGGGAGGAGGAGGAAGAGAAAAAGGGCAAAGGTTATTATATATATATCGCCGTGGGGTTAATTGAATTTTACATTACTATTTTTTAATTCAACCTCATGTGTGATTAAGAGGCATTTCTTAATATGTAAGTAAGAGTTTTCATAATCATTCCCAATTACTTACTTAGTACCTAAGTAAATGTAATGTATTCGATTGGAATTCGAACTCGGTTCTCCGATTCCTCAGTACGAGCCGCTATTCATTACTCCACTGTGCCTTCTTTCATATCCCTCTCTCTCTCTCTCTCTCTCTCTCTCTCTCTCTCTCTCTCTATATATATATATATATATATATATATATATATATATATATATATATTATGAAGAAATATAATTTTAAAGTGTGCTATATTTATGGGATAAAGTGCTCAATATCAGAGATAGAGCGTGTGTAAATATATGTATGTTTCATGCTAGATGCAATCGCTAGGCCTGACGATTGCATCTAGCATGAAACAGACTGTCGCCTCTAACTGTTGACTTCTATGTTCACTTTTATGTTTATATATATATATATTTTGTGTATTTAGGCAGAATTTTTTCATGACGCTTGACACTACATTTGAATGATGACTCTAATATTTTTAGACATTTAAAACAACATGCCTGCTCGCGTAAACAATTCCGGAAAATCCTCGTTGAAAACCCAACTATACTTATGCATGAAAACAATAAACAAAAGCTAAAAATTCTTGAAGCTATATACATAAAACAGTTGAAACCTAACCTGAACAAAATAAACTACGAAATCTCCACAAATGCAGAAGCCATTGGTTTATAAAAACGGCTTCCCATACTTAATATTTCTCGAATTCACTCTCGCGTGGTCATGCATGACGTAATCAGCTGTGGTGCGATTTTCGCTTCCAGCGTCTTATATGCACGAGTTTCTCGTTGCTTGGAAATCTTCTATTTAAACAGAAACAGACTATCATCACTTTCTTGTCCGTGTATTGCTTAATATATTGTACTCCAATTGTCATCTTTTATAATGGATTAAGTAAGCCGAAAGCTTAGATTGGATTAAAAATATGTATCAATATTGTGATTTTCTTTCTTCGTTTAATGATAATGTTATTAAGCTTATCAGACGATATGAAAAGAATTTACATAAAATACATAGACAACAATTGTCTATATTATTTAATAAAACATGTATGAAGATATATATATATATATATATATATATATATATATATATATCTATATATATATGCTGAAACAGTCTTCGTTATTTGTGCTTATTTGGCAAGTAATTTTGTAATGTGTTCTTCGTTGGCGTCTTACTGGGACATTCTAACTTACATCATTACTTTCTTTGATCACATTTTTCATAACCCTCTTTCATCAATTCGTGTTACTTAATTAGTGACCCTATCTATATAGGCACAAAAGTTATACTGCGAAATCGACCCGTCAAAGATCGATGTTTGTACAAGTACTATTGTTTCAAGTTCAAATTTATTGCAGCATCTATCACCTGCGATAGAGAAAATAATGTATTCAAAGGAGAAACGCCTCTCAATCAAATGTTTGCAGATTTTATTCTATATTGTATTTTACTGAAAATTTTGTAAATACGTAGAAAATATAGTGCATTATTTCTTATGCAACCTGTTCGATTCGGTATGCCCCATATTTATAGTTCTACGTCAGGGTAATTAAGATTATAAAATACACTCAGCCATCACACCGGTGCGTCTCATATATATATATATATATATATATATATATATATGTGTGTGTGTGTGTGTGTGTGTGTGTGTGTGTGTGTGTGTGTGTGTGTTTGTGTGTGCGTGTATATATATATATATATATATATATATATGACGCAGGTTGAAAACCGTCAAACATCAATAAGATCAGTCCATTCCTTCTTCTCTAAAACTGAGGGATTTTCTTTTTCCTTCGTTCAAGATGGCGACGCAGTCGGAACCAAATTGAAGAGTTTGAAAGACGACAGCCTTCTTTGATGACATAAGTGGCCACCGGAAGGTAGGAAAGGTGTCACGCAGGCGCAGAGAATTTAAAGAGAGAATCGCTTTGATCCTACCGCGTCAAGTTGGCCGCGAGAAACGCGATGCCCCTGATCATGTGACCCTAATCAGATGCTCTCGCTCTCACCCCCCTCTCTCTTTCCCTCTCACTCTTTTCTCTTTTAGGTTGGCTCACCAGATTTGATGCAAGAAAGAAAATTACTGAACCTGTCTTCGCAGATATTGATCGATATTTTGACAGATATCGGTTCGTAATATCCAGCAATATATTCACTGGATATAGATGTGTGCAGAATCAAAACACATACGCCATTAAATAATTACTCGCATAGTACCCGGCATAAATTTACTAGGTGAACATTAGTCAAAGCATATTAGTGAAAGGAAAACAATTTTCGTAGTGTTGTTTCCAGTCTGTAAAAATGAATGCTAAGAACATCCCTCTCCTCAAAATCTACAGACAAATGCTACCGATGCATGCTGGGATTTTTTTTTAACCTGTAAAAATGGAGAATTCTCCGTCTAGTGTTCATATCTTGTTTTTTTCTTGTCTTGAATATGAAACGCAAACCAATTCTTTTGCGTGTGAGCTCAAATCTTTCATTGAGAAATGTTTGCCTAATTACAGTTTCTTTGCTTAGTTTTGACATGAACTTGTTTATTGTGAACTCAACCGTTAGGCTTCATGAATTCAAGCGTACTACGAGGCTGGCATACTGCTCCCACCCTTTCACTGTTGAAACAGTTAAATGTAGACGTCTCTTCTACTCCAATAGCTTCATGTCTCGTACCTCACGCCTGTGGAACTCCCTTCCTTATTCCTGTTTCCCTGACAAATATAATCTCAAACTATTGAAATGTAACGTCAATCGACATCTCCAGTTGCCTTGATCTATCCACTTCCCTTCTCCACATCCTTTCCTCTATCACTCCTATCTGCTTTCGCTCCAAATCTTCTGTAACCCCTTGCCTTGATCTATC